>CM076570.1:1182533740-1182748465 GCA_034641835.2 Pinus albicaulis
AGAAAGTGTTGGAGAAGCCGATGGAATCCGATCGACAGAGTGGACGATGAATTATCAAATCAAGTTGATACTTCGAAGGACCGGCGACGGAACAAAGTATGGAATCCTGGAGGGAGCAAGTCATCGGGACTTGTGGCTATCACATTGTTACAGAAAAACGACGGACCTCATAGACAGGAGTCTATGGAAACTTCTCTACATAAGGAGTCTGATGCAGGAGCATCCAAGCCAAATTTTCATTATTCAATTATGTAATAAGAGGGGTGAGATATTTTAATTATTTTATTAATTAAATAGCTTATTTTTAATAAATTAAGAGAAAATTATAAATGTGAGGATTTTTGTAAATATTATTTAACAACTAAAGGATATGAGTGGAGTGGAATTAGGTAGATAATATAGGGAGTAGGAATTCCATTTACGGGACTTTGTGAGTCCAAATCTAGAATAAATTTAAATTAGATTTAAGTTGAGATTTGTGTGGAGGAATTTATGGAGGGAAATAAATTCATTATTTATGTATATATAGGAGGGTTTTGTGAGGATGAGAGACAGTTGAGAGCAGTGAGGAGTATAGTGAGAGTGAGGAGATACTTTGAAGAGCGAAGGCAAGGTCGTCCAATGTAATATTTGGTCAAAAATTTTTTTTGGTTTATTGTCGATATTTTTTTCGTAGCTCTCTTTCCTTCATATGCTTGTGTTTTTTTTCACGGATATATTTATGGTTTTAATAGACAATCGTGTAGGGTTTCCATGTTGGGTGAAATACTCATGTTTATGTACTGGGATTAAGTTGTTTCGGAAATCCCTACATGAATCTTTTATCTGACTCATCTTTGGGAACAAGTAGTTCCTACTATTTTGCTAGAATCTAGCTCCTCTCGACGTAACTTCATGGCTTTCTCCTCATTAATTTTATATCCCGTCACTTTCACGGTCATTTTGTGTTTGGAAAACCACGATAATTGTGAGGTGTTTTTAGCCTTTTAAAAAATATCTTAACTTGACTGTCTGATTTCCGACTTCTTCCTAGAAATCTTGGTCACATGGTGTAAAATACTGGGCAAAAATATTAAAGTAGCTTGTCTGAGGTTTCTTGCAGTAAAAAATTCTTTAGGTGTGCTCATGCAAAAACTCTGGGATAACGGTTTTGCCTAAACCCACAGTCTTGCATGTTTCCAGCCTGAGTGCATTGGCGGACACAGTCACTCTGTATAACTCTTACAGCCACCACTATCATTCTTTTTCTTCCTCTATGAAAGCCCCACGACTCTCTTGTAGTTGTAGATGAAATTCCTCTACGGTTATTCTTCTCCCAAGAAGTCTTGGGTCGTTTTGAGATATATTCACCATGGTATCTAAAGCGAACGTTACTTGCTTTATAGAAGTTTCTTTATAAAACAATGCTTTAAGAAGTCCCAGAAACTTTCGAAGGTTTGGTCTTTGTTCTTGCGTGAATAAAATCCGACATCTCACAAAGAATAATAGTCATCAATAAAAATAACATAATGCCTATGTTTTGTTTGTTAAAAAAGAAAGCAAGGAAGATAGTGAGCACGTACGTATGGCTTTCTCTCCAAAGATCCTCGAGCACGGATTCTCCTTTTCTGAAAGGTGGTCTTCTGGCTTTCCATAGTAATCCCCTTGCTTCAGTCTGCTTCTTTAGAATGCTTGTGAGGTACGATGAGAAATACGCAACAAAAATCACGGGCGCCACGGTGGGTGGCCCAATGTTGTGCCACCAATTCACCCCCTCATCCATGACTCCCCCCCTTCTGCCTTTTCACCATTGCGGTGGGTCATCTACCTCTCAGCTTGTAGAGATTTATGACTCGAATCACATGTCTTCTTGGTTTTACTGTTGTTTTATGTGGGGAAAAAGTACCATCTTGTGCAAAAACAACGTGTAACTATAAATGTTAACATTAGTGACTAGGGGCCAGTTCTTGTTTAGTTTAGAACACACTACTTGTTTTTCACGCAGAAATGTCGTTTAAGCTGCCTCTCAAGGTAATGGTATCATTACGGTGTGTATATACGATCATAGTCTCACCATCCTATGTGCATTTGGGGAATCTTCCTCCAGAAGTCGTCGGCTCCTTATCTCACCTGTGTGTGGAGAAACACCACTATCAAGATACCCTTAATCCCGGTGGCAAAAGCAACATAGGTCAAGAAAATCAAGTTTTCAAATTGTAGGCAAGGGCCTGCCATTGTGGCTCCGGCAACCTTTAACTTGTTCTTCTTTTTCATTTCGAACGGGGTTAGTGGCCCGGAGATGCCCATGTTAGGTGATAAACTTCCACCTTGAACAAATCGCTTCACCGCGTGGGTTACTGATGGGTGCCCTTCCCCCGCCACTTGTGGTGACAAGAACAATCCTCTTTGTCATCATGCTTTGATGAAGAGCCATCACGATATTTCGGCATATCTCCTTTCTGCGCTAAATCCCAACAAAGTTGTTCCCAATCACTTGAAGTTTTTTCTAAGATTAGTTTAATGAAGTCTTGTAATTATTGCCAACGCTCTTAGGAAAACCCAAAAACAAACTCACCAATCATCATCAACAACAATCGTTCCCACATCACCAGTTCATCCGAAGCATTCGGACAAACTTGGCGAGATACTTTGGAATATTGTGGCCCTTCTCCATTTTAATTTTACGGTTTGTCCTTCATGCCCGACTTCTGTGGTCGCTGTTTAGCACAGAAAAAATCTGTGGCTTCCACACATTTCGTGGAAATGTTTCCCATGAAAACTTGAGACAATATGGTCTTTCTGTATCGAAGCAACTTCTCGTCTTGCTTTCTTTCTTTTGCTAGGCGTAAAAATATCTGTATACGAAGTGAGCTTGGAACATCAATACCGATGAATTCCTTCAAAGCCATTGTCTTCCGCCGCCTCCATCATCCTTCTAGTCTGTATGGGTTTGATACGCTTTCAGTGCATATAAGCGCAAACCATTGAAATCATTTCAATGTTTACTCCTTCTTTTAAAAATTAGAAATTCGAATTGTTCATCAACAAAAACTCGATACTACTTCAATATTTCAGTATACTTCTCTACTACGATGTATGTATAAATTGCAACATCTTTTGTGATGCATTATCGGACTCCTCCCCCAGTCTAACAATTAGAATCCACTCTTAGATACAAAATCCTTCTGTGATTCTTTACGAAAGTACGTCACCAATTATCGCTTACCCGGAAAAAAGCAATCGCACACCGTAACAAGATGTTTTTTTACCGAAGCATAAATCCATCTGCATATCACTGTCTTCTTTCTTGTATCATGGATGTGAAACAATCTCCTGCAGCTGTTGCTCATTGAGCTCTCGGTACAATCTGCAAAGTAGTCTGTCTCCACACTTTCCTTACCAGGTATTGGTTCACATGCACCAATTCTTGCCTCATAATGACACTGTATCACTAGCAATCCCCTCTTGAAAAAAAGATCATGAATAAATTCAAACACTTGCCTTGATTGCACAGTCATAAATTTAGCATCTTGATATGTTATTGAATGCATTGAATATCCTGTAAATCTGGCTTTGATAGTCAACACGATTTTTCTTTCTTACTCTCATGGGTCTCACTAGATACGACGTGCATGTAGTTAACAGTTCTTATTTCTTGATTTCATGAGACCACTTGTGAATTATTCATCTAATTAATTCATAGTCTATCTAGTTGTCAGGTTACTTCTTTAGCTTGAATTTTAACTCACTTATTTGAGATTTAAACTACGTAACAACTACATATTTCTCTTCCTTTCTGTTTAAGCACGTCTGCACTTGGTTAACAAAGTCATGTGCATATTTTCACCCCAACTAGCAGGATGGTAATTCCTTCAATCAGCTTGGGTTTTCTACATCATTTAATGGCAATCAGTGCTTCAAGAGAATGATTATTTAAACCCCCATTGTAATTATTATTGGGCTAATAATAATAGAAAGCGCACGTATGTTTTTAGATATGAGTCTGTAAAAAACGGACTTAACACATATCACGTTAAAAACTCATCCCAAAAATAGATTTGTTCCTTCATCTAAAATTAGTCTCCTACTAATTTTAGATGTGCTCACCATTCTAAAAATAGACATACACAAAAAATAACTGCAGGCCCACCTAGTGAAGGTGCTTAATTTTCACTGGGATCATCATTGAATATGCATTTGTAAGCATGAAGGATTCATAAAATTTCATAAGCAGTAAATATTTAAGTTCTTGAGCCTAAATTTGCATAAAAAGTTATGAGGATAAAAAATAAAAAATATAAAAATTAAAAATTAGCGCTACGGGTGGTATCGAGCGATGGTGATTGCTGGCACTGAGTTAGATAACCACAGAAAATAAATTTTTTTATATTTTAACTTCACAAAAGGGAGAAATGAGAAGGCAGTAGGATGGTTGGCTTATCATGGAGTTGTGGGGCCACTATCTCAGCAATGGTGGGGATAAACACAAAATATGGGTTCTTCTTGAAGAAAGAACACTCAGCGCTACTGTTCATTTTAGTGGAAGATTGTTGACAGATAAGATAAAGAAATTGGTAAAAATAGAACGATAAACCAGATGGCTGATGGGGACTGGAAAGGATCATCAGAAATTTTAACAGGCACGACCAAAAATAAGAAATCATCCCCCAAAAATATTGATAATAGTGGCGTAAGTCTCAGATGGGGAAAAATAGTCCTCTTGAAGAAGCATATGGAGTCCAGAAGGTGAAAGAAGATCAGGTCAAAATCGAGAGATACGGAAATACTTTTGAAATAGACACGGGAATAAAAGAGTAAAAATTTCGACCTACGAGGAGTTTAAAGGATAAACTTCAACAATTTGATCGTATATAGTGAATAAATAGAATATATTGAAACTTGGTATGATAAATAATCATACTTTCAAATCTATGAATATAATGATAATTTGAAAAATTCCTGACAATATATTGAATTTAAGGAAAACTAACATTGGTGAGAAGAAGGTAAACGATTCAAAAGTGTAGGTAATTCAGGGGTTCTGGGAGAAATTTTCAACATTGTTTTAAAAATAAAGTGATATTTACAATAGGTGTTTTTACGGTAAAGGCTGAGGTTGGAAAGCACGGCTTGGGGAAGATGAAAATGTGCGAATATGTAGCTTAAATTTACCTCATGGTGAGGTATTTTCCTTACGTAATGTGAGGAAAAATCAAAGATAAAAATATTTATAAATAGTTTACCCATGTTTGTAGAATGTTTGGGAATTTTGATAATCCTAAATATAATAGACGAAGTAATCACATAGACCAGATAATATATAAAGATGGAGATTAAAAGGGATGGAGGAAAAAAGATAAATAGATAAGAAAGGGACAGAAAACATCATCAAAAGCAAAATAAATGCAAGGTAAAACTCTAAAGAGGCTATAAAAATCTACACGCTTATAAATCTCACAATAAAGGATGTAAATAAAAATTTAGCCTTTGAAATAGACAAAAAAAAAAATAAAAACAAATTTAAAAGCTGGTTGCCATTTAAAGGCTTAAAGCTGAGTGTTGGGGACATGGCTTCACATCAAAAATTTCCCCTACGAGCAATGAGAATGGAAAACACCAAACTCAAGAAGAATCTACAATAGGAAATTCACAGAAAGATCTTGTAAAGATCAATGTGACATTAGTGCCTCATAAAGAAGAATACCAACTATATGGTAGAATTTGAAGGTAAAATTCTTAGTCAAACTATTTTTATTTTAATTTACTGAAACCGATTTAAGACTATATAGAGTCCCATGGTAGTTGGAGTATGTCAATTACAAGTAGCATAGTGATGGCTAAAATTGAATACTATGGAGTGATCGTTGGCCAGATCATCGATAATATAATATTTAAATTTTTACACATGGATCTTCTTTAATTAGTATGGATTGACTTAACTCTACTTTAGTTACAAAATAAATTAAAAAAAAAACTGCCAAAAATATCATCTGTTATAATGAATATGGGGTGAAGGAAAATATCAAAGAAATTATAAGACATGAAATTAAGATAAAATTAAGCTTCTAAATTGAAAAAAATACATTCAAAAGAAATAAATGTCATATTTAAGAGGGTGTTAGGATATTCGATACATAAGAAATGAGCTCCCTTTTGTGTCCACACATACAAATCACTTCAATGTATCTGATTGTTCAGTTGTTCTTCTGAGAGGATGTAGGATATTCGACACCTGAGAAATAGTTGAAAATAACTTAGTCTAGTGTAGGATTGGGCAAGGTATTAACTGCTTTGTACATTTTTGTAACATAGTCTGATGGTCTGGATTGTGAGTGATCAGGTAGTTGTCTCTCCCCCCTCGGTATTAGCATTTGATGCGTGACCTTTTGAGTTGGTCCATGATCTCTATTTAAAAAATGTGGAGGGTCATTAATAAATGTGGTTACCCAGAAAAACATATGTAACTTTTCTTTTATATTAATAAATTCCTTGAAGTAGGTACTTAACTCCAGAGCGACGTTTGTTTATCTGGGGTTTTACTTAACGATAGGCAGTATCTTAAATTCTTGATTTGTGATGCTTGTAGGCAGTGACCTTTGGTTCTTGGAGAACTCTGGAACTTACTGCAATTCTCACTTTGGTTGAAAATTCACATTATTCATGTGAATACTGCATTTTCTTGAATGTTGGTTTGCAGCTAATATCTCCATTGTATAATCAAATATTTGCAGCGATATTTTGCAACTGAACATGATACCTCTTATGTTATTGATTGTTTCAATCTATAGTAAAGCTGACTTGTTTAGGTAAATTTTGTTTCTCTAGTATTTTACTACATAGGGGCACACCTGCTAAGTTCTAATATTATGTGCATCCATTGTTTGTGTTCTTGGCTAGAATCCATGCATTTTACAATTTCCAAGAACATTTGTTTAAAAAAAATCCTTGTTTATTATATGTTTTTTGATTCTTGGCATAGTAATGCGTTCTTATTTGCATTGACATATTTTGTATTAATTTCTGTACGATTTTCATTCACATTCATGTTTTCAAAGTAAGTCATGTTAATGACATTGCTTTTTTAATGAATTTTTATCTCATTGATTTTAATTTAGTTGTTTCGATAGTACATGGAATGTTGTTTTGTTGCAATGTTTATTTGAGGGTTCATAATACAGTACATGATAAATGCCAAATTGCTGCAATACAAATATCTACTTTATGCTGAGGATACATGCTGCAAACAAACATATCAGTGTTAATGTCTATGCATATAGTTATGTTGAAAATATATCCAGTCCATAGCAGAAAAACATTGTTTATCTTCCCTTTTTCTGTGGTACTGTTCATATAATGTCTCTTTCTAATTGTGATCCAAAAATTTCTTAGTTGCATCTTCGCCCATGCTGTTTGCTACTACAATTTAATGCAAATGAATCATTCTCACATTATTTATGTTGCAAAAATTATGTGCACAGTGTCATAAGAAGAGAACATCATTCTCATTCTCCACCATCAATTGTCATATTGTTTATTGCAATATTCTTGAATCCGGGAAAAATATCTTAACCATATAACTACCCATGCTTTTACCTATAAATAACTCCATGTTTTTGTTTCTGTATGTTGTTATGTTTATTATAGGTTCATAGTCAGGTCCTATTAGATATTTTCTTGCAAACAAGTGGTTAGTAAATTTCAAACAATTAGACATGATAAACACAGGACAATATGTCATAACTTTTTTCACACAAATCTAAGGTAAAATAGAAAATAAGTGTTTTCGTGTTGTGTGACCAAATTCTTATAGGAATCTTCAGCAATTCTATAACTAATATGTAAAAATATGTCTCCCAAAGTCTCTTTCATACAATGATACTATGTGAAAATTGTATTTTGTCATCTATCTTGAAAATGCCATGTATAAGGCTATCTACCATATATTTATTAGGCATATATATTATTTTTGTTTGTATGTATTGTGCTTTGATCTTACCTTCATATAAACAATACATAACAAATACCTATTTTCATACACAATTTTGTTGACATTTATATAAAAATGCAACAAAGTTTGCATACTAACAAATAAACATATTCTACCTTACATGCAATTATTTTAAGCAGAAAATATATTATGATGCATGTTGTACTGCCATTTGGACCATTTTTCTATGAAAGCAAACGCCTCCTCAATGGCACAAAAATAGAAAACTTCAAATATATTTTTCATTACCAATGCTGAACGCAATACATGCTTTGCGGTTAGAACTCTTCAGCAGCAAAGAAGGCTGAAGGCTTCTGTAAAAGGGTAATCCCTCATATAAAGGAGACCTTCAACTAAAAAGAGAGTGCTACTGTAGTCTTTTAGTTACCAACAACTGCGGAATACTTGAAGCATTTCCTGAAACTCAACAAAATTTAGCAAGCAGAAGCACACTGAGAAAATGTTCCTCATATGTGAAAGGAGACAACAAGCCTAAAAGAGTCTACTACTGTGGTTTTGGGATTGCCAACAACTGCAGAGATGGCAAGCATTTCAGAACTCAACAAAGTTGGCAAGAAGATGAAAACACGCTGAAAATGTTCATCATATGTGAAGAACCTTGACCTAAAAAGAGAGGAGGTCTACACCATTTGGTTGGGTTATCCTGCAACAAAAGATGATAAACTTGAAGTTTGTCCACATCGCCCAAGAAGCATACTCATAGGCTTGTCCGTGTCTACAGCTACATATACGAATACACCGGAATGACGGTGTGGCTTAGGCTCGCCAGCTGCTGTGTCTCGCTGCAACTACCGAACATGGAGGACGAGGGTGTGGCGCTGGGCTCGCTTGAAGTACGACGTTCGAGCTTGTGCATGACTGCCATTTTCCCCCACCTTCGAGACAAAGGTGAGACGGGCTGAAATTCAGCACCAAGTTTGTAATATTCGTGAACATGTTGAACGTACGACTTAAACATCTTCTTGGTTGCGATGCCACCTTCGAAACGAGAATCATCCAAAATCGAATCTTTGTTCTTACGAGAAGCTTGTTTACGAGCTTGTCTGTTTGAAAGAATACGGTGTGCGAGCACGGTGCTTGCATGGATGAAGATCAAAACGATGCTACGCCTTGTGCCTAAATCCACCAGTGTTGGCATTTTACATCACGATGTTGTTGTGGAAACGGAGGATGGAAACAGCTGCAGAGTGGCTTGTCCTCTCGCTACAAAATCGGCACTGCGAAATATGATGGGCTTGGTGTAGTCTGAAATATGAAAAGAGACACATCCTTGTCATATCAAAATCCAGTTCGGTGTATGTGTGGACAACTCTTCTGAGTCTGATAGTCGGAAGAAAAACTGAAAGTCAAGAGGCAGGCTATTTTGCGCCATGATACACTGTTCTAAAGGCAGGCATAAGGAATCATGTAACTTTCTCTTTTTTGCCAGTAAAGGTCATATAATCCCCCGATGATGAATTAAACAGACAAGCCTCTATAACGAGTTAAATCTTGTTGAGCGGGATTCACTTTAAAAAACCTCCGTCTTTCACAGCATCCAGCAAAACAACTGAATGAGCCATTAAAGAGCGTCATATGGCTATCGTTTTACTATATCATATTGAAAAATAAGTTCATTCAACAACTCTAATGCCTGTTGATTTTAGCCGTTTTTCAACAACTTAATCAAAAATGAAGATGTTGGCTTCATGAAAATGCCACCCGTTTACAATGTGATTCAACAACAAATAAAAATGACTCCGAAGAATTTTATTCTGGAAATCTCAAAGTGTAAATCTTGTCCTCGAAATGATGGAGGAAATCAACAATTTTCAACTCAATTACACTTCAAGTCTTGAATGAAGATACCGATCAATATCGTTCAATACCAATATTTAACAAAAAATATACCTTTCATGCTATACCACTTCTTCTGGGCCATTTCGATTTTTTATTAAAGGGCCATATACTACATCTCAAAATTTCTTAAAAAAATCTAACTTTCATAATATACTACAACAATTCAATGTAAAAAATCTTGGGCATTATATGCGCATTTTTATTCATTTCTATTTGTTCATATTTTTCTAAAAATCTTAATGTCCTTCCTCTCTCTATTGCTTTTAATTAATTAAAAATTAAAATTAAAAAATAATTAATTAAAAATGGAAATTAATTAAAGAATGGAGGGAATTTAAAAGGAGAAATTAAATGGGAAGGAATCTAAAAAAGTGGGGTTATAAAAAATTTAAAAGTTGAATTTTAAAATTTAAATAAGAAAAGCGTGTGCGCAAAATGGTAAGTATGTATATGGGAGCGAAATTAATTATATACAGAAAGCGGTATTTTAAGTGGGTATGGGGTGTGGGGGAAGGGAGAGTGGTATTGAATGGAGAAGGCGGTAGTGGCGTGGGGGTTCGAGTAGGAGGGAGGAGAAGGGTCGTGGGATGAGTAGCAGTGGAGGGCGGTGTGGTGGTAGCGAAGTCTTGTTTGCTCTGAACTGAGGGCGGGAACGCGGGAGTAGATGAAAGCGGCGGAGGGAGGTGTACGAAGGAGGTGGGTTGGGTGTGGAGTGAGGGCCGTGTGGGCGTTTCGAGTGATAAGGTGTCGAGCGTTGTTTGAGTGGAGGTGTCGACTGAGGGCGGGTTGTGTGTGTGCAAAGGTAGGGCGTAAGGATGTGGCAGTGAGTGGAGGTCCCCGGGCGGTGGCAGGTCATTGTGATGAGTGAATAAGGCTGGGGCGAGAGAGAACCTCGCGGACCGCGGGGGAGAGGGGTGCGCGGCGGATAGTAGGGAGTAGGGAGAGAGCTATAAAGGGTGGAGTGAGCGCGGGGGCTGGGTAGATGCGTGGAGGGGGTGAGGGCTGTGGGCGTATGGAGGAGGGTGTCGAGGGTAGTAGGTGCGTGAAGAGATAGGTGGTGAGGGTTGTGTGGAGGGCCGCGTGGGAGGGTGGGGGGAAAAAGAAACAATCATTCAGCGGTTAGCTGACAGAAGTAGGCGGCGGCCAGTGAGGTCTGTTCACATAATACGGAAAGTTTCGTAGGGGGCGAAAAACCTGAAATTTAAGTTGAATTTTTTTTATTTTATATTTTTATTTTTTTAAATTAAACAGCGGAAACGAAGACGATAATTTCTAAATGTGAGAGAAAGTATTTTCTTCAGTAGAATATTGGTTAAATAGAATTAAATTTACGAGCGCTAAGGTGTTCGGTGAAGAAAACTTAGAAATCCCTGGTGGCCAGGCGGCGGAAATGGACTTTAAAAATATGAAATTTTCTGAAAATTTGACGGTAAAATATCAATGAAAATGTAAAGTGCTACTAAAAATAAAATTATTGAAGCCAATTTAAACAATTTTCGACAACTCTCCATTCGAGAATAAGAGCGAAGTGCCGAGAGAAAAATATGCGGTGAAAAACCTTCAAATGCGCATCTTGTTTTTTCTTAAGAAACTATGGCTTGCTCTTCTTCAAAACACCTTTCTGAATGCGCAATTTACGAATGCGGCAAAATGTCCTGTAAAGAAACTCCTAGAAATCTTTCTTAAAATAAATAATAATTTTTTACGGATATACGCGAACCATAAACACAAATGGGCCGCTCACGTTTGAAGCGAGAACGTGATTGCCCACTCACGATACCATTTTAAACACACGGTGTATGTGGAAGAATAACACACAAAGACTCATGCAAATGAAGATAGAAAAGCATGAAACTTTTTTTCAAAGCTATACAAAAGATATATTTATAATTTAAAGTAGTGTGACTCTTAGTTTCCAGCCTCAAGTCCATGGACTCCATTATGTTTACCAGCTCCCACTACCCATGTGGGATTGAGTGTTCAACAGGATTTAAATTTTAAGCAATTATGTTCCAAATAATAATAATAATAATAAAATCAATCACTATGAACTACTTTATCCCGACAAACTGCATATAAACAATGTACGAGAAAAAATAAAACAAATATAGATACTATTGAATTTCTCCTAAAACTTGTATATGAATGAAGTACCAAGGTCACAAAAAAACAAATATGAAGCCATAGCAATGCCTAATACGGATGTTGTAAGAATTTTCCTCTATTGTGGAAACATATATTATGTACAAATTCTTACACCTGTAGAAAAACACATAGTTCTTAGAACATAATGACTTGATTAAGATAATAAAAACAAAAATCATTCGTAACAAGCCCTTTTCCCACTGTAGAACTATAGAATATACCAATGTAAATAGCAACATGCATCTGAAAAAGATACATGAATAACATGCAGCCAATGCAACCTAAAATATTCGTGTTAAGAATTATTTTAACAACTTTACGAAATTATAACATTTTATTTAGGATTCATAGGCTAAAAAGAAAAATGCAAAAACAAGTTATTACTTTTATAGATTTGATTTATGTGGTTTGGGTTAAGATACTCACAGAGTTATTTCTTGTTGTTTCTTGTTAGTATTATGCATTGTCTGGAAATCCTCATAAATATAGAACCTTTGATTTTATGATTTCACGACAAAGAATGGGTATATAGAAATGACAAATGCAATATGTTTATGGAAAAATTCCATACTTCCCATTCACTTCCCCTTATTTTTAACTCTCATTTTAATTATGAATTGAAGATGTTGTTCAAAATAAATTGAAAATAAAAAAATGTATTTGTAATATATTATAAATACCAAACTTCATAAACATTCCCCTATTTAAAAGAATTCGGCCAGTTAATGAGAGCCCACATCATAAGATATAGAGGATATGTAATTTCATTCGGCTCTTAGTTTTCTTTCTTTTTTCTTATGGGATTAATAAAGAAAATAAGTTTCGGAATGACACAATATCAGCGCACCTTGAGGTTTCTGAACATTAGAGACAAAATTGTATTTATAGAAAATCAACACATATCTATCTTCCCCAGTCAGGCTCCCACAATGAAATATATTTTAAACCTGTAAGGAAAATAAACGATTGAGGCACCCATGAACCCCCATTTACGCACGACTATTTCATTCTGGTTTGCTGTCACTATTAAAGAAAACACATATGCTTCAAGACAAACACAAGTACATGTGTCCACATTTCTAACAAATCCTTGGCATAAAAAATATCCATATTAATAATAGTTCAACATGGTGCCTGCATATACACATATGGCAAAGTGTAATTCTAATCACGTGTTCTCATAATCTTGGCTTATAATGTTACGTAATTCTAAGGTGGCTGCGGGCGGGTACTATATGGCACATGCTACATGCTCCACATAGTAGTGCGCACAACAGCCATAATAATATTCCCTCACTCTCATACTGTATCCCATCCTATCCTAAGCTTCCATACAATATGAATAAAATGTGCAAAAAGTTTTATGTTTTCAACCAATAAAGCAAATACCCACTCCCCCCGCCTAATCCTGGCTCGCACAATGAAAAAAATAATAATAATAACATGTTAACATTAATTTCCCCATGCACTCCTTGTTCTCAAAAATACCACAGTCCTATTAGCTTCGCTGATAAACCTCATAAACCCCATATACTTTTAAAATATTCCAATTCTAAAACCAGTACTTGATAATAAAACACTTTCAAAGCACTTTCGTGAAACCCCCATACCATGTTTTCCATATTTTTATGAATTTAATAGAAAACATGCTGATATAACGATTATCCCCATTGCAAAAAAACTCACACAGGATTGCCCATCAATAGTTTAACAATGCCTGTACCATACCTTACAGTGGGAGTAAAATAATGATAATCATTTTTAAAAGATTCACCGCTGCTCTGAATCCAAAAGCTACATGTGGGGGCGCGGCTCCTACACATGTTTTCTTCAGTTTTCTGTGGTAAAGCTTCCCAGTTCATGATAGGCCAGGTCCTCTGTAAACATTCATATGATATGGGATCTAAGAAATTTATAAAATTATCTTCCTCCATGGGCATATGGTGGCCCCCTTTCCCTCTCACAGTTAACATAAAATAGTTAAAAAATACCCACTGTGAACCACCTACACGGTGGAAATTAAAAATATTAATGATTTCATAATCAGCTTTTACAATGAAATATGTACACATATATTTGGGGAAATAACATAGTTAAACACTTTCCTGATGTCAGTTCTCCCAAATGTCATAAGGATTATAGTTCTAAATCTACATCTATACCATTCTTCTGTAATCCTTAAGTATATACCTGATGTAATCTTGCTAACCAACGTATAATAATATGTTTAAGCTCTCCTACTACACACCTCATCCTTGGTAAAAATACATGGGATATGTCCGTGTTATATTTGTTTGAAAATAAGCAAAAATACTTGTCTTCATACATTCAAAGCTCACACAATGAAACACATAGTATTAACTAATAAGTTAGCATTAAAATTTTAACATTAGTTTCCACATGCCACCCTCTGTTCTCTAAGAAAAATACCTGTCCTAATAAAATCTCACATAATTAAATCTCTGCACAACCTCATATTTTAAATATTCAATTCTAACGATGAAACACTTCTTGTACTTCCCAACCTTTCGTCCATTTGAATTCTCCCCTACATACCTTGTTTTTCCATGTGTTTTTTATCATTATTAAAAACACATATACCTCAATATAACTTAATTATCTATCCAATACAAAAAAAGAATCCACATATTAACATCAATAGTTATGATATACGCTGCCAACTCACACAATGGAAATCAGCAATACTAATGTTTACTTAATGTTCATAGCCATAAAATATAAAATATCTACACAATTGTTTTCTTGCGCATACTTCATACTCCATATGGTAAAATCTCAACGATGATATATGAATTATCACTCTTGTACACATTCCTTATACAATATGAAAGGTGATTATTCGGCTGAAAGGATATTCCGTTGCATGATGTAAGAAGGGTGTTGAATGTATGGACACCTTCTTCTCCCACTCTTAGGATTAACATCAATGAACAAGCAATACTATGGATCCCCCACACAAGCCAAAAATTAAACGATGTTGAATCATTTATGATGTGTGGCGCTCTAAATCAAAATATCTTCGCAATAGTGTCCTCAGCCACTACTGTTATAAAAAAACTTAATACAGCTACGAGAGCAATAAATAAAAATGTTGTTGTTTTACTGCACATACACGTCCTCATGAAAGCATTCATACGATGTCCAATCTTGAGAATTGCAAATGTCTCCCACCGTAACAAAATTTATGGGGTATCTTGCTGTGACTTATGTGTTCCCCCCTCGCTTGCCCCCCAAAGGACCTTTCTATTCTGTCAGTTCTACGATCATGGGGAAGGTAAAACACCATAACATCAGTTCATGATGTTGATCAGTGGTTTTTCATAGCACTAATACGAGATAACTACATAACAGAATGGCCATTGAAGAAAATAGTTTTTTTTTAATTTTAAATCGATGGTAGAATATGAGGAAGAAAATACCAATAAAGCTCTCCTCCTCAGGGAATTAACAATACATCAAAATTTGTTAGGCCAAATGAATGAAACTAAAGTTTCCAAAAAATTAGAAAAAAAATAGGTCTATGTAAAAATAGGATAAGCAAACATTTTCTCATGTTTTGGTTTCAAAATTTTAAAAGAAAAACAAAATAATACATTGATTGGATATATATTACTAGTGATGTATTGTTGTTAATTATGGCCCTTTGTTATTATTGTGTACTTACTTATATTATGTATTGTTGTTGTTATTGTGCCTTGATTATTATTGTTGGAGTGAAGCTGGGGTTCCACATTAACGCATTTACATAGGATTACATTGAGGCCCAAGGCTCCTATATATAGAAAAGAGGTTTTATAATTTGAATCATCCAAGAATTTGTTCATTCATGTAATGTATTGAGAGTTGCCCTAAATATTTGGCTAAAATTGTAACATCTATTTTCTTCTCTTTTTTAGGTACAGTTTAACAGCATGGTCAATGTAATATGGCAATGAGATGAATGCTATAATCCATGATAGGCGAGGGAGTGATGGAATATTGAAATTTTTATTATGAAATTACATATTATTAGTAGTGGGTAGTGAAAATCCAAAAATTTGGTTGTGGTGAATCTCTTCAATATACGAAAATAATTACATTTGAATAGCTTCATACTCTTCATTAGGATTTTAAAACAATATAAATGTCTTTGTGTCTCCCTATAGATATTCTTCCCCTCTCCACTTTCTTGTATTTACTACCTACTTCTCTTGCTTGAATTCATCTAAAAACTGGATCTATCTGTGTGTGAGAAGGATCAAATCCCTCCCAAGGTGAAAAACCTTCTTTTGGTGTACGGAGAAACTTAGAGGAAAAGTTTGCCTCTGGGATTTGATCCCTCTAGGCAGAAAACCTCAGTCACAGTGTAAATGGACTCACTTCAGTTCAGCTTCCAGGGGCAGGCTCACATTTTGGAATTATCATTATTATGTATGTAAGATGGTCAAAATTACGTTGGGTTTTCTTTGCTTACTTTTAATATATCATTCTCTTCACTAACATTTAAAATATATGTTTCTTGCCATGAATAGTTGTACGTCTATGTTTGGATGCATTGAGTAGTTTGTGTGCATATATGTTTAAATTTGGATGGCGTACATCATTTGTGAATATTACGGTTATTGTGTTCTGTTTTTTAAATATGTATATGGTATTTAATGTAATTAGTTGGTGATAAAAGGAAGCTAATCTCGTCAATAGTTTGGGAGATTGATCTTGCCGTCTATTCCATTTATTTTAGAATCGCTTTTTGACAACTAATTCAATTCTAGTAATTATTTCTTCAAGTATTACAAAATATATATCTTTATAAAAATGATTTTAAATGTTATTCATTGTATTAATATTACTCTCTGTCATTCTTTCTTTGCTAATGTTTTAAATAATTCGCTTCCTTGAGAATATTTTGATAAATTTTTCTATCTAGGGTCTATTTTGCGAGTCAATAAATAATGTTTTTTAATGGTGGCCAGTTGAAATCTTTACATTATTTGTTTCTCAAACAAATGTCACATATCCTTCGAGATGTATTTGGTTTGTTTTCATGTCTGTAAATATATATTTTCCTCCTATAAATATTTTTAATACATTTCAACATGTCGATTTCTTCAATAGTAATTTTGAATATATTTTGAATGTACTATAATTTGTTTTTATTAATGCTAGTTGGTGATGAAGAGGACAATCTTCTCAAGGATTAATTTTCATTTTTCAGGGTTAGTTCTTTTATATTTTTCATTTTAATTCTAGGCATCATAACTTTTGGCAGCTAAATTTCTTTTCTTAGTTTCCTTCTATATACCTAAATATATCTTGAAAAGCAATTAATCTATGGCACGAATATTAACATCTAATGCAAATAATAAAATAAGTTAAATTATCTGCTGAAATCAATGCATCTAATGTAAGCAATCAAATGAGATTATAAATGTCGATATCTACCAAAAATCAATGCATCTAGTGCAATCTTTAAAATAGGATTAAAATCCGGCGTCTACCTTAAAATCATGCATCTGGTGAAAGCAAACAAATGGATAGAAATCATAATCTACATGAAATCAATGCATCTGATACAGGCAATCAAATAATTGGAAATCAACATCTACATTGAAATCAGCCATCTGATGCAAACAATCAAATGGGATTAGGAATCATCATCTACAACACAGAAGTCTAAATGCACATCTAGTGGAAGAATATTCTTTCCTCAAAATGTTTCGTAATTTACACAATCTACGAGATTAACAACATGCAATCCATCTATTCACAGCAATCAAACCACAACAGAAAAACACAAAAGCCCAAAATCAATACTACACCTAATGTAAATAAGCTCAAGACAAAACCACATCTACACAACAATGAAATCAGACACGTAATGCAAAATTCAAATATGGACAAAAATCAACATCTACCTAAAATCGGGCCATCTAGATGCAAAGCAATCAATATTTAGTTAAATCACCATCAGGCCAAAATCATTACATCTAAGTAAACAATCAAATAGGCTTAAAAATTTAGCATCTAAGCGAAAACAATTAATCTGGTGCAAGAAGCAATCAACATGGAAATTTATAAATCAATAAATATAAAATCAATGCATCCTATTTAAGCAATCAAATAGGATTAAAGTCATCATCTACACATAATCAATGTATAAGTACAAGAAATATTCACCCCCTCTCTCCCTCCTCCATATATATCTATGTCTTACTCCATGTGTCTGTTTGTCTCCCTATCTCACTTTCAAATACACACACTCTCCCTCTCCATATCATCTATATCTCTCTCCCTCTCTCTATCTCTCTCTTTCCTCCCATCTATCTCTCTCCCCGCCCTTTCTGTGTATTCATCTCCCTGTCTTTCCCCCAAAACATGCACACTCTTTCTCTCCATATCTTTCTCTCTCTCTTCTCTCTCTCGCCTCCCTCACACTCCCTACTCTCCCTCTCTCTCTCTCCTTTATCACTCCCTCTTTCTTTCTCCACACTTTCTCTCTTTCCTGTCTTTCTTCTTCCTCCCTCCCTTCCTCCGTGTCTTTCTTTTATCTCCCTCCCTCCCTCTCTTCCCCATTCCTTATATCTCTCCTTCTTTGTCTCTCTATCTCACTCCAAAATATTGTTTAAAATTTTGGAGAAGGTTTTTATTCTTTATTATAAATTAACCTTTTTTTCCTTTTATTTAAAGTTATATTGGATTTTAGTAAGAGTAAAAATATTTAAATTATACCTAATTTATAATTTAAGTGATAGATTGCTAATTAAAAAACTATTAAATATAGGAGATAATTTATTATACATTAAATTATATGTAAATACATAGGTATGTTTGAATAATTAATCTTCAGTCTATTAATAATTTTAAGAGTATATAATATAAAATTCAAAATTATTTTGGTTTACATTAGTAAAAATGTATTTTAATTATTTTATGAGCACGTGACATACATCATGATCATGATAACTTGTAAAATGAACTGAACCTCTCATTTAAAAATCAAATAAAAAACTACAAAAATTGAAAGTTATAAAGTTCATATTTAACCTTAGATATTTTTTTAAATATAATTTAAGCATTAATTGATGTTAAATAAATAAATGAAATCTATTAGATTGTTTATATTTTAACATAAACAAGCCTCTTTCTCATACAAGATAAGTTACTAGACAAACACTTAATAAATTTATGCAAGTTTCAAAATAAATAGAGAGCCAACGATTGTCTCACTTTGTTTCCCCGGTCAACCCAGCAGGCAGAATGAACGGTGGGTGACCAACCTAATGTACTGAGTCTTGACAGAAGTTCCAAGTGCTGACACGAACACGCATAGCGTTTACAATACGTCTCCTTGTGCTCATATTTTCCATGAAAAGACAAAATGGGCAGCACAAGAGCAGGTAGCAACTGCTGCTATAGGCGCATAAATGGACTTGAGTGGGGAATGCTCACCCGCAATGATCCCGGTTTTCTGGTTTTGATCCGCCATGGGCATTTCCTGCAAACGTTGGGCCTATCAGCAGTCGATAAAATATTATAAAATAGATATAGATATGCTTCAATAGTTTAGTAATAGTGTGTGAAGGGAAACATTTCGCCTGCCATGACCTGTCATCGCGGGCAGAAAATGCCCCGCCGTCAGATAAACCCTATCAGCGGTGAGCATTCTCTGTCAGCGCATTGAGCTTATGTTGAAAATGGAAACTCATAAATATAATCAATTAAAGTACTGAAATTCTGATTTAACTTTATTTATCGCGTGAGATTATGTAAAAATAAGTTCAATGGATGGTGCGGCTTACGAAGGAAACTTAATGAGCCTTTCAATATATATAGGTATGGCATTCGTCATTGATGGGCCATTAGCAGGTTACTTCATATCAATCATGTCATCCATATCAATCATGTCATCCGACTCTGGCCAGATTTCTCCATTTTGAAACTGTTGGGGGAGGTGTAAGTGATTCTTCTAAACATAAACTATATTTCCATTTTGAGCATGTTCAGCAGTTGTCATGTACCTTTTGTGTAAGTAAGTTCTTCTAAACATAAACCCTATGTTTGTGGTTTCATAGTCTATCCAAATTGATGGTGTTTCAAAGAACTTTCTTCCATTGGTTTGTTTGTTGTAGAAATTATGCTCTTTTCAATTTTTCTTCTTTTTCAAATTTCACTCTTAAAGAAATCTAAAATACACTATCTTAGATAACAACCTTCCTTGAATCCAGACAATCCTTCTTTTGAATCTCTTGTAATAAAATATCTTATGTTTCATTTCTTTGTATTCACTACAAATTCCCCTTGTCATATAATTTCAATTTTGAGTTTTCTTTATTATTTTCTTAACTAGCCAAAGCAAAAGAGACACAGAATAACAGTAATACATGTAGGTTGCAAAGTTATAAAAATCTCCTGCTTTTGGCAGTTCACGGGTTTCATGAAAATCTCTCTTATGTGTGTGAAATCAATTATCTCTGTATATTTATAAAAACAGTTATTGTATTCAAGGGCCAGAAATAATTTAAAAACAGTAGTGTATAATTTAACAAGCTTTGATGATGGAGTATTACTGCATATTGGAAAGAAATTCAGGGCAAAACAGTCCCTCAGTGAGTCTGAACTTTGATTCAGGATAGACGAATTATATTACAGGTCAAGACTTGAATTTTAAAATATTTTAATATGAAATGTATTCTGGATTCTCCCACCATTCTCAGACTATGTTTTATACTCACAGGAGTACACAGACTACAGAGACTTGATGCTGTTTACTCCAGATTTGAAATGATGAAACCCCCAAAACTTCCGTCACATAATTAGGCAGGAGTAAACAAAACCCCCGCAACACAAAAAGGTGTTCTTTGGTGAACTGCCTGACGGAGAGAGATATCTGTAAAACTGTTTCTCCTCCCACAAAATTCAGAGTTCTTCAACAAGTATTTTGAATTCTTAACAGCATGTAATATTATGATTAATTTCCATAGAAACATTTGGAATTTTTTACTCATAATTAAGAAGAGAAATATGTAGGCATATTAAAATTGATGTATACAGATTCACTTTCTTAACAGGTCAGCTCTATTTCTAAGTCCATCACCAAACTTGAGTGTCTTTACTAGGCTGCTGCTTTTCAGTCCGGGAGAGCACGCCAGCATTTTGATAACATGTCTGAAGGGTTTTTAGAGGACCATCTTTGCTGGTAGTATGTATCCGAAAATTGTTTGGTTGGATCGATGTAATTCTCCTTTTGCTTATATACCTATTATAAATTTGTTTTCCAGGTTGAGAAACGGGACTTTTCCAAACTAAATTGAAAGAAAGCAACGAAACTCAAAATAAACAATGTCGATGTTGTTGAGGAATGAATTTCAATTAAATTTTCTTTTACATTTTAATATTTTATCAACACTGTATTTCATTTATGTTTGAATACCAAATTAAACCAGAAATCATGGGTGTATACTTTCCTTGATAATTTCCTCATTCCTGTTTGGCTTACTGCAATGATAATTGCAGGGAATGTGGGGATTCAACGTTCCTTCTCAGCAGCGATTTGAATAGAAAAACTGGTCGATTTGGTCTCTCATTGATGACAATGGATCGGAAGGCTCCTATAGGATACAGTGAAAGGAACTTTCGGATACGTGGATCCAGAGTAAGTTACAAGTATACACGCATTCTCTTTTTTCGAATATTGTTTTGGATGCGGAAGGAATTCCAATTGATTGGTGGAGAGTTGCGGGAAATTCCCATTCTTTTTAGAGATGTTTTTACAGGTATGTTACTTGCTGGTCTTGCGACTCAGAAAATGATGTGCCACTGGTTTTGGAGTGGTTTTATTGAAAATCAACTGTTGGGAGCATTGGAAAGACTACTTTCAATGGTAGGATTTCTTATAATTGATGTCCCAAAATTATGTGTCATCATCTACATTAACTACATAAATTTCTGATTTTCTTAACGTATGTGCTACTTAAATTTGCAGGTGAGGTGATGTGAGGATCAATGAAAACCTGGAAAATAATTATAAAGTGGAGAACAAGAAGATGGAAGGAACGTATCACATGAAACTCAATCACTATCATTTGTAAAGTAAAGCACATAAATATCTTCAGGTTCATCTGTAGGCCAACATCAGTGAAATACTTTTAAGAGTTGAAAGAACTTTCATATGCAAAAGAAAGGTAAATGGAGAAGCTGAAAAAGCTTTCATATATAAGAAAAGTAAAGTGGAAGTTGAAAGGAGAGCTATCACAAAATTATGAACAAAGTAAGGCTTCACATATGTAGAAATGCAAAGATTAAAGAACACTCCAGGTGCCAACTTAAAGAATATGGAAAGACCGAATGGCTAAATTATAAGTAAAGAGGTTAAAGGTTTAAATATTATGGGTTCTAAGTCTGAATTAAGGTAAGTTGAGACTAGTCTGAAAGCTGGATGGAAGCATAGATATATATCACAAATGAATGGAGATACTATCATTAGTAGCAATTTAAACTGGGTGGAGTATGGAGGAATGTTTGTTCAATGTATAGTTCATATATATGCATATTGTTCAAACCAATATGTAACTAGGTACATGACATACTTGATTTAAATAGTGTGAACACTGAAAACATATTTGGCCAGAGCACTCTTACGTATGGAATAGATATTGTTTAAGCAATATAACTAGACTAAACTTATGGAATTTAAAATAGTGGGGAAAAGCATATTTAGCCAGAGCACTCTAAAAACATGAATGGGCTATTTTTACTCAGGACAATAAAATAAAAGTAACATGAGAAAAAGCAAATGAATCTATTCCAGTGTGATAAAGAATGGGGAGAAGAATAGCTACCTTGTTCTGTTTGGTTGCAGTGTGATAAGGAGCTGGAAAAGAGGAATAAATACTTTGTCAGGATGCATTCTTAGAATATGTAAAGTAAATAAAAAAAATAAAGTTTAAAACAAAAATATACCATTTAAAAAAACTAAAATAAGTTTTGACTCAAATGTATAAACTCATGGTGATATGAGATTTATGGTATAATAGAATTGAATCCCTGGGATTGCTACTAGATTTACTTACTAAATAGGAATAACCATTGAACCTTGGGACAGGAGGTTTTGGCTTGGATGGAAGTCCATATAGCTCGTACCCAAACATTGAAATAATATGGATGTTATGGATAGAAATATGGATAATAATGCTCATATTACATATTAGTGTGGGAATTCCCATATACACCTCCAAGTGGATATTTTCCAACATGGGATCAGTGTCACCACAACCTGGTTATACTGCCACTACTGCTACTATAAGGGCTTATTATTCACTCTGTAGTCACAGAGTACAAATTAAGAGTAAACACTTATATAGCAATATCGTAAGTAAAACATGAATATATATAATCTAGTATAGAAACTATTAGCTTAAAGTTGTGCTAATACTAGCCTACTACTTCTGGTGGTAATGTTTCCATTGTATGCCCTAAGATTGCATATTAAGATTACTCATTACCGTGGAACGATGCAGGAACTTGTGGAAATACAAAGAAAATTAAATCATCTAAAAATCCATTTTAACAAAGCATAGTGATCAAATCTATTACGAGGATTTAAATCTCTATGAAATGAAGGTAAATTTAAAGAGAAATCTCTTTTAAGAAGTGACGAAGAGTGATCTAGTCTAGCTAGTACGTATTAATTTACTTTATCAAAGTGTTGTCAAATCAAATAGTGAAGACACTTCATTATTAAAATCTCTTTTTTAAAGTGACAAAGAAATTTGACAGTCTGAGTAATGGTCGTAATTTAACTATCAAAGTGTTTGTCAAATCAAATAGTGAAGACACTTCCATTATTGTTGCTTCGTTGACGAAAGTGGAAAAACTTAGCATAATTAATTTTCAGATGTAAATGAAATCTTACATCATTGACAAAAGTGGAAAAGCTTAGCATAATTAGTTTTCAAAATTAACTGCGTAAAGATGCCATTATTGACACCTAATTAGTCTAGTATGGGTGGCACGTGAAAAAAATTGTAGTTGCTATCCACTTATCTCACATGACTTTAATTTGTTGTCTATTTTTATAAACTGAGACTTTGACATGGTATGAGCATGAGCTTGCACCAACTTAAAGTTGATGGCTTTATGGTTATTTTTTACCTTTTTTTTAGAAAAAAAACATTGGTTTATCATGTGTACCCGATTTTAAAATATTACTTGTAAATAAACTACGATTATCACTTAGGTAAAACTTAAAAAGTAGACATACCTTCCTTGTAGAATAACATATCTCAAGGATACATTGATTTTCTTACCTGTTGTTTGTCTTACAAAATATAATCTTTGGAGGAAAAGAAAAAAAATAGAAACTATTAGTTGTAATCTATTTGATCACTCGTTTGCCATTGCATAAGACATTTAAATTTAGGATGATATAGCCATGTGATGGCTCGGGTCTCTTCCTCCCAATTATCTCCCCATGAGATCATTACAATCTTCTATTCTTTAAACATAAACATACCCATCTGTCACGTGAATGATGTTGTATGCATAATAAGAGGCCAAAAAATCGATAGCAGAGGATAAACACGAAATTGACCGGACCATTGAACAAAATTTGGCGAAGGATTGCACAGTCAAGGGATTGAAAGGAAAATGAACCATGCATGTACGCCTTTACATAAAATTCAACTCATGTGCACCTTCATTAAAAACACCATTAAACCTTTTTGGAAAACCTGCTCCTTTGGAATTCTTTATGGAAGATGTTCTTAAATTATAGTGAAAGAGTTCATACACGGGGCCCAGTGCGCTCCATTAGAGTCACAAGATGTCCGGGTGAAGAAACGGTTCCCTCATTAGATAATTGGTGGTACCTTTGGGTGTACCTTTTAAAGTCTTAATAGAGCTATGGAAGAGAACCATAATAACCCCATAATGCAACACTTCATAACCTACACCATCGGGCCGAATTACGAGTACGTGCCGAAGAAAATCTTGTGACGACGATGTTCGACGAAAGCATCGAGCGGCCCCCCCACATCTAAGGCTGACGGGCGTTTGTCGGAAGAAACTGCCGGGTGATGAATTTCTATTGGTCTCAT
Source organism: Pinus albicaulis (assembly GCA_034641835.2). Taxonomy (NCBI): domain Eukaryota; kingdom Viridiplantae; phylum Streptophyta; class Pinopsida; order Pinales; family Pinaceae; genus Pinus; species Pinus albicaulis. The sequence continues at coordinate 1,182,558,806 of CM076570.1, forward strand.
TCTTTGAGATATCACGAGTTTGCCATGGGGTCTCGGTCATCCTGGCTGTTCCAGCAGGTAGATGTTGAAAGTCCCCATAGGTGAGCGCCCTTCCTCCTAATACATTGTTCGCCCTTTCCCTGTGGATGGGTGGAAAAGAGCGCGGATATTTTACGTAATTGATGTTTTACTTTCCCCATAATAAATACGCAGTATTCTCCTAATTTAGGAACACCATCTAAAATATCCCTGAAAAAAACCTTTAGAACGTTCTTGGCTAGTTGCGCAAATAAAAAGAGGTTGCGTGTTTATGTGAGAGGACGCTCCTCCTTATTAACGAATTGGGTTCTTTGATCAGCTATAGTACCTTCTTATTTTTAGGTCTTGTTACTTTCCGCTCAGTGCCATTCCACCATGCAAAATTTCATTTGATTTCTGCTAATGATGATATTGCAAATATGTTCTCGTCACACCTCCTGTTCTTTTCTGCTTATTAAAGAAAATGATCGCAGTGTCATCGTTTTGTCAGAACCTATATGTTCAACGTCTCTCGTAAACATTTTCTTTACTCTATATATGTGGTTGAATATATTCATTTTATCGTGAACCAAAAATATGTCTTTGTAAATCTATGCAATACGGTGGTAAGCTGGGCCTCAAATGTTGGTACACCTACCCATGATGAATATCTAATCTCTTATACGATGGCTAACAAGCCCTCCAACTATTCGATTAACGAATTGCCCTATTGTTTGGGTCAATTAGTGTGTCCTAAATTACGCATTTAAATGTCAATAAAATTAATGAGCGATGATCAGCGCACTATATGTCACAAAATAGCATAAGCTATTAATTTTTGTCGTTTTTGGTTTTCTAAGGGTGGAAAATAAATTCTAAGTAATACGGTTTGGTTATATTTGTTCCAAGGAAGTGATATCCTAAACGGTTTACCAACTTGAAACTTTCAAAAGCAAATTAGAAAAGTACAACGTGACAGGGCACACAGAAAAAGAAAAATTAGAAAAATGTCTTGATGAAGAAGGCAGAAAAATCATATAATCCAGCAAATCAGCAGGTAGCACGTGCTTACAGAAAATCAAACTATTCTTACTGCAGCTAAACACAAAAACATGTTTTAAGGAAATTAAAAAATTGCACAATAATAATCTAAAATAGGTTTACATCAATTTGTCTTACGACCGCTATAATTAATCGACTGAATTTTAGGAAGTAATCATATAAACTTATTTGTATACACGCTGATATGTTTAATTTAAAATAATAATATCGCTTCGACTATGTGATTCAATCCCTCCACCCTTGATCATTGTAGCTTACGGAAGGCAACGAAGGTATACATACATGATTTAATAATATTTTAAAATTTACGAGAAAAGAAAACTAATACTAAACTAGGCCTAGCAACTCCAGATTCCCTCACCATCGGTCAGGCATGACACCGGAGAGCAAGCGAAGGTGCAAGAAAGCGACTTAATATCAGAATTTGCGGAAAAAAGAAAACTAATACCCCTATTCCCCATTTCCGTACGGTCTCCTCTTTTTCATCGGTCCAGTGGCTTTGGAAGCACGTGAAGATGCTGAGCGACTTAATATCAAAATTGCGAAGAAAAGCCATTTTCAACTACACATTTCATAATGCGGGTCCCTCACCATCGGTCCATTTGTAGGCACCGGAAGCAACGAAAGGTACAACAAGCAAACAATATATCTCGTTACTTCCTAAGCAAGGATAAGCAGCCGTGGACAGCAAGGCAGAAAATTAAACAAAAGCTATGAAAAATAAACTAGCAATGAGAACAATGTTGGATCTGCATAACCATTAGTCAGAAAACTATAAAAATGCGGGTATATGTAAAACACACACCGAAACACGATGGTGATTAACAATCATAATCATAGAAAATAGCAAATAGAAATACAAGTGGGCTCATAGGCAATGGAAACTGTTGCAAAGTATGGAACATGGATGGATTATGATACAATAGTTTTAAAGAAATAGAAATAGAGAAATATACACTAAACACACAAAACAGGCTGACCGGGGGGCCCTCTACAGTATGGTAACGATTATCAAAACTGCAGACAAGACAACAAGTTTTATACATATTAAAAAACGGGTTTAAATTTCTGGAATGGTAGTGCTTCAAGCACAAGTCTTGTGACGTAATCTCTGAACGAAGGGCTAAAAGATAACAGTACATTCACTAACATCCTTTATCAACTAACTTTCTGTCGTATGCAAACGCAATATATCCCTTAACAACAAAAGCATCTTTTTGTCTCCTAAAGTTCTTACGGCAAGCATGAACACTAAATCTATGAATATAAGTGTGGCCGTGTTGAAAGTGAATCTACGGAAGGTGGATGCTTGAATTCGACTCCGAGCTGCGCACGGATGTCGTTTAACCATCTGAGCTTAGAGGAAGCAGCCATCTGGGTCTTCCTCTTGTAGCTTAGAGTGCGTGGCCGCAAACTCCCATGGTTGGCTTGTGTGACTTTGACCGCGGCTTCTTTGGACGGGCTGCTTAGACAATGGGACCAAAATATATCCCCCGTGTTCCTAAACACCTTTTCTTATGTAGCTCGTTTCACTGTAAATGCCCTGTGTATAGGATTTCCCACAAAATAGTGGAGAAAGTTACAGTGATGCAGAAAATGTGAGTTACGTGTGCAAGACCTGAACAAATCTGAATCCAAATAGCAAACACAAAAATATGTTCAAAACCATGTTAGATGCCCTTTGCCACATGATATTCGTAATTTGGGGAGGTTTAAGGGTGAGTGAAAAAGGTATGGAAAAATGCATGGAAAAGATGCGAATTTGGGACTCAACATACCCCCACGTGAAGGTGTTGTGTCCCCATGCAGCTGGCATTAAAATATTCTTTATTTTGATTCATGCCTTGATGTGGCTTGGCTTTGTCAACCCCCTTCTCTTCTTCTTTGATACATTGTCAATGCAGGTTTCTTCATTAGCACCTAAATTTGATATTCACCAGGTGCTCTGCTCATTCATGCTTTCCTTTTCAATTTCTTATTCTTCTTTCCATATTTCTGATAAGCATAGTATTATCATGGATGATCTTGTCAGAGTTTACCTTGTTCTTTCAAATGTTTCATTTTCATTTTTGATGTCTTGAGATTTAAAAGTTCAGCTCAAAAATTTCACCTTTAATAGTGGCTAAATGTCTGCTGATGTAGGGCTGGATGGAAGGCTGCTTGGACCTGGTACTTTCCAAGGATTCTGTAACAGTGATCATATACCTCCTGTGGCCGGGTCTCTTAGGTGCTGTCATTTTCATTGAGGCATCTACACAAAAATCTCTTGTAAGAAATTAGCTGCATCTGACAGAGGCTTGTGTCTTTTCACACGAAAATAAGATGGGGTATGTATTTAGTTGAGATGAAAAGAATCGAGTTCCTCCTTGTTGAAAGGATAGACTATGATGGGTTGGAGGCTTGTTCGAATGTCTCCTCACCCAAATCAGCCAGAGGAAATGAGGACCCTTAATTGCGTTTTCTCAATTTCCCTTAGCTTTTACGCTTCTCCTCACATACGCGGGCACAACGTCCTTTTGTTTTCTGTTGTTTCCTTTCTCACCTTCTTGGATATGAATGAACGTTTTTCGAAGACAAACTAATCTTTCGAATGTTGATGATCTTCTTCGGAAAGAGAGTTTTTATAGAGCCTAAATAGTGCGCACCCTTTTGGTATTGTGGCTTCTGGCGCCGATTTCCTTCTAACATCGCTTTTTATTAATCTCTCTTTTCTCTATCGATTTCTTTTCTAGTAGTGTTAAGTATTTTTGGTTCTTCTGTTGTTCTTTTCATGTACTTCTTCTTTCCTTTTCTGTTTTAAAATTTCACCAAATGAAATCGTTTAGGTTCAACATTGTTCTTTTTTCTTCTATCACTTCTAATTGAACCTTGAAATTTCACATTCCTTTAAAGTTTCTAACTGGGTGTTCATATGTTTTCTTTCCTTTAGCTCCTTTTAGTAAAAATTTTTTATAGTGATGGTGATAAAATGAAGCTCCTCTCTAAGTGTTTTGAAAACAGGAAGTCCTGATAATTTCTTTCATGTATGAATAATAAGAAATTGAAGAGTTTGGTTTTCAAAAAGAAATTATTAATAACTTTGGTATGGTACATACACTGGGGCCAAGCCTTCCATAATGAATTTGAACAATTAACGGTGGCTGGCCCCATTCTTCACTGACCCCATGTGAGAGGGGATTCCTCTTTTTAAAAACAGGCAAGTATCACATACCGCCAAGATTTAGTAGGATTGTTCTCCATGCCTCTCATCTTTTGATGCTTTTATTTTGAACCAACGTTCTCCCTCCAGAAGAAGTTCTGTGTTGTTGCTATTGATGCTTCATTGGTAAAAACTTGCAGGGGTCTCAATTTCTGTGAGCCGTAAACAGCCTTACCATGGCGCTTTGTAACCTTCTTTGTGGTAACCTCTAAGATTGCATTCAAATACAGCCATTTACTTTCTTCAATATCTTCTTTTGTACGGATATCCCTCTGCAACTTTCGGTCCTTCAGCTACGCATATGACTTACCCATTTCACTTTTAAGCACTTACTAATTTCACTAACGAGGTTGAAATTGAAAGTAAGAACGGCGAATACGGAATCGAAACCCCAATACATGCAAGAAGACGCATATCACTAAAATAGGAAACGCTTTATAAATGGAGATAGAGTAAGGCTGACAGGTAGATACGGAAGTGAGGGTGAGCAAAAAGGAACGAAATGGAGTGAAAACGGTGAGAATGAGTATGATGAGTTTTGTAACCACAGCGAAGACAAATAAAGAGACATGAAAATATAATCATTTTAATAAACGTTTTGAATTTTGGTGGCGAAAGTAGTAAATATGAACACGTTTTAATCAACGGTTATGATTATGCGGCTTTTAAGTTCTTTGTCAACTCAAAATACGTATCGTATCTCCCGGGTGGGATAATGGAACATGAACAGAGAATCGAATTTCAATAGGTAAACGAATTTCTGAATGAATGTAAAGAGAGGATAACGCCAGATGGTAAAGCAGTTACTGCAGACTGTCAATATAATCATTACGCATCTAATGGAGAGTGAGCTGTGGTTTAAAAATTATATAAAAATGTGTTTTTCAATACTATTTGAAATAAACTTTATTCATACCTTTGGAATCTGCCAGCACCCTTGAGTCTTCAAGCTGATTGATCTCCATTGGTGTCTTGAATGTTCCACAATGATCCTCTCACTGCATTTATTTTATAATTTAACAAAATTAACATTACGGCCCCATGCATTCTCTTTGAAAAGGAAGTAATGTGACCATGGAATGTATACAGGCTATGACTTCAGGTCAGTACACCGGGGAAAGCAGAATGTCGAGCTACCGGAAACCAATACAGCTATTGGATTGAATAAGAAATGAACAAATGACAAATAATGGAATGGAAAATAGATATTCAATTTTAATGATGGAATGGATGAAATAAGTGGAATGAGTGAAATAAATAAATAAATGAATGATGGAATAAAAGGAAATAAAATTAATTGGTGAAAATAGAAATGAAAATAAAAAGTAGTTTTTAGGAAAATATGAGGTATCGGTGAACACAGTTTTCACTATATTTTACTTTTAGCTTCTTGATCAACTGATTGGTTCCAGGCTCTCTTTTTTTTTTTTTTTTTTAAATTTTAAAAAAACTTAAAAAAAACAAAAACTGAAAAATTTGGTGGAGAAAGAAGAATTCTACATTTTGGTACAGATGTAATTTCTTGACTTGTCTTGACAAAATCTATATTTTAGGGTAACATAAGTGGTGCCAATCTATGAAAGCATTCACAATAACGGGGGTTTGAAACTCATCAGGTAGATGTAGGATTCTTTACAGGCTCCATTGCTAAAGATCTTCATCTCAATCTCCGCATATTTGAGAAACACGGTAAGTCAGTACCCCTTGAAAATCTTTGGCTTTGAGATCAATAATAATACTAGTCTCTATTCTTGAAGCTTTATTCTCTTTTGATATATTTGTCATGCCATTTGGTTCTTTGATATTGAAGCTGAATCAGTTCTTGAAATTGTATGCTTTACGATTATACCAGCTCATTCATTTTATCACATTCTATACTTTTGAATACCAAATCGTCCATCTACATTGTCTCTTGAAGGTCTTGACTTGGAACTCAGTAGGGAGACATTTCTTTCCAACAAGTTCATGGGAGAATGTCACTGTGTGTCCTCCATGTGAATTCGCAGGCCCAAAACACGGGAAGCCTTTCTTTTAATCTCTTCTATGTAAAGATGAAACAGTTTTAGGTGATATGCTAAGAGCTGTTTTGGACTCCCGCCATTTGACACCCAGATGGTAAGAGTAGATGTTACGGTAACCAGTTTTATTCTTCCATCAACTACTGGTCGGATATTGAATTGGCTCACGATACGACATTACAATTCCTGCGGAACACCAAAGCGAGTAAAAATGTCCTCATAAAAAATGAACAAGCCGAATTTCGATGGCAGATACTAATGCTTTAGCTACACGTTTAATGTTCGTGGAGTGGAAACCAATATATGCTTCTTTTGTGAATGGATGGATTATTAAGTTAAAATAATCTCGCCCCCGCTTTAAAGGGTTAAATGTGATACATGTTTCGTGTGACCCTAGGCACCGGAAAGAATGGGTTTCCCTACTCTTTGGCGACTATCACACCTTTTGACATATTGTGCATCTTTGAAGAGGAAAAGTAGCTGTCTCCCAAAGAAAGGACACATGAGCACACGTCCTTTTTTCATCATAAAGTATCGGCACCATCGTTCCATCCTGTGCTACCTTGAAGAATATCGAGGCATTTCATCTTCACGACACATCTTAAGTCACAAGGGCTCTAAAGCACATTTTTATAAACTCAGTGAATGAAATCATGAATATTTTCGAACTCCTGAATAATCTTTCGTTTTCTCTTGAAATAATGTGATGAGTTTTACCTTAAATAATTCTTAATATACGCATACAAGGGGTCTTAATAGTTCACAAACAAATATTACGAAGGTATCTTCTCGGGAAATCTTCTTTGGTATTATGAATCCTAGACAAAGAAATGGGGCTCTTTTGTGTTGTTTTCCGTTCTATCCAGCCAGTAAATATTGAATTCACGAAAGTAAAAGCCATCTTGTCCTGCGTGATATGAGTTTGTTCATCAATATCTAATTACGGAATGGTGATGTGAATAAAGTTTCATAGCACATTGTAAAGTATACAAAAGCTTATTAATTGCATGAACAACGATAAGAACTCTTTTTGATCCTGATATAATTTTAACTACAGCAGGAGTCAAATTTCAGTGCTAATAAATGACAAAATTAAATCTTTTTGACCAACCACAGCTCAGGCATATACTGAAAACATACAGCAGAAATATGGAAAGGTTTCCAATTTGGTCTCAAGATAGGTGCTTAGGATATTCTACATTCAAAGTTTTAAAAAAGCAATTTAATAGCTGGATCCCAACTTTCAAAATTACGGTCTTTTTAGCTCGTTTGAAGAGTGGAGGTCTCTTTCATTTTAGTGAAGTTTTCTATAAATCTTCTATGGTAACATAGAACAAAATCTCGAAAACTTCTAACATCTACGCGACAATTTGGAATAGGCAACTTGGAGATGACTTCAACACAGTCTATCTGCTTATGGTATCAAAAATACAGTGTTCCTAAAACAATCCCTTCCAGGTAAACATCGCAAAAAGCATTTTCCATAGCTTAATGAAAGGTTTGTTTCTTCCTCTTATGAGAAACTTTCAAATTACCATGCCTCTTCAAATGGTTACCATAGTACAAATCATCCTGCTTCTCCCAATCTGTGATTAGATGACATCCTAATCTTGCTCTTTGGGATATTCTTGGTGCATTATAACCGAAAAGGAAGCACTACAGTGGCCAAAAGTTCCCCCATGGACAAGTAAATGTGGTCTTATCTTGATCTTGGTGCTACCGGGTGATTATAGCCACTAAAAACCATCCAAAAATGAAAGTACTTTTTACACCTTTAATGTGTCTGACACAGTCAATAAAAGGCAAAGGAAAGTGATCCTTCAAAGTTGCTTTGTTCAATTCCACATAATCCAATGCACCTCTACATTTACCATTCTTTTTGGAGGTACTATAATGGGGAAAACCACGCCATTTTTCCTCTAAAAGTGGGATAAATAGGTTTGTTGAGAAGATTTTAGAACTCTTCTTTCCTATCTCCCCTAGATTTGGATTCCATCATGCCTTTGAGGTTGTCTGATTGGTCTACAACCTTGATATAAATATTATGGATACAGTCTCAGGATCAATACCATCATATCGGTACTTCTCCCATGCAAATACGTTAAAGATGTTTTTGCAAGATTACGGTCTGGTTATTTGTTGTGACTTATCGGATATGGTGATATTCATCTTTTAGAGAAAAATCTAAATGGCAATTACCAAATTTTCTTCCACAGTAAGGAACATTTGTCTTGATGACCAATATTTCTATGTAGGATTTCACGCTTGAAAATTTAATGACAGGGTCATATTAAGAAAAGTGTCTCAAAATTTTCTAATGTGTTCGAAATTGACTATATCACTAATTTCGAAATGGTAAAAACGAGTTGTATAGTGTTTCTCCTCCTTGAGCCCATTCCATTGTCTCTTCATTACAGTTGCTCTTCAGGAGGATGCAAATTTAGATTTCTTTGTGAATTACCATTTAAAATGTACATGTCTCGAGATATACCAATTAAACAACTTTGTCTGTTGTAGCTAGCAAGGTCTTCCTGAATGGTGGATGTCCTCCTGGGTACTTTTTTAGAGTCAAAAATCATAGAATCTCTTCCAGATGTATTACGAAATCTAAGAGGCAAATATCTTCTAATACACCACTCTGTTTTAATAGCAGAGTCGTCATAGGTTACAGTAAGTGGGTGTAAAGAAGGTTGAAGTTTCACTTTATTCCTGAAATACTGTCCTACTCATAATGTTGATAGCAGCCCCTACGATCAATCCCAATGTGTTTGGAATTTCTAACTCCCATTTATGTGTCTTGGCAATTAGGACTTCTGGATCTACATATGCCATGGTAATTTTTCCCATCATAATATGTGCAATCTTTCTACCCAGGTGGGTCTTCTTGTGTCCTTTAGCTTCCTTCCTGGTCTTTTAAGAACTCAACTCCTTTATGGTTTTTTGCTAGAATAGAATTTCCTAGAATGGCTTATGTGATGGAATCTTGATGCGACATTCTTCAATTACATCTAGAAAGTCATGGTTAACTGAATTTGTTTTTCCACCTTATCAATTTGTAGTCTTTGGAAAAGAGTGTGAATGAAGATCTGGAGTTGCTCAACTAGAGTTGGCATGGATGTTAAACACTATTTTCTTTTTGGTGCAGATTTTGAAGAGATTCTTCCTCGAACACAATATTGACTTGAAGAGAGTCCTCCTGGAAGTATCTTGCTCTTGAATATCTACTGAAAGTTTTCTAAGACTCCCGAATCCCAGGTTATTTTATAGATACAGGAAGGAACAATCATATAGGTAGGAAATTGTTGTCCTTCTACCATATAAGTAGTTTGAGATTCTTATTGTTTAAGTTTGTCTGTGTTGAAATTTTGAAGTTGATTTTCTTTGTTGAGTAGACATGAGTTGATTTGTATTTTGTTGAGAGGTTGTTATTTGGCAAATAGCAATGAAAGGATTATTAGTTTGGGCTTGAAGTTGTGGGCACCCAAACATTTGAAAAATGAAATGTTAGTAAATTGAGCAATCTCCTACAAGGATTTTGCATCACAGCCCATAGGTGATATGGTCCCAGTGTTGGGGCCAGTTTGTTGCCACGTAATTCCCGTTGGGCCAGGGTTTGAAAATTCTTAGAGTTATTAAACCATACAGTTATTGTCCTGCCAAGGTCTCCTTGCGACAACAGAGGGTCTCTCGGTGGATCTTCTTGAACGACTTTGAATAGAAGTTCGGAAAGGACAATCCTTGATCTCCTGGTTTTTAGAGCAAATCGCACATGGCTGCTAACTTTTGCATCCCAAGGACATTCATAAGCATGTTTCTTTCTCATTTCGGACCAAAAGATGAGCTGAGCATCTTGTTTCACCACTTCTTCTTAACTATTTTGATTTTGAGGTGTACGGAAATTTTGTTCACTAAGGCTCCCTAAAATGTCAGTTTTGAACTCATCAAGCATATTGCCAATCTCCCTTTCTTACAGTACGATTCTGAGATTTGTTGGCTAATAAGAAAATCCTAGGCCTTGCTAGGTTAGATTTTCCTCTTGAGAGATGGATACATGGTTACATTATCTGCAAAATGAAGTTGAAAATGTCTCTTTCCCCATCTATCTTTGTTTAAAATATCTATCCATTCTAACTCTAATGGCTTTTAATAGGAGAGGCTTTCAAAGTTTCATTATCTAAATTTGCTCATTTTTCTCTTTTTCAAGTTGTGTTAAATCTTTCAATTAAGTCTTCAGTACCATCTTCTTTTTGTCTGTTTTGAATACCTCATCCTTGTGATTGGTGAGCATATTAGTCCGTGTCTGTATCAATATTTGTTTGTATCATTTGAGTACGATGAATTGAGTGGCTAATCCCATGAACAAACCTTCAGCAGATCATGTGTTGAAAACTTGATTTGAGTTTTGAAATCTTACATATAATCATAGGTTAGGCACACAACACAAACTCAGCTGATGTTTTGGGGATCCTCACCTTCGCAATCCATAAAAGTTAGGGAGGAGCAGGATGGTGAAACTGTTTTTCATTGTTGCATGATGTCCATCACATAAAGCTATAGGGAATCCAGAAAGCAGGCTTGTCCTATTTCTGCTGCATCATTTCCTTCACCATTGTTATCTCCATTACTCTCACTCTCCTCTTCTACCTCCCTTCTCTGTTGTTACTTCTCTTCCTTGCGATAGTTTCTTTAGAAGTTCTTATAGTCCTCCTGGTTCTTCTACCAAGAAGGATAGAGAAAAGTCTCTTTGTTTTCTAAAGTGAGTTTTAATGGGTGATATAGGGAGAATCCTCTAATTGATTGTTCTTGACTTTTAAAAATCTTAAGGCTAGGGGCCGATGGTGGTGCAGATAAAGATACTATGCCTTGAAGAAAGATGGAGTTATGTAATCGAACTCTTGCTTTAGCTATAAACCTTCCCTAGAATCCTATTTGCTCTATGCATATCATTTTTTTATTTTTAAAAAGTTGGGCTAATATAATTCTCTTTACGATCTTCCCGAATCCACAAATTAAAGAATATACTTAAAAGTTATCAGTTTCCCTTCTTTTTATCGTTATGTTTTAAAAATTGGCTACTAATTTACCGCCCAAGCAACGAGCGCCAAAATGTTTGGTCAATTTAGTGTGTCCTAAATTGTTGCATTTTAATTATTAAATCCCAAGAATCGTAAAAATTTGATGAAGTCATTACTATGTGTAGGAATATTTCTTCTTAATTTTGTCGTTTTGGTTTTCTAAGGTGAAATGACTAAAAATACGCTCAGTTTGATTATATTTGTTGAAGTGATATTATTTCTAATGATTTAGCATTTGAAAAATTGAAAATTACAATGACAAGACGAAGAAGAAAATGAAAAATGTGGTGAAATGAAAAAAGATCTTTCGCTAATCCAACCAATCTAAGCGATGAAAGCAGTGAACATGAAAATCAACTATTCTTCAACATTTTAAACACAAAACATGTTTAGAAATTAAAAATTGCAATAAAATAAAATCTAAATGGGTTATCAATTATCTTATTGTCATCATTAGTCCGGTATATGATTTTCGAGTAATCATAAACAACATGTACTTTAAATGTTTCGTTTTACGGAAAAATAAACTAGCTAAACATACATTCATGGTTAATCAATAACGTGATCCATTTAATAACACAGAACATTTGATGTCATACCACATTTATGTATATCCATTGTGAAAAAAAGCTAATATCGCTACATTTCATAATACGGTCTCTCCTATGATCCAGTGACTTTGGAAGCTGGCCCCGAAGATGCGCGGCAGAAACAGCACTCATAAATTTGCGAGAAGAAAAGAAACTGTAGCCTCGCTTCTGCCATTCATAATACGTTCCTACCATCCCAGTCCCATTGTGACTTTCGGAAACAACCGAAGAATCCTATAACGACGACTTAATATGTCTAAATTTCAGAAAAAACTAATATAAACTACACATTCATAATCGAGTCCCTCGCATCCCGATCCCATTCTTTTTATTTGCAAAACCATTGAAGATACTGCTGACAGAAGCAATATATCTAAATTATTTTAAACGAGATAAACGGCGGAAAATAAAACAAGCAAAGTAGAAATTAAAACAAAAGCTATGAAAAATAAACTAGCAGCAGAACAATGTTAGATCCATGTCATTAGTCAAAAAGCTATAAAAATGCCCGGGCTGTCTATCTAAAACCTGCACAAGAACAATGATCAGTGATTAACAATCATAAATCATGAAAGACAGAAATGAAATGGAAATTATGGAAATATATGAACAGAAATGAAACAACTGCAAATTATGAACATATGGATGGATTATGATACAATGATTTTTAAAGAAATGAAATGAGAAATATACACTAATACACAAAACCTTAGCTGAGCAGGGGCCCTCTACACAGCCTTGGTAATGGTCCTCAAACACGAATTAAGTTGAAAAACAGAGTCTTCTCATATTAAAAAGCAGTTCATTACAGAATGGTAGTGTTACGGCACAAGTGCAGCGTAATCACTACAGAGCAGACTAAAAGATAACAGAGTACATTCACTAACATCAACTATCAACTAACTTTATGTGCGTATGCAAACGCTCTATATATAACAATAAACTGTAACTGTCTCCTAAAGTTCATGATGGCAGAGAGCACGTAGACCACTACGTCCACGGATATAGGAGTATGGTTGTGTTGGAAAGTGAATCTACGGAAGGTGGATGCTTGAATTCAACTCCAGAGCTCCGCACAGATGTCGATTTAACCTCCGCAAGCTTAGAAACGGCTCAGAGAATTTATGTGCCACTTAAACAGAGTCCGCCGACATGAAACTCCATGGTTGACTTCCATGTGGACGCTCACCACGCTCTAGACGAATTTGCTTGCATCCATTGTATTTACCAACCATGTCCACGGCCATCTTCAGCTCCGCCCACATGTGCCTGCTCTTGTAGACACCCGTCAGAAAGATAGAGTTTACAAAATAGTCAAGAAGGAAAAAGAATGCGAACGGAAAGTGGCAAGATTCCGTAGCTGAATGAACAAAATCTAGATCAAATAGTAAACACAAAAATATAATTAAAAACCATGTTAGATGCCCTTTTGCACATGATATTGACAATTTGGGAGGTTTAGATGAGTGAAAAAGGTATGGAAAAATGCATGGAAAAGATGCGAATTTGGGACTCAACACCTACCATGAGTGAATGTTTTGTTAAGATTTTAAGGATAGGGGAAATGTTTTTCTTTCAACACACGGAGTTCACACAGAGTTGCGGAAATGAATTTAACCAAGACAACACAGTGACAAAAGTTTACACAGAGTTGTTAGATAAAATAGCACACAGCAAACTCTAATCAAATTCTATATTATGAATGAAGGAAATTACACACATATTTATACAAGCAATAGTCTCAAGGTAGGAATTCTATCTTAGACGTACAGTAGTATGGTTGAGAGATTCTCTCAACCACACACTAAACTAGGAGAAACTATATTCTAGCTAATTCCTATTATGTAGGAACAAACTCCTCAAATGGAGAATTACAACCATAGACAAGTAGGAATTAATTATTTCTAACTCCCCCCCTTAATGACTACTTGTCATGATAGTGATTCACAAAGTCTGGTTGTGGTCAAACATAACAAAGAATTTGTCGACGTCCATATAAAAGAGCAACCATCCATCAGAATACATGGGTACCAACCACTAGTCCTGTAGGATGTCCTTCGCATACATGATTATGTCGACCGTTATCACTGCATATATGTACCTGCAAATCCACCACCATCAGGCGAATTGCATGTGCAGAACCTCCAAAACACAATCTGCCTCTCTCGGACAGATCTGCAACTTCTCCGATCTACTCCTCTCACAAATCGTCCAGCGAAGTTGAGGCTTCCCGCGGATCTTCCAATCTGCCTCTCCCGGATAGATCCGCAACTTCTCCGATCTGCTTCTTCGCAAATCGTCAAACGAAGATGAGGCTTCCCGCGGACCCCCATGAAGTTGAGTTGGCGTCTTCCTGAATAAAAAATCGTGCGCTTCCGCACCATTCCCGTGATTTGGCGCGTTGGAACGAGTATGTACTGAACAGTTGCGCCAATTGCGCTTCTCAGCACGACTGTCAGTTAAGAAAGCACACCAACCCCCTTCTTCTCAGAGATTAATGAATCATCTGAGACTGAGCCAGGTGTTACTGCAGTCCACCTGCTCGATTGAGCACAAAGCTCTGCTGAGCACACAACTCTCATGTACACGCGGCCACTCGTGTACATGCGGCCACAAAGGCACCTCAAGCCACAAAGGCAACCAGCCACAAAGGCTCTACAGATGGTTTCTGGATCACCACCAACCAGCCACAAAGGCAACCCATTACAAAGTGGTTTTAAGATCACCATGAACTTTCAAATACCTTTAAAAGGCTTACATTTCATTCAACATTTTGGAGTTTTTGGGTACATACAATGACCATTACAACAACTGGACTTGCTTATAACATACTAGGGAGTCTATTCCACAAACCACACTAACTCAAACAAGCATCTATTTTTTTTTCCACCATAAACGTTGTCGCTGCTTCATTACCTCATCTATTCATTGTTCACATCTTGGGCATCTTTGTCAAATAAATTCTTGGGACTCCATGCTTATCCTGTCATTTGTTAGAGCCATGAATTCTAACAAAATAACTCTATCTACATTGAGTTAGCTAGGCTCAATAATATTAAAACATGATTCCAAGAAAATACAACATAAACTCTTCAAATTTAGTTCCCTCTCTGCCCAAAGATGATTATTTCCAAAACATACCAGTAACCATTCCAATGATACCTGTGAGGTGTCCACTGATAAAGAAACTGAAACATAGGCACTCACAGCCACACGAAGAGAACACAATTTTCCCTTCAAGAACATTAATCCAGGACTCCACGATCCAATCCTCCGTTGCGTTTCAGTATCCAATTCTCCCGGCATCGCAACGTAATGCCACTTCCCCTACTCACAGTATCAAGGCTAGTCACTATTTTCAAGCATACTGCCTCATGCTCGCTGATAATCTGCAACACGATCTCGATCATCCTCCAATCTCTGATGTAGCTCTAATTGATGTCGTTTTCACTGTCATGTCTTCATCAACATATCCTGCAAGTTTGTTTAGTGTTGGAATGACCAGTTCCAACACAGACTAAAAATTGTGACAATAGTCGGTCACACCACTGTCACTTAAATTACAACCAATTTCATTGTTATGACAGTTAATCAATATATTGCAACATCATCAGAGAATTAAATAGCATAAACTATTCCCTTTGTGTATATCGAAAAAAAATGCACCAAGGGGAGTAACACCCGAGCCATTTTTTAATGATCTATAGCTGATACCATGGCTACTCCAATAAATTTTTCCTGATATCTTCTTATATAGAAGAACACCAGAATGCTCAACAACTTTCTGAAATCTAAAAATAAAATAAACTCCCAAATCCAACTTATCCCATGCTAAATCCGTCCTCAAGAAATTCTGATCTTCTGGGTATATTGTGTAATAAAGAAAATATCGTTTTTACCGTCCAAACAAGTCTTTTTAGGGGCGTAGAAGACCGAGATCATCCTTGACTTCCAGAGGCTTGTCTGTGTCGTTTCGGGTTCTCTTTACGCCGCGGCTGCTGAGACTCTTGTGAGTAAACCCGTAGATCTGTAGGATCTGGTTGTCTCTGAAATTAAAGGCTCGCTCCATCTGTCTCAAACACTGTGCCACAGGGTAATCCCCAACTTTTCCGCAGGGTTTGCAACAGACGAAATGAGTGACCAGGGGCCAGCGGTGATCCCCAAGACCCGGGTGGTACTTTTCCATAATCTCCTCATATTTTTCCACAAGAATGCCCCAATAACCATGAAGATAGTAAGTGCTCTCCAGGTAGGCCTTATACCCCCATTTTTCTCTCTGCGTGATTAGCAAATACACCAATCCCAACTGGTCGTCGCCTTCGAACTCAGGCCAGCCAACGATCGAGCGCGTGAGCAGTTTACCGGCTTCGGTACGAATTTTCCCTTTGGGTCCCATAGGCGCCCATACGTCCAGCATGTCGAGCGTCCACTGGCAGTGACGAAGCAAGAAGCTGCCGGTGTTAAGGCCGATCCAGTTCTTGCGATTGTAGACAAGCTCCTCCCATCCGTGCATGATGAAGTTGTGATTCTTGTAGCGCTCAAAGGGGAGTTCGAAGACCATGTTAGTGAACATGGCGTCACTGTCCATCCACCAGATGAATCACTCGTACATTATCCATCCATCCTGGCACTAGATTCCGCACTCAATGCACCGGTCGATAGTATCAGCGACCTCCTGGAGATTCGACCCGGTCTTTTCCAGCAGGGGACCTCTGCATATGAATTCATAAAGGTCAGCCACCGAGGATACTCAGACCTCAGCACTCCGCAGCTCCACCTACGCTGCTTCCGTCGCCGCCTGGGCCTCCTCGACGGTGACCACCATCATTTCCAATATCACTCCCCCTTCTTAAATAAAACAGTAAAACAGCTTCTATAGAAAATCAACTGGAAGATCGATACATAGCTCGCGGACTCTTAGATTTCTTATTCACTCAACGGCAGCTCTCCAGCACTGGATGGACAAACAAAAAATTTAATAAAGCTATACAAACGAAGTAATTTATTTCTCTATGCCCAGGAAGGGCCAGAGGCCCTTACAGGCTCTGAAGCTCTGATACCAAGATAAAATAGCACACAACAAACTCTAATCAAATTCTATATTATGAATGAGGGAAATTACACACATATTTATACAAGCAATAGTCTCAAGATAGGAATTCTATGTTAGACGTACAGTAGTGTGGTTGAGAGATTCTCTCAACCACACACTAAACTAGGAGAAACTATATTCTAGCTAATTCCTATTATGTAGGAACAAACTCCTCAAATGGAGAATTACAACCATAGACAAGTAGGAATTAATTATTTCTAACTTTGTTGAACTCACTTAATCCATACCATACAGAAGTTTACACAGAGTTTTTGAAATCACTTAATCCATACCATACAGTTAAGAAAATCAAATCATATGAATCATATTTTCAATACAGAGTTGCTGAGATTAAAATAGCAAGCTAATAAAATCAAAATAATTTTACTCACGTGAAACAAAGTAAAACAAAGTGTTGCAGTAAGAACTATACTTGAAAATTTTCACAACCAAATGGCAACTAACCAAAATTTAGATTATAACTTAAAACATGAAATACATTCACATATGGAGGTTGTTGCTCCTTCACCAGTAAAACAAGACTTCTTACTGAGATTTACATTCACCAGGAGTTGCGGAGTAATACACATAAAACGTGTAACTTGTGTTTTCACCCGCCCACCAAAATTTTCTCCACTATTTTCTCCCCTTGTCTTTCTAGACTTACATCCTCCACATTACACAACACTAGAACTTACATGTAAAATATAAACATATATATTTAAGACAATTAATTCGTGACAGACCAAGTTTAATACAAAGGATGGGCGGACATCATTTTCTGAACATTACTGAATTTGCGTGAAGTAAACAACACTTGCGGATTAAATTTTTTCCCATACTCATTTACTAACCATGCATTCAATTTATATTTGACTTTAATTATTTAACTCTTTTGCGGAATGGGTTATGTACTCTGCTCAGAACTTGTCCTTCTCTGCAAACTCAATCCACAACCTGCAAAACATTAACTGAGGTATGGTTTCTACCAGTTTATTTAATGCGGTGGTTGAGATTAATTTCCAACACTCCCCCTTAATCGCAACTGCCACCATTGACCATTCCAAACAATCTCTGAGATAAACAAAACTTTCACATGCCAATGGCTTTGTGAAGATGTCTGCAAACTGTTCTTCTGTCCTGCAATGCTACAATACAATCTCACTGTTGTTAACTAATTCTCTTATGAAATAATATTTAGCATCAATGTGCTTTGTCCTCTTGTGAAAAACATAATTCTTTGATAGTGCAATTGTTGAACTATTATCACAAAAAATGGTGGTCGCTCCATCTTGTTCATGACATAAATCCCACAACATCCTTCTCATCCAAACTACTTGACACGCTGCTGTTGTTGCGGCGACATACTCAACTTCTACTGTTGACAATGATACTATCCGTTGCTTCTTGGAAGCCCATGAAATGGCTCCTGATCCCAAATGAAAAACATATCCCGACGTGCTCTTTCTGTCATCAATACTTTTTTCCCAATCACTATAAGTGTAACCAACCAGCCTAAAATCATCAGTTGTGGAGTAAAAAATGCCATACTCCTTTGTCCCATTGACATACTTTAAAATCATTTTCGCTGCTTGCCAATGTATCTCCTTGGGTGTCTCCATGAACCTTGAAATCAAACTCACTGCATACATTATATCAGGCCTAGTTGCGGTCAAATACATTAGGCTGCCCACCATACTTTTGTATAATTTCGGATTTACATTGATGTTGCAATCTTCCTTGCTCAACTTCAACCCCATGACATTTGGAGTTTGTGCTGGCTTGTTGTTCTACATATTTAACCTCTTTAAGATTCCTACAACATACTTTTCTTGAGAGATAAAAATCCCATTTTTTGTTTACTTCACTTCTATGCCCAAAATATATCTTAACAACCCCAAGTCAATCATTTCAAACTCACTTTTCATGACTGCTTTGAAATCAACTATGAGGAAATTATCACTCCCTGTAAAAATCAAATCATCTACATACAAAATGACGATAAGAATCTTACTGTCACTTTCTTTGATGTAGAGAGTAGGTTCACCGTCACAATTTTCGAACCCATTGTCCATCAAGTAAGCATCTATCCTGCTATGCCAAGCACGTAGTGCTTGCTTCAGCCCATAGAGAGCTTTCTGCAACTTACATACCTTGTCTTCTTTTCCTTCTACCTCATAGCCAGGAGGTTGTGCAAAATACACTTCCTCTTTCAGCACTCCATTCAAGAAAATTGACTTTACGTCCATTTGATACACTTTCCATTTATGTTGCATGGCAATCGACAACATTGTACGCATTGTCTCCATCCTTGCGACTGGCGCAAATGTTTCCGCGTCGTCTCTTCCATGTTGCTAATTGTATCCTTTGACAACTAGCCTTGTTTTATGCCTTTCTATCTTGTCTTCAATGTTGCTCTTGGTCTTATAGACCCACTTCACTCCAATGACTTATTTTTCTTACCAAAGGTCCACGAGCTCCCATGTTTCATTCTTTTCTATTGCTCTTATCTCTTCATTCATTGTCACAACCCATTTCTATTCTTTGACTGCATCTTCAAAGTGTATTGGGTCATCTATATGAAAAAATAATGCAAATAATGAATTCATACCGGCCTTTCCATCAACTTCATCTTGCTGATATATTTCACTTAAATTTTTGAATTTGTGTCATCTTATGCTTGCTGAAGATAGGCTTGGTGCTGCACTTGAAGTAGATGGAGTTGTGGATCTTTGTGGTGTTCTTGGAGAAGCACTTGCTTGGTTTTGCAACATTGTCCTATTATTTTTTTGCGGTGTGCTTTGTTGAGCTTGTGTAGGTGGAGGAGTCACCGTTGAGGAATTACTTGCTGCAGTCAATTCCTCTTTGTCTTCATGTGACATACATGTCTTCACATTGATTGTCTTCTCTAAGCTTCCATCCCATGATTCCTCTTCTATGAACTGAACATCTCTATTGATTATTACTTTCTTGGTTGATGGATTGTAGAGCTTGTATGCCTTGGATTCATCAATGTATCCAATGAATATACATTTCTCCCCCTTTCTATCCAACTTCTTCCTCAACTCATTCGGGACATGTGCATATGCCACACACCCAAACACTCTCATGTGAGTGACATGTTTCTTTCTTCCACTCCATGCCTCTTCAGGAACTCTATTCATAACACTTTTGGTTGGATACCTATAAATAATATACATTGCACAAGCAACAACTGCAGCCTAATAATCATTTGGCAAATGCTTTGCCTTCAACATACTCCAGGCCATTTCCATGATGGTCCTATTCTTCCTTTCTGCGACACCATTTTTCTAAGGTGTATACCTTGTTGTAAACTTCTTGTGAATTACATGCTCCCTGCAAAAACGTAGGAAGTCACTTGCGATGTATTCGCCACCTCTGTCAGTCCTCAACACTTTGATGTAGTGTCCACTTTGCTTCTCAATAAGAGCTTTGTAGTGGAAAAAGCGCTCAAACACTTCACTTTTATGTTTTAGGAAATAGACCCATGTCTTCTTTGTGTAGTTGTCTATGAATGTCAAAATATAATGGCTGCTGCTAATTGATGGTGTTTGCATTGGTCCACATAAATCTTAGTGGACAATATCCAAGGGTGCCTTTGCCCTTATTAACTTACCTGCTGGAAATGATTCTCTATGTTTTTTTCCCAAGATGCATCCTTCACATAGGTTTTCTAGTTTTTCTATGAGTGGAAATCCCTTCACCATTCATTTCATATGCAACAAATTCAAACCTCCGAAGTTGAGATGACCAAATCTCAAATGCCATAAAAAATTCTCATTTTTGATTTCTGCTTGAAATTCTTCTTGTGTGACAACTGCTATATTTCTTTCATCCTTTTTTGAATTCATTGATAGTTGTGCTTGAGCACATTCTTCCTTCAAATATGATCTTAGCTTGAGAGGAAACATTCTATTGTTTTTCATGTGAACTTTTGCAATCAGTTGTCTGCTTGGAAGCTTATCCTAGATTGCGCATACATAATTCTTCAAAAATACATTGTATCCCTTTTGCATGAGTTTTCCAATGCTTATGAGGTTATGTTTCAAACCAGGAACAAAGTAAACATCTGAGAAGAACTTCTTCTCTCCCTTCTTGGTAAGAATGTCAACCTTTCATTTTTCCATTACAGACACTTTGCTATCAGTGCCTAATGTCACTTTAGATTTCACACTTTCATCTAGATTTGAAAACATTTCTATGTTCCCTATCATGTGGTTGATACACCCTGAATCTAAGAACCATAAATCTCCTTGTTTTTCTTGTGCTACATTACAAGCTAAAAACATGTTATCATGGTTCTAATTTTCCTTTATAAAATTTTCACTCGGTTTACTACTTATATCATATTGCTTCTTTCTACATTCATTTGCATAATGACCATACTTCTTACAATAATGACATTGAACTTGAGATTTATCATACCTCTGACCTTGAGCTTCATTTTGGCTTGAGCCTTGACTTGGATTTTTATTTTCGCCCCTTCCACTTGAGCTTGAAGGGCTTCTTCTTCCTCCTCTGTGTGGGCTTCTTCCTCTTCCTCTATAATTTGATCTTCCTCGACCTCTACCTTGACCAAATGAAACTTGTGTCTTGAAGGCATGCTCCAATGATGAGTTTGTTCCTCTCTTCAACCTATGCTCATGAGACATCGGTGATGCATGAAGCTCATAGACTAAAAATTTTGAGAGATCCTTTGTCTCTTCTATTGCCACAACTATGGCATCAAATCTTGCTGGCAGACTTCTCAAAACTTTTTCAACTATTATCCTTTCCTCAAGTGTCTCACCATGAGACCTGATTTGGGTAACCAACCCAATTACATGTGTAAAAATTGAGTCTACATTCTGAGACTCTTTCATACAAATTGTTTCAAAATCTCTTCTCAACATTTGTAGTTTTGTTGTCTTCACCTTTGCCATGCCTTGGTAGGTTTTCTGGAGGGTATCCCATGCTTGCTTGGACTTTGCTGCTACTGCAACCCTTGGGAATATACTTTCATGAACTTCTTGAAAGATGTAGAAGAGGGCTTTGGAGTCCTTCTTCCTGTTATCTCTCAAGACATCCTTTTCTTCTTGTCTCAATGCATTGTATGCTACTACATCTGCTTGTTCTTGGAAACCATTCTCCACCAATTCCAAAATGTCTTGAGAAGAAAAAAGAGCCCTCATTGTAATAACCCAATCATCGTAATTTTTTCCATTAAATTGAGGTATTTGTGGATTAGTCAAGCTTGTGCTTGTTGCTGCCATTTTCATTGTGTAAACAAACTTTCTTACTAGGCAAAAATTTTCTTTGTGTGAAAAAATTATCACTGCTGGAGAATACGCTCCACAAAATTTTAGAACTCCTTTTTAACTCCTCAGTTAAAACACTTGGGGTAATGAAGGTTCAAACCCTTTCTGATAAAATGTTATAATTTTAATAAGACAGAGAGGAAATTATTTTCCTCAACACACGAAATTCACACAAATTTGCGGAAATGAATTTAACCAAGACAACACAGTTACAGAAGTTTACACAGAGTTGCGGAACTCACTTAATCCATACCATACAGTTGCGAAAATCAAATCATATGAATCCTCTTTTCAATACAGAGTGGTGGAGATTAAAATCGCAACTATAGAGGATCTAATGAAATAAAAATAATTTTACTCACGGTGAAATAGAGTAAAACAGGGTGTTGTAGTAAGAATTATACGTGAAAAATTTCACAACCAAATCGCAACTAACCAAAATTTATAACTTAAAACATTGAATACATCCACATATGGAGGCTGTGGCTCCTTCACTAGTAAAACAAGACTTCTTACTGAGATTTAAATTCACCAGGGGTTGCATAGTAACACACAGTAAAACCCGTAACTTGTGAAAACTCCTTCACCAGTAAAACAAGATTTCTTACTGAGATTTACATTCACCAGGGGTTACAGAGTAACACACAATAAAACCCGTAACTTGTGTTTTCATGCGCCCACCAAAATTTGCTCCATGATTTTCTCCCCTTTTTTTTCTACATCTACCACATTACACAACACTAGAACTTACATGTAAAATATAAAAATATATATCTAAGACATTTAATTCGTGACAAACCAAGTTTAATACAAAGGATGGGCAGACATCATTTTCTAAATATTACTAAAGTTGTGTGAAGTAAACAACACTTGCAGATTAAATGTTTTCCCATACTCATTTACTAACCATGCATTCAATTTCTATTTGACTTTAATTATTTAACTCTGTTGCGGAATGGGTTATGTACTCTGCTCAAAACTTGTCCTTCTCTGCAAACTCAATCTACAACCTACAAAACATTAACTGAGGTAAGGTATGGATGCTTCCAGTTCATTTAACGTGGTGGTTGAGATTAATTTCGAACATATCTAATAATGCAATCGTTACATTTGACATGGTTAGAATTGTCTGTGTATCCTTTATTTGTTGACAACTTATGTTGTCTTTATATCCTTTATTTGTTGATAGCTTCGCACATCTAGAAGTTGTATATCGCATGGGGTGGTTTTTCACCCCAGCCAAAGGGGTAGCCCCTACACCAACAAAAATATTAGACAAAGAGGATAGTGTAGAAGAAACCTTATCTCTAGCCTTGCACTTAAATAAATTTTCTAGCCCTAGTACCATGGTTTCGATATTACTTGACATCACTGGACGTGTGGTTAGAAGGATCTTTGGATGTTAATAATTTGTTGGATTTTTTACTTGAGTGTATCTGTGTCTTCTTATGTTTGCTCTCATGAAAAAAACCACCAAGTGCTCGAAAGTCTCACGAATTTTTTTCTTAAGAGTAATGCACCAAGGTATGCATTACGTTATCCCTGAAGTGCTACGATTCTTGCTGCAGTATATTGTCTGAGCACACATTTCCAATAAAGGAGAATTAGGCTTGGTAAATAGCCAATGATAGAGGAAAGGTTTCTTGATTATCATTGCAAGGTGATTATCTGCATTCAACTCGGGTTGCATTTGTTGAATTCGTTCATGTTGAGAGTGTTATTGCTGCATTAGACTGTGGTGGTGCAATTCTAGGATGTTTTGACTACAAATATTTTATCTAGTTAAGGGACGAGAGAGTGGACATTAATTTATGCATGCAAATTATTTTAAATAGTTTCAATGTTTACCATTTGAAGGAGGAAACAACCCCTAATTTATAGGCTTTAACCGGAAGGAACTGCAACTCCATTGACTTGCTCCACCCACCCTGCCACCCTTATTTAATAAATAAAAATAAAGATTCTCGTACTAGGAATATTGGCTCTCTCACATACACTACACAAAGGAAAAACTACACCAGTACCCCTTATCCAACGCTCACTTGAAATATGTAATATGTAATTACTCCACCAAGCAAGAAATTCAAGTAAGTTTTGAGTTAAAAACATTTTCTTTCTAGGAAAAGTGAAGATAAGGAAAGGCGAGTTTTAAAGTTAAAGCTATAGTTTGCATGTATAATTTTGTTAGAGTTAGCTTTAGTTTAAGAAATTATGCATACATATATATTGGGTTCAGTTTTAATTAGTTCAAGTTGAAGATTGAATAGAATATTGAATAACAACTCTAGTTTATTGAAAATACGAAATTTATGTTTTTGTGAATTTAGTTTCTCCCTAATCAATGGAGTGGTATCATAGTTAAGGTAAATTTAAAATGGTGTAGTTTGTGTTGAGAAATCAGTGGTGTAATAATTTTTTTGATAATTACTTGTGAGTATTTGTACAATTTATTACTTAATTATGTCTTCTTCATCAAGCAATTACCAAAACATAAAATGCATGAAGATCACAGGAACACAAAGAACACAAGTTATGGGCCCCAAGCCACAGAAAAACCCCACAAGGGGCAAAACCCAAACAACTTATCTTCTTATAAAATCATATTAAAGTGAGACATCCAAGACCCAAGAACCAAGACCAAGACCTCCACAAGCCCCAAGTCATCCCTCCTTCAGAATCTTCCTCAAACAAGTCAAAGTCAACAAAGTCAATGTTGGTCAAACTTCAATAAATCTAGTCAAACTGAGACTTTCAGCCCTGCAACTTGGATCTGTAGTTCATACCTACAACTTTAGACTTGTTTCTCTCAAAACTGCCCCAAAATTCTTGCACGTGCGGGAAGAAACAAGCAGAAATTTGAATTCTTCCTTTCTTCCTTGGCCTTGTACTTCTTTTCTTCTTTCTTGCTCAGAGATCGAAATAGTGTGAGTGTGAAAATGAGGATGAATTTTCTTCCTTTTATTGTCATCGAGGAGGGAAAATAAGGCCTCTTTTAGGTCGACTTGGTCTTGGGGGACAAAAAAGACTCTTTTTAAACTCAAAATTATAATTTTCTTTTGTTACAAATTGTCTTAATAGGACTTTGACACATGACAAAAATTATTCTTGAATCAAATAAACATTATAAGCATGAAGAACATGATTTGACTAAAAAAATAATAATAATAATAACAATAATTTTTATTTTTCTTCTTTTTTATTTTTACAAGAAATATATTTGATACAATTACAAAGATAATTATGAAGAATGAACAACACTCCCTCTTAACTAGGGAGGTATTCATAATTCCACAATGGGGTACAAATATACTCAAATTGAAATATTCTCATAAGAAGAGTTAGATCAATAAACCATCAAGAATTTACGTCATAACCAACATTTTAAATCTCAAAAATAGCAAGGTCTTGAATGATAAGCTCTAACTCTCCACTAGATTAGAGCGCAAAGCTAGGAAGCATACTTTTGGACACTATAACCACAACCTCTCAAGGAACATACCCTATCTCGATGTTCACTAGGTATGTCCTTCTAGGACTATTTTATCTTGGATTCTCAGTCCTCGAAGAATATGGTCCTCTTTAACTACTCTTATCTTGGATGCCCTACATCATCCTCAAAGAGTATCGGTCCACGAGACTACTTATGTCTTTGATTCCCAATTGTCAAGAAGTTTTGATCCCATATGCTTATCTAGTCCTCCATTCTCCATCCCAGTTCCTTCACTATACTTACGATTGTTAGTCGTGGCGTAGTGCATGACACATGGATAATACGGTCCCTTATCGCACCCTCTCAACTAGGGAGGAGATATCTATAATTTCAAGCTTGTCTCTCAAGCACTCAAGCTTATTATCATAAAGAAACTTCATCAAGATATCAGCTGCATGTTCATTTGTGGAGATGTGTTGTAGCTTCATGGCCCCATTCCCCACCAAACTTCAAATATAGTGATGCTTATTATTGATATGCTTTTCCCTACCATGAAACCTAGGTCTTATGTAAACCTTATACAACTCTGGTTGTCATAATGTATAATGGTAGGGTCCAACAGTTCTTTAAAAAAATCCAATAGTATCTTTTTAAGCCAATAAAATTCTCTACTAACTTCACTTGTTGCAATATATTTAGCTTCAACACTACTTAATGCAACTGAATCTTCTTTTTATCTCATCCATGAGACCATAAAATATCCCAAGCTAAAACATCCACTAATAGTACTCTTTCCATTTTCATCACTACCTCCCCAATCTGAATTTGTATAGCCCAATAACTGTATCTCGTTATCGGAGTAGCTCAAATAGTGATGTGTAGTTCCACAAAGATATCTCAAAATATGTTTAGCTAATATCCAATGATCATGCCTTGGCTCCATCTAGAATTAACTAAGAACATTTACTGCAAAACATATGTCAAGTTGGGTATTCACAAGGTACATCAAGGAGCCATTCAATTTTTGGTAAGATGTTGGATCAAAAAGGCTTGAATCTGAACTCCTCAACTTCTTCAAATTAGTGATCATTGGATTTGTGATTAGTTTACTATCCATCATACCAAACTTTTGCAAAAGCTTGATCACATATTTCCCTTGAACAAGATAAAACTCACTAAGTTTCTACCATACTTCTAATCCCAAGTATTAATGCAATAGTCCAAGGTATTTCATATCAAATTCAGCGATCAATAGCTTCTTTCATTCTTAAATATGACATTCCACACCTACAATTAGTAATTCATCCACATAGATGATACATGGGATGAAAAATATGCTCAAAATCAAAGTGCTCAAATTCTCCCAAAAATGATGCCAAATCGTGGATCTCGTTATTTTGATTCCAATGATGCTTGAATCGTCTCAATGAGACATCATATGAGGAATTTTTCGTGTTGTGAATTTTTTGGCAAATAGTTAAAAAAAAATCAACTTGCAGGGTTAACTAGGACGTCCACGACCACCATGTGGAAGTTCGTATGTTGACGTGGTGCCAACGTCAGCATTGTGACTGTGTAGTATGGATCCAACTGGGACAAGACATGTGGCATGGCCGTACACTGGAAAATGGCACAACTTGATTGGTTGATGGTGTTATGGATTGGGCCAATCATGGGGTGACACGTGGCCCAATCATTGGGCACTATGTGGCACTCCGAATAAGGCCACAATTTGGTTAATGTTTGAATGAGCCTCTGCCAAGTTCGACCCCACGACCTCACAATACACAACGAAATGCCTTACCACTTGTTGAGGCCTCATAAATATGTGGCAACAACAAGGGGGATAACCACCTAGTCTGGCCCTTAAGACAGTTCCTTTTCCATTTGGGATAGTTGCTCCCACTGGATATAATGGACCAGTTTCCCAGAGTTGGGTTTTTGTTTGATTTTTAGGTTTCTCTCAAGGGATTTACATGAAGAATTCCTAGAAACTAAAACAAATTTATTCTAACATGCAAAACTTGAAATTGAAACTAATTTAATCTAACTCGGGATAATATTAACTCAATGCAATCTAAAATGATATGTATTCAATCTATGATGATTAAGATCATCACAGATTTAATAGAATTATTACTTTGTAAGATGATTCTCTTGAAAAACAATTAATCAAAATAAAATGAGAAACATATCACATATATTTGATGATCATATACAAAAACAAATTAATTCATATATTTATATCATACAGTAGTGCACCTGATATTTCAGATAAAAACAATTGATTTCATATATCATTCATGAAAGCTGGATCCATCACTAATATTCAAAACATAACTAGCATACATGATAATAGTACCAGATGTGTACTATCATGTTCATCTGATCAATGATAGTAGGCCACATTCAACTCATACATAAGTAAGTATTTCAAAGAATACCGAAGTGCATCAACAGTGATCAACAAAATGATATGTTACTGAAATGGTCGTGTTCCATTATTTCATCAAGACATCCACAAACTTACTTACAATTAAGCATTCTTTACGAATGTTCTCAATAAAATTCTGGACCCTTCTCTAAATGCATGAGAAGGCTTTAAATACTCTGCTAATTATCTACAAAAAGATTATACAAAATATATTATGAGGTGGTTTCAAACAACCTTCCTCATCTTTAGTATCTATTCGCTAAAAATTGAATTTATATAAAACAAATTAACTAATAATCATGATGGATGATAAGTTACTGCTAGTGGTGCTTTTTTCTCACAAATGTTGGACATCGGTTGAACTTGTGGAGGTTTGCCAGATTCTATCTTCATTTGTGCAGCAAATATAGTGTTCAGTAAAAGTGGTTGTACTCTCTGTATGGAGTTCAGAAAACAGTTCAGTGTCATGATCTGACTGTGTGGTTTGACCAATAGCTTCCAGTATGCTTCCCAATCAGTTTTCTTTAGCTGTAGAAGTGCTTCTTCCCTGAGTTGACCAGCTTCTTTCCAACTTTGTTCTAAATCTTTGATATCAGGAAGAGATTTGAAATTTCCTTCTCTGATGAGCCTGGAAGTATGTAATATATGGTTAATCATTTTA
The DNA here is from genome assembly GCA_034641835.2 of Pinus albicaulis. Lineage (NCBI taxonomy): Eukaryota > Viridiplantae > Streptophyta > Pinopsida > Pinales > Pinaceae > Pinus > Pinus albicaulis. The sequence continues at coordinate 1,182,587,682 of CM076570.1, forward strand.
ACCATATTCTTTGATATACCTGTTGCTCTGGCTATGGCGAATTCTGCTTGTTTCTCTTGTGCATCCCAACCTGTAAAAAGAATATCTTTGAAAGTTTCCTTGATCTTTGGGAGATCTGACTTCTTCCCTTCTTCTGTATCTTGCCATTCAATATAATTAGATATTTTGATATTAATTTCATTGAACTCAATCCTTTTATCAATGACTATGTTTGTTAATTGTTCACTGATTTCTAGATGTGGAATTACGTTTAGCATTTGTACAACAAACAGATAATTTTTGTTGTTTTGAGAGTAAGGCACTTAATGCCAATGCTTCTTTTATGAATTCCTCTGCAGTAGGAATTCCTTCATATTTGGTAATATCTTCTCTCAACTGTTCAATCAATGAATTTTTTCTAGATAAGTCATTTTCAAGACTTATCTTAAGCATTTCCATCTCTTGCTGTACTCTGAGAAGTTGTTGTTCCACTTTTTGATTTAAACTCTTTCTTTCTTCATCTAGCTGCTATTGTAGTTCCATGATTTTGACATCCTTTTCTTGGATCAAAATAGATACTTCTGCTGCCTTTCAATTGTCACAATGGTGTATGCACCAGCGAATTGAGATAGCCGAGTTAAATTTTCAATCGGATTTTATGGAGTATCTTTCCATACTACTTCCATAACTTCATTCCCCAGGGGTGTTTCAATTCTTCTTCTTTTCCTCTGTTTTCTCACTACAGCCTTATGAAGAGGGCTATAGAACACATCTAGTGGGGGAATATTAGTCACCTTGAGGATAATCTCATCAGTCGGATCTATAGGAATGATTTCTGTTTCTTGGGAGATTATCTCAGGAGTTTCAATGATTTCCTTTGTTGAAACTATTTGTTGTTGTGGAGTTTGGAATTTTGTATTCTTCTGTGATGATGATGCCTCTAGAGTATTTGTGAATGTATTGCTAAATGAAGTACAGATTTTATCTAATTCACTTTGATTTTGTGAATTTAATTGTTATGCTCTGATTCCTGGAATTTCTTTAATTGTATAACTGGTAATCAAAACATCTTGTGGAATCCGTATGAGTCTCTGTTCTCTGAATTCATTGAATTTATGTATTTCTTCTGGATTCAGGTTCAATTTGACGAAATTTAGGATTTCTTCAAAAGTCCCTGTAGATTTCAAAATATCTTCAAATCTGTCATTAGTGTGTACAATAGGCTTGAGTTTGACTGACAAAGTGAATTTGTTAGCAACCTTTTCTAGGTCAAACTGTCTAGAGGGTAAAACGGGGAGCTTTAACAGCTCAATCTTCTGACATTATTTCAATGTGTGATTAAAATTGTTGAGTGTAAATGAACCACATGAAATTGGAAAACTTGGCCACAAAGACTTTTTACTGTCTTTCAAAGCTTTAGTGAGTCTATTACCAACTGTTTGGTAAGCGACTTCTCTTGCCATCAACTTGTCTAAAACATATAATGGAAGAATATGCGGGGGAGCGAAGCTTCCAAAAACTCTAATATAGGAAAATGATTCTTCAACAAAATTCCTGCCTATCGTTTGAAGGTCTGCAAGGGCTTCCTTAGTGAATCTAGGGCTCACTTTGTCATACATAAATTGGTGTAGCTGTAATACAACTCCATAGCACAGCCTATGAAAATGTGGTCCATAATTCTGTTCCCATATCTCTTTATGACCCAAATGTATCAGGGTAGGGTCTTCAGGGGTCCATTTCCATCCCATAACTGGAAAGTTGGTAGAAAAACAAATGGCATCAAAAATATATGCACTCATATAAAACTAGGGAATAGATTTGGAGGAAGAAGTTCTGGTTTGGCAATATTCATTAATTGTCTTAACTAGATTATCTGAAAGGATAGTCACCCAATTCATTATGAGGGAATTAACAAAGGAGTCAATTAGGGGAAGCCAATTTATGGAGAACTTGGTATTATCAGGTAAACCATATAATCTGGATAACATTATTGCTGCAAAGTTATAAGGTTTTTCTAATGAAGCGATAGGATACATACCGGTTTTCTCATATTTGAACTTGTTATCTAATTTCCTCCAACCTTGAATTTCCTTAAACGGTTCATGGTTCTTCTCAGTAAACTTTGCAACAAACTGATTGTTGTAGGTATCTTGTGGGTTGGGTAGCGTATACATGATCTTTAGTTCTTCAGGTCTGAAAAAACCTAGAATCTCATCCTTTCAGGTTCTTAACTGTCTGTCTTTAATCACTAATTTATCAAGCACTCATCGAATCATGTCAGTATATGGAAGAAGAGTAGCTCTCGTTGCTATTCTATGGAGGAAAGAACATGCAATATATTTGAATTGCAAGTATGAAGGTGTTGCATCATCGGAAGTTGTTGTGACTTCCACTACTTTTGGCTCTTCATCTTCAAGTATAGTGTAAATAACTTGCCATTTAGTAGCTCCCCCATCAGCAGTGCAGACAGTATCATAGACTATAGGTTCCATTCCTGTTTGTTCAAATTCTGCAACAATCTGTTTATCGTGCTTCTGAATAACTTTGCGTATGGACATATCTTTGAAAGAAAATCCCTATTAAAGATAGAGTAAATGATCAAATTATGGAAGATCTATTCAAATGATCTTTTTTGAAAGGAAAATTCCGGAAAACAGCTATATCATTCATTAATCATGACGCATCCATAACTGTTTACATTGGGATCATAAAACATAATTAATACTTTCTGACATGATTTATTTTGCGTAAAAACTTTATTCAAACCTATCAAATCAATCGCATCGCGCCCTTTGAACCTGTATTAATGATGGGTATTGCCTTTTGTTTATGCGATATGCGATTTCGCGAAATCGCAGTATCACAATATCGAAGTTTCGTTAAGGATTGCTTAAAGTTTGGTAGTGTAAATCTGCGATATGAAATTTATGATGTCGCTAAATTTCACATTGGCAATCACAAAATCGTGATTTCGTTGATTTATTGTTTTAACTTAAGAAAAGATTTGTGCGAAATTGTGATTTGCGATAGAGATGTTTTTATTTAAAAAGCTTTGATGTTTTTTGGAATTTGATTTTTATCAAAAGACAAAAATACTTTCATAAAAAGGGTCCCTATTTCTATTTATCAAAGGGATAAATTATTTTAAAAATAAAAATACGGGGGTTGTTGTATAGCACAACACTACTACACCACACATCAGTTCTTGTTATACATAGCGGGTGATTTTTATTTAAATAGTTACGTTGGAGTGGTTTGGGGGGGAGGGTTGGGCTAGTCGGGCATCATATGATTGTTATATGAACATGGAATAAAGAAAAGAGGGTGGGGCATGTGGCACCCTTCCCATGGCCAAGCCCAAGGTTCTATTCCATGCACATAACCATTGGAGGATGGATCAGGAGGGGCGGGTGTGTGGCACCCTGCTCGCACCCAGCCTTGAGTCACATTAATTGGAAAATGAATAGGAGTGGAGTTTGCGGGCCGACGGCATCTAGTCTACGCCCCATGGTCACATTACTTGCTACATGACAAATCAGAGGGTGGACAATAGGGGCGCAGAGTGAAATTAACTGCCTGAAAATTTGCACCAAAATCGACAGGTTTCGTGGCCTATCCTACCACCTGTAACTATGAAAATATCACTGTGCAAGGCCGCCAAAGTTGAATTTCGTTGCCATTTTTTACATAGGGATGAATTTGCATAGCAAGTAGCATAAAAATGAAGGTGGTCTAACTTGGCCATTTTTCAACCTTTTTGAGCCCAAGAAGAGCCTACATATGGGATTTTGAGTGTTCTAGACACAATAACAGTGTTATTTTTTCAATTTGAGCATTGTATGTTGATGTAATTACACATTTGAGCATACAATTTAAAGGGACAACATCGGAAGTTGGACCCGAAGATGTAGCCTAAGAGGGGTGAACTCTGTCATCAAATTGTTTTTTTTGTGATGTTGCTTGTTTTCTATTTTTCATTGTTAAAATCTGCAAAATTTAACTTGGTTTGTGTGATTTTGAAATATCTATCCATTTCCAATAAGACATAAATATATTTCCAAACTTTACATGAAACCTTCAATTTTAATTTCAGATTAGTTTGGTATTAGATCATGGTTGTTGTGAATATTTTATAGTTTTTTAAAGTGTTTTCTTGAATTATTACAATGTCTAAATTGAAAAGAGGAGAAGGAGTGCTTGAAGAACAAAACTCTAAAATTGGTTCAAGGAGGTCACAAACTCACCAATCATGGCACATGAAGAAGGAAAGGAGATGATGTCTAAGGATGAGAGAGCTTTTAGAAAGGATTTTAATGATTTGTCTGAGATGGTGAAAGTGTTGTACAATGAGAGGAAAACAAGGTTGCAAGGAGAAAGTTCTAATCATCCAAAAGGTAATGGTGGTGATGGGAGAAAGCCTCGATCTCCACCTCCTCCTTCACCTCCATCTACACCTCCATCCCCACCTCCTTCTTCACCTCCTTCATTTCATAGACCTACTCCTCCTCCATCTCCAAAAGGACATGCTAAGTCTCTTTTAATTAAGTTTGATTTCAAGTTTGAATTGCATATGTACGATGGTGAAGTAAATGCTGAAAAGTTGGATAATTGGGTTCTTCAAATCGAATCCTATTGCAGGATTCAAAGTTTTGACAATGATGTTACAAATATCCAACTTTCTTCTCTTCGTTTTCAAATTGAAGTCATCATCTGGTGAGAATCCAGAACTCAAGAAGATTTAAAGAAAAGTGGTAAAATTATCTCTTATTGGAATGATTTTATAGCTACATTAAGGAGAAAATTTCATCCATTAGCTTACATGTAAAAATAAATTATGGATCGGAAATTTTCTATAAAAGCTAGAGGTAAAAGTGTCCAAAGTTACACACAAGAATTTAGAAGAATAGATTTAATCTTGGGTGTCGAATTGTCTTCACAAGATACTCTCCTTAAATACATCAGTGGATTGCTTAGTTATTTGATACATACTATACTTATGTTTAATCCAACCAATCTAGATGAAGTATATGTTTAGACAACTCATTTAGAATCCAAAGGCAAGAATGTTCCTCAAGAGACTAGCAAGAAACGTTCCAAATCTGGGGACAAAGGAAAGGGGAAGATAAAGGAAAGGGAAAAAGGAATGCTACAGTCAAGAAATAGGGGGAGAAACTTGCTTGTAAATATTATTCAAAAGAATTCCATGATGAAGACCATTATTGGATATTACATCCAGAAATGAGACCAAAAAAGTTCAATAACAAGGGGAAACAAAAGACTGTTGCTACAACTCAACAAGATATAGGATTTGATTTAAGTGATGAAACCAAATCAAAGCCATGGGAATGAAATGTAACTTCTAATGCAAGTACTAGTTCTTATAGCAAGCCTATTGAATCTCAAAATGACAAAGAAATAAGTGTGTTTTTCCATATTAGGGTCATTATAAAACATACAAAAGTTGATACATTATTTAATAGTGGATCCCAAGTCAATCCTATCTCTAAAGCAATTGTAAAGAAACTTAATATAGAAACTACACCTCATACTAAACCTTACCCTTTGGGTTGGGTATGTGATGATGCCAAATTACAAGTCAAAGAAAATGTAAACTCAAATTCTGGTATCACTACTAATTTTATAGATGAGGTAGAGCTTGACGTTGTACCACTTGATATTTGCGAGATTGTTTTGAGTCCCTACTTGTATGACTGAAAAGACATATTCTATCGTCATGAGAAAAAATATCATATTTTTAAGGATGGAGTTGAGTATATTATTAGAGAACATCATAAGAAGATAACTTATCTCTTGTTAGTGTTGGTGAGATGAAAAGGCTTGTAAATGCTAGTAAGAATTTTTTTGTTAGTGATGATTAAAGCTAAAAATATTGTTGAATATGAAGTTTTCACATGATGTGATTCTAAACTCAAGCATGAAGTGGTTGAAGTTGTTAACACTCATAACAATATGTTTTAGGAACCTGAAGGGTTACCTCCAAAAAAGAGGAATCCAACATGAGATTCACTTGCAACATGATGCACTACTTCCAAATATTGGCATGTATAGAATGTCAGTTTTGGAGAATGTAGAGAACAATAAGAAAATTCAAGAGTTGTTTGACAAAGGGGTCATCAGGCCTAGCACATCTCCTTGTGGGGTCTCCTATTGTTTTGTTTCCAAAAAAGATTTTACATGGTGCATGTGTGTGGATTTCCAAGCTTTGAACAAGATCATGATAAAGAATCACTATACTCTTCCTCACATTGATGATTTTCTAGATCAATTAAAGGAAGTTTTTTACTTTACTAAGTTAGATTTGAGAAGCGGTTATCATCAGATAAGGATTGTTGAAGATGATATTTGGAAAAATAGTTTCAAGAAAAAATAAGATTTGTTTAAATGGTTACTTATGTCATTTGGGATTTACAATACACCTCCAATATTCATGATAGTTACGAATAATGTGTTATGACCATTCCTGGATGATTTTTTCATAGTCTACTTAGATGATATTTTGATTTTCAGTAACATTCGTAAAGAGCATGTCAAGCATGTGAAACAAGTTCTAGTTGGCTTGAAAAAGGAAAAGTTTTTTTTTGAAGATGTCTAAATGTGAATTTGGGAAAACCTCTTTGGTCTATTTGGGTCGTATTGTAGGAGGCTATGAATTGAAGATAGATCCCTCAAAAATTGATGTTATTGTGAATTTGCGTAAACCCAATAATGTAGTAGAGAAAATTTATTGTTGACTTCTCACTCATTGCAACACCATTACATGCTTTGATAAGTGTGAAACAGGTCTTTCAGTGGGGAGGAAAGTAGCATAAATCCTTTGACATTTTGAAAGATAAAATTATTAGAACACCAATTCTAGATTTTCCAGATCTTAAGCAGCGATTTGAAATTCAAACATATGCAAGAAAATATGCCATGGGAGCAATTTTGATGTGCACATGGTAAGCCAATACGTTATCATTCTAAAACCTTTACCAATGCAGTAATTGAATATATAACATATGATAAAGAGTTGTATGCTTTGGTACAAAGCGTGAAGAAATAGAAACATTATTTGAAGTGTGAAGAATAAGCGTGAAAAATTTATTCGTGGATGATGTTCTAGTTTTGGGATGCTCAATAGAAAGCAATGGGGACATCTACATTATATTCTTGACCGTTTTGGCAATGCAACAGGGTTGTGGGAAAATGAGGGTAAGTATGTTATTTAATATTTGGTTGGTGATTTGGGCATAATTGTGGACATCACCAATATGTTTAACTTTAAATACCAACCTTTGGAGGAAGTATTTACATACCTGGGGTTTAAATTGAAACTGGTTAAATATAAAAAAAATTGCTGACAGTGGATTTTGGATAAGTTAAGGAAACATATTGGGTCATGGACCCATCGATGGCTATCGCTTGGGAGGCGGTACATCCTGGTACAGGCCATATTGCAGTAGATTGGGATATACTGGGAAATGCTATACCACATACCTATTGGCATCATTAATAAATATAACTCTATTCTAGAAAAAAATCATTTGGGTAGTATCAAGATGGTGGTGAAATACCACCTTGAAAAACTGGAAACCATTGTTGTTCCAAAGGAATATGGAGGCTGGGGCATCCTGGACATGGGTATATTTGGGTCGGTACTACTTTTAAAATCCATGTGGAGGGAAATACATATCAAAGGTATATGGCGGGACATCATCTGCACAAAGTATATAGGGGGAAAAGACATATCGTACTGGTCAGGAGGGCCACACTTGGTTTAACGTATGGATCATACATATGGAGGATTTTACAATCTGTAAAATGAATATATTTTCAAAACCTGGTGTTTGGTGCCAATTTTGTACTTATTTCCTACATATGTTTCCCCCATTTTACTTTGTGACTATAACCATTGGGACTATCTTCGCCTATTTTTCCAACCTTTCTATCTTAAACAGTGTTGTTTCACCTTATTTTCATTATCTTTCCATTTCATCGATTATTATGATGTATCGTGTCTTTTCTATGACTAACTGGGGATGAATGTTTGGAGAAGTTCTCTGGTCTTTTTTTGTCCTTCCAGAGGTTATTTTTAGCACAAAATATCTAGAGCATGAGGCGTACAGGAGTAGTAAAAGGTGTGTTGTTATAGCGAGCTATTACACCATGGTGTTGTTACATCATGGTGCTGTTACAGACTTGCTAGATAAACTGTTGTTACAGCTATACTGATGATTGGATATCGTCAACTTCCGATGACAACCTATCCTCTATTTTTTGTTACACTACAGCTGTGATTTTCCACAACAGTTGTAGAAGTCATTACGTATGGTATGTTAGAATAACAGCTTTTAGGTGGTTTTGATTGTAATCTATATTCTTCCAGTAAGACTTTTTATTAAGAAGTGGTTGTAACTATATGTATCCTATTTTGATCAACATGAGAATCATAAGATTCTCATGACTGATCCATCCCTTGTTTTTCTGAATATGTAACCACTATATAATTCTTGACCCTGGAGGTCAAAAGGTTAGTGGAGAACAATATTACTTTGGTTCTGTAATTTTGGTCACATTAATATAAGTTATCCCGTTGATGTTGTTACATGCATTGTCTCGTTTAGTTTCCATTTAAGTTCTTTCTCTTCCTGCGCCCTACTAGGGAGGAAGTTCCCTCCTATTTAGCATGGATTGCAATAGTTAAAGTAGCTATACATATTTCTTATTTGCTTTATATATCAGTGGAAATGTTGTTGATGATGTTTTCGTTGTGAATAGATTTGCTTCAATTCCAATATTATATATGATGTTACACGTGTGTGATTAGAGATACCAGCTAGGTAATTGTTCTGTGGCATGCTAGGTACATATTAATTGAGGCATGATCACAGTATTGTAGATATTTATTCATGCATGAGTGATTTATTCCAACATTTAATTCAGCAGTGATTTCCTTTATTTGAATTTGCTTCTGGTTTGATATATTGGCACAGATAGTGTGACTGTCATTGAAATAAAAGAAGTCCCTGGATTGATAATTTATGTGTATCGTTTTAGTCATTTAACAGTGATTAATACAGTCCAACATTTTTCCGTCGTTGCCAAGGATGGAAGTGACAATCCAATCAACCATATTTGTTTGTTAGATGATAGAGTGTACCTAGTCTACAACTGCTGGCCGGTAAGATGAGAGGTAATAACCTGCGCATCACTCTAACATACCTGGGCGAGCTCACCATTGCTACACTAGGGCACTTAGAGGTCCAATTTCTGGGTTTTTTTTTTGCGTGTCTTCAACGACACAATTTTCGGGCGGTAAGACAAGAGGTAAGAACCTGCGCATCACTCTAACACACCTGGGCAGGCTCACCAATGTCTCGTTGGGACACTTAGAAGTATGAATTTTAGGGTGTTTTCTTTAGTGTGTCTTCAGCTATACAGTTGATGGGTGGTAAGATGAGAGGTAAGAACCTGGGCATTTCTCTAACATACTTGGGCGGGCTCACCATTATAGAAACAAAAGCACTTGTAGGATGAATTGATACACATAGGATCCATGTGTGCCAGTAGGACAATATAAAAATCCACAAACATCCCCCACTCTACTAACTATAGGAAAGATGGGTCGTAAAAAGGAAAAGAAGAGTGCAGACTTGGGAAGAAAGAAATTCTTTGGAGATCAAATCTCAAAAGTAGAAAAGGAACAGTCTACTTCATACAGAGACAATAGGAAGAAGAGACCACAGAAAGCTGCTACTATATTGAAGCCTGAAGCATCGGTTCCTTTCGTGTATGGGCCTCACCACCCTCCAAACAACATATCCACTCCTGATATCAAGACCGCAGATCTGAAACAGTAGTGAAAAATCATTGATCAAGATCTGAAAAATTGAAGGACAAGGGGAGACCTGTGGGGAGCATCAGGGACCCGAGGAACAACATTTAGTTGATCATCATTTGGATGTCGCTAGTGCAGTGAAACAATTGGTCCTGGAAAAACCTGATCCTTTATTTATTTGTCAATCTCCTGCATATTTCGAGGTCATTTCATCCCACCAGGAAGGATCAGCCATGGGGGATGAGAATGTCAAGGCAGATAGTTCTGTTACTTTTGAATTCCCGATAGTGGCGACATGGGATTAAGCTCCTATGAAAATTATTCCTTTATCATCCCTACCATCCTTTCAAGGGATGGTTGTTGAAGATCCTGATACATTTTTGTTTGAATTAGATGTGTTGTGTAGAGGTTATGACTACACTTAAGATGCCCAAAAGCTGAAATTATTTCCTGCTACTCTGAAAGGTGCATCATTAAGATAGTTCATGAGACTGGGAGCTGGCACGATTCGAACTTGGAATCACATGAGGGAGGTCTTTCTCTTTAAGTATCAGGATTACTGTCTAACGGGGGATTTGAAGGAAGAGATCTTCAGAATTTCACAGAAGGAGGAGGAGAGCTTGGAAGACTATATGGAGCGATTCCATTACAATTTACAAAGGTCTAAGTTTAGTAAATTAGCCCCGGAAATTCTGAAACCAATATTCTTAAGAGGTATAAGAGATGACTTTCTAGAGCATTTGAATCTGTTGGGAAAAGGAGACATATTGCAAGAACTGATTGAATAAATAATGAAGCTCTGTCTACGGAGTTCAAGAGGATCGGTCAAGGGGAGAAGTTCAGTTCGAGACCCTTTAGTTTGGATACAGAATTCCACAAGTGGAGGAGTAACCAGAGAAGAGATCAGAAATCTATTTGAGGATTTTAAAACCGACCTCCTTAACGCTCTCTCTGCCCAGATCACTACAGTACAAGTTAAGAAAGCACAAGAAGAAGCTAAAGAAACCTTAGCGATATTCTGTCCTCGATGCAAAAAGAAACATTTAGAAAGAGAATCTGGACTGAATAGTGTTAGCCTGTGCAACATCTGTGAGTTGGCACATTCTACGAATCAATGTCCTGAACTTCCCAGAATGAAGGTTGTACTTCAAGAACCAAGTGAGGATGTTCAGTCTTCCTACTTCATTGGATCAAAGAGACCATGGCAGCCACGACCTATAGTTATGCCTTCAGATTTTTCCTCTTTTAACCCTTGGAATAATGTTTATAATAGTCAGCAATTTCCATGGTATTTTGCTACTCCTTCCTCAACACAATTTCCTTCACCATGGAACCAGTGGTCTTCCCCTCCACCAATGCAATATGCTCCATCGCAATCTCATCCTTGGAGCCAGAATTGGAGAGGTAATGGCCAAGGTCCAGTACCGCCTGCACTACCAATGCAGCAACAATTACAATTTCCTTCTCCTCAAACTCCTACACCTCCTGTCTGGCCCCAATTACCTGTGCAACCTAACCCCAATCCGAATAATAAGGCAGCTCAGAGCATAGACGCCCCGGTTACCTTCCAGACTTATCTTATTACTCCTATTGGGCTTAACAATTTTTAGCTTCGATCGGAAAAATTAATCAGACCTAAACATACTCCCATTATTACCAAAGAAGAATGTGAGACACCTAGAAAGGATATAGTTGATTCTGAGACAATTGTTACACATGTAACAGCTAAAACAACAACTGTTGTTACACTTGTAGCAGCCAGCTCGGGAAGGCTTGCTGCATCTGCGACAGCTGACTCAGTTTTTAAGGTTCAGGATCCTCCATACCCTCAATGATTAATTGAAACTGGACCAGCCTCACAAACTGATTCTGAGTTCCTCAAGGAATTGCAAAATTTGTATGTATGGATTCCGTTGTTACAAGCTCTTAAGGAAGTACCTATCTATGCCAAAAAAGTGAGAGATATGTGTGTCAAAAAGCCTGGAAGAAAACTAAAAGACCCTGCTACTATCCATGTTATGGGGAAATTGTCCGAACTTATGATTGATCAGCCCTTGTTGACTAAATCTAATAACCCAGGGAATCCTACAGTGACTGTCCATATTTATGACCAACCCATAATTTTATTAATTTGGGGGCAACCATTAATGTAATGACCAAGGATTATCTCCCTAGGACTTCATGGACTTATACCTACACCCACAGTGATTGAATTAGTAGATAGGTCTCGTTTCAAGCCCGAGGGAATGATAGAATACGTAGTTATCACTGTGGCTTCTTGGAATTATCTGGCTGATTTTCTCATTTTACAAACCAAATCCAACCTTGGGGGTCATCCTTTAATCTTGAGAAGATCGTGGCTACCCACTATAGACGCATATATCATATGTATTTCTAGATCTATGGTGATCTCAAATGGGCAGGCCACTCAGAACTTGAACCTTTACCCCACATCGAAACCTCATATGGATTTGAATAGTCCCTAGTGGGATGAATTTGAACCTAAATCTGATCTTTCCCTACCTCTCCTCACACTTGGAAAAGAACAATACTTTAAGGATAAAACAGAGGATGATATCATTAATGATTTTATTATAAATTCACTCTCAGTTGCCTCCATTAGAGATCTAGGGGAAGAAGATGAGGTAAATGATGAAATTATTGAACATTTGAAAACTACTCCAAATACTGCCAGTAGTCCTGTTGAAATTGAGCCTGGGAAATATATAAAAATTAATCTTAACTTGACTGCTGAACAAAACAGATTTTTGATACAACTGTTACAGAATTATACAAAGGCATTTGTATGGGAATATACTGATATGAAAGGAACCCACCCTGGCCTATGCACTCATCGCATTTACCTTAAAGAGGACTGCAAACTAGTTAGACAACCGCAGCGCCGAATGAATCCCGCACTTAAGGAGATAGTGAAAGAGGAATTGTAGAAATCCTTAATGCTAATTTCATCTACCCCATTTCTGACAGCCAGTGGGTGTCTCCGCTTGTCATAGTTCCGAAAAAGAATGACAGTGGAGAGTCTGTGTAGACTATAAAGAGCTTAAAAAGGCCACCAAAAAGGACCATTTCCCTTTACCATTCATTGACCAGGTCCTGGATACTCTCTCTGGGAAAACATTTTTTTCATTCCTGGATGAGTTCAGTGGCTATAATCAAATATAGATTTCCCCGGAACACCAATACAAGACAACCTTCGCTTGCCCGTGGGGTACTTTTGCATACAGAGTCCTTCCTTTTGGCCTCTGCAATGTACCATAAAATTTTCAGAGGGAAATATTGGGTATCTTTTCTGATCTCTTGAATGAATACCTTGAAATATTTATGGATGATTTTCACCCTACAGGGATGCTTTGAAATAGCATTAGTTAATTTGGAAAAGGTGTTGGAACGTTGTGAACAAAATAATGTTGCTTTGAGCACGAATAAATGCCACATGATGATGACCGAGGGGATTGTGCTGGAACATTTAATTTCGGTAGATGGAATCAAGGTAGATCCTGAAAAAATTGAGGTAATCTCAAAAATCCCAACTCCTAGGACTCTAAAAGAGGTACATAGTTTTTTGGGACATGCAGGGTACTAAAGGAGATTTGTAGAAAATTTTTCAAAGATTGCATCTCCTCTGTTTTATTTTCTCATGAACGATGCAGAATTTGTGTGGACATGAAAGTGTCAGCAAGCCTTTTTGAAGTTAAAGAAATGTGTAAAAGTAGCACCTATTTTACGAGGACCAAACTAGAGATTGCCATTCCATATCGCTGCGGATGCATCTGACATAGTTGTGGGTGTTGTTTTGGGGCTGCTGGAGGAAAATAAACCTTATTCCATTTATTACATCAGCAAGAACTTAACTCCAGCTGAACTTAACTATACAATGACTGAGAAGGAATTCCTAGCAGTAGTGCATGCTCTCAACAAATTTTGGCACTACATCACTGGGTATCAAGCATTTGTACACACTGACCATGCTGCAATTCGATTTTTAATTAATAAACCTGTTACTAATGGTAGAGTTACATGATGGTTATTGTTGTTACAAGAATTTGATATCACTGTTTTAGATAAACTCGGAAAAGATAATGTGGTTGCTAATTTTCTTTCTAGACTAACTATAAGTGATGATTGCACTCCTACTGAGGATTCTTTTTCAGATGAATATCTTTTTTTCATATCTACTCACTCACCATGGTATGCAGATATAGCCAATTATCTTGCTGCAGGAAAATTACCACACCATTTATCTTCCAAGGAAAAGAGGAAGATCATACAACAGAGTGCTACCTACTCCTGGATAGAGGGAAATCTCTATCACACTAGGCCATACTTTCATATTAGGTGATGTGCTAGAGAATATGAGGATTTTGAGATCTTGAAAGATTTTCATGAGGAACCCTATGGAGGGAACTTTGCTTATAAAAGGATGGGATATAAAGTACTCTCAATAGGGTACTACTTTCCAACTATATTCCAAGATGCCAAGAAGTTTGTGAAGGGATGTGATAGTTGCCAAAGGATGGGCCAACCTTTGAGATCAGATGAGATGTCATTGCAGCCTCAGATAGTGATAGAACCATTTGAGAAATGGGCCCTGGACTTTGTAGGGCCAATTAATCCTTCATCACAGCAAATATCATACATATTGGTCTGCATCAACTGTGTCACAAAGTGGGTTGAAGAAAAGGCACTAATTAGAGCTACAAAGTAGGTTGTTTCAGACTTCCTGTTCGAAGATATTTTTGTTCACTTCGGGATACCCACAGAGATAGTGATGGATGGAGGGCCTCAGTTCACATCTCATTTGATCAATAATTTAGTTGAGAAGTATGGAATTCATCACATGATCACTTCACCTTATCACCCACAAGCAAATGGTCAAGTAGAAAGCACCAATAAAGTCATTGAGGGAATATTAACGAAGACAATAGCTAGCCACCGAAGAAATTAGGCCGAGAAACTTCGAGAGGTGTTGTGGGCTTACAGAACAACATCGAGGAATATTACAGGCTTCTCACCATATGAATTGGTGTATGGTAAGAATCCTTTACTCCCCATAGATTTCGAAATAAAAACATTAAGAACAACATTGCAAGTCAATCTGGACTTAAGAACAACACAAAAACAAAGATTAACCCAGCTCAATGAGTTGGAAGAGAAACGGCTGGTTGCCATTCAGCAGACAGAGATCATTCAGTAGTAGAGAGATAGATGGCATGACAGGTTTATTAAGAAGAAGAAATTTCAGAAAGGAGATTGGGCTCTCTTGTATGATTCAAGATTCAAGGATTTCAAAGGCAAGCTCTGCACCACATGGCTAGGTTCTTACGAAGTAGACACGGTCTTTGACAATGGGACTGTACAATTGGTCACCATCGACAGTGCTAAGACACTGTTACTGGTTAATGAGCACCGTCTGAGGTTATATCATCAACCTGCTTCAAATGAATCATTTGTTAACATTATCATGGATTCTGATCTTCATGTTACAACAGCAGGGGAACGTTCCCCTGTGCAGCCTGAAATTTAAAATTTCAATAAGTGTAGCAGCTGAAAACCACTTGTGTGGCAACTGTTACACTTGTTTAAAAAAATAACAAAAATAAAATAATAATAAAAATATGATTGTGAAAACCTCTTTCCGAGGTGCAGTCAGACAATTTGTAACAGTTGAAAACCACTCCTATGGCGGTTATTACACCCATTTTTTTCCTTTCCTACACATCATCCTTCCTTCCTGATATATTTTACAAGATGATGTTATTCATTTCTTTTTTTTGTATCTATTTCTTCTAATCATCATGTTTTCTTGAAGAATAATACAAAGGTTGTCTTGGTTGTTACACATGTAACAATTGACAACCATGAACATTGTTTTTATTTCGTCGCATGCAGCAATTTTTGTGCCAGCGAAGCGTGACCGTTGTTGGTGTCTAAGTGTGAATAAACTATTCCACCCTTTTCCACATTAATTTATCAATCCGGGTGCGTACATTATTTAAAGGTCGCAAGGCATATGTAGGGGCAATGGCACAATCCGATATTGATCACAGATTTAACAATTAAAACAACCAAAACTACTGTAACAGAAATTAAAGATAAATTGCATAATTATAAAATCATTCACAGCAATTGAAGAAACATACCAGAACAATAGTTAAAATAATCAAACAAAAATGAAAAAGCAACAAAAGGAAATAACGCAGCACATGATCAGAAGAGTGGGCCCAAATCTTTAACCAGGGTTGTGGTAAACTCACAACTTAAAGATGGAACAACAAAATGACTTGCATTCAATTAATTAAAGGTCTTTTGTTACAAAATCGGTCTCTTGCTCGGTAACCCCGATTCACAGACCTGAGACCCTTCTTATACAAATATTCAGAAAACCCTGTCTTCCCAATCTGACAACTAATATATACAAATATACAATTGTTACAATGGCCAAACTAGTTGCCAAGAGAAAACCAAGAAAGGTCTAAAATAGATCTAGGGTAGGTTTGGATTTGTTGTGTTGTTACAGCATATCGAAATAACGCTGAGAATTCGGAGTTACTTCCATAACTTCCAGATGCGACCTTTTAACTGTCGAATCTGTGGAAATAACAGAATTAATACTTGCGTAGGTAAAATATCCATGACTATTACTTCATTAATCAAACATTCCATATAAGATAGTGGAAAGGGATTTACCTCGTGCGTTTAGAACAATTAATGATACAAAGAGATAGAAGAGTGGGTGAAAATAGAAGAGAAAAGTATGCAGATTTGGTACCCAACATCTCCCCCCAACTATTGTATCTGCATGTCCTCATGCAGCTCGTCATCTTCTCCGATATGGGTTGGAATGACTGTGGTTGTCATGAAGCTAAGCAAGGTCATACTCTCTAGCCATCTCTGTTCCAGGGGGTTTATATCCCTCTGTTAGAACAACATCCTTCCACCAATATTTTCTGACATTGTATGTGGGAGTATATTGATCTGCTGGCAACCAAATGAGGGGGAACTGAAACCTTAGTCCCATCCACCAGACCTCACAAGTTTGAATACCTGCTACAAAACGTGACACTCTTTCTAATGCTCGTGCAAAATTGGGTGCTCCAAAAGGTTCCCGATTTCTGACAGCTGAAGATGACAACATCCACCTCCTTTGACAACTGTCAAGAGCTTCATCCCAAAAAGTTACTACCTGTCTAATACAGAGGCCAGCACACCATTTCTGGGTTGCCAACATATGTTCCTTATGTCCCTCAATCTGTAAAAAGGTAAAGTGATTATTATAAATATTTTCTACCTAGCCATGCTCTCTCCTTATCATCAGTGGCCTTGTAACTTGGTTTTCTTCAAACATATCATAGGCCTTCTTCCATTTAACCCAGTTGATAGTGTAGGAGGTGAAGGCTCTCAAGTGAATATCCCCCACAAATGGAACGGGATTGAAGGCCTGATCATGCTTCAGGAAATAATCATGCATGTAAAGTTCGCACATTAAGTGCTGACCCACGATATCATGAATTTTCAAAATAAGGAGGAACTATATCGAATCCTCAATCTCATAGCTAATTTCCTTATATATACTTCTAGGCAGAAAAAAAGGAACTACTCATGAAGGAATAAAGCATAACTATGGGCAGGAGGTCTACAGGCCATTACCTTCTGTGCCAAGGTAAAAATCTTCTCCTTATCTTCTTTCAGCATTTGCACTTGTTATTCTAAATCCTCCATCTTACCCTGTTGTTTCTCCTACATTTGTCGTGCTCTATCTAACTGGTCTATATAACCAGTAATAATCCCGACAACCTGCTCTCAATCCCTCTTTATCTCCTTTTTATGTTCATTCGTAGAAGATTGTCATTTCTGAATTTGAAGGAAGAATTCCCGGGCTTCAAAAAGATGTTCAATCGGACCAGTCTGTGTAGAGGCAGAGGAAACCTCAATCTTAGGTTTTATTGCCTTCCATTTATATACCTTTACCTTTTTCTTCAACCAAGATACTTGCTTTCTCAGCTTCTGAACTTCCTTCTTCAACTGCATGGTCTCGTTAAACTGAAACTGATACTTTTTCTTGAGAGTAGTCTCCTTTCACATTGTTCTATCCATTCTTGCTTAACAATGAATTCATCTCCCAGACTTGCATCAGGTTCAGGAGGCGGTGGAACAATGTTAATTTCATCAACTGGATTTTATGTTAGGTCTTCCTTACTTGGTTCCCTTTCTTCAAGAGCAGTCTCCTTTTCTTTCTTCTTTTCCTTAGGAAATTCTGTCACCTGGTTAGTGCTTTCGTCGGCCATTCTCTGCTCTGGTGTTTTCATAGAATCCCCTTCTCCCTTTTAAGCTTCTAGATGCCCTTGCTGAGAATCAACAATCGATGGATTGATATCGGTCAAATTTTTCCCTGAATCGACAAACTTCAGTACAGGTGGGACAATGATCTCCTTTATTAATCGTTGGGGAGAACGAAACCCCCTTGCTCATCTAGGCATCATGGACTAAAAATGAGAATGAAGACTATCTTTTACCTGATTTGTGTCCGCCATCTCTGATTTATTTTCTTCATCACCTCGTCTATCACTTGGGCCGAGCCTCCTTCATGCATTTCTTCTTCGTTTGGGGTCGACACTAGTTCTTGTAGAGCAATGTCGACCTCGAGGGTCATTCCTTCTCTGTCTTCCTGTCCTTCGTGCATTTATTCTTCATTTGCGGTCAACACTGGTTCTTGTGGAGCAGTGTCGACCTCGAGGGTCGTTCATTCTATGTCTTCCTATCCTCACTGAATCAGGGGTGGTTCTTGTGTGACACCCCTACCTGTTTCAATATCCATATCTGTTTGGGAAGATGATGTTGTTTCTTGTGTAACAACATCACTTTCCAACCCTCTAGATGTTGTTCCTTCTCCCTGTGATTCATTAATGAAATTTGATGACTGTAGGACAATCTTAACTTCATCCCTTATATCCATGATTCCCTCATCAATAGGTTCCAAAGGCGAGGATGGTTCTTGTGTGGTAGCCTCGACTTTATCGCCAATTGTTTCCTCCATTTCCATTTCTTTCAGTTCTTCTTGCTCTATCTCCATTTCCTTCAACTCTTCCTCTTCTACTGAATTGTCAGAAGGTGCTGCTTCTTCCTCCATTTCCTCCATTCCCTCCATCTCTTCCTCTTCTATTAAGTCAGACAGAGGTGTTGCTTCTTCCTCCCTAGCAGCGATAACAATTGCTACCTCTTCTTCCGATAGTTCACAAAGTTCTGCCCATGAAACTTGAAATCGAGCTATTGCATGCATAACCAACAAATGAACCAGTTTGTGATTGGAGAGGACTACCAGCACCTGGCACGAATTCCGAGTGGACTGTGCCATGTGCTGAAGTTGTTTCAATAAAAATAAATGTATGTTTAAAGAATGAACATGCACCTGCGGGAATCAAAGGTGAGCCAGAAATTTGAAATGGTACTTGAACAGAGTTGTAGACCATCCTTCGCAGGTTATGTATTTCATCACGAAGCCTGATACCTCAGTCCATGGATATGGTACATATTTATGGTCATACCCTCTCCCATACTAAACAACACTTTCTCCTGCTTGAGGAAACAATTTAGGAAATTCCAGCAAGGGAATTCTCTGAGAAAACCTCTATTGTCCTTGCTGTCTTAGCCCACTAACTTCTGCGATGGCTTCTTCTGTGACAAGAATTTCTATTCCTCTGACTTGAGAGAAATTCCCATTCAAATTTAGCACAAAATCCATCGTGATTCCCTTGTTGAATCCCTGCAATCTATTAAAATAGATATCCCATCCTGCATTGATGAGAATTTGCCACACATCTACATTACTACGAATCAAGATTGTATCTTCAGGTTCATGCCACACAAGAAATCCACCCATCCTATAGAGACTGTAACAACACTTTGGACGTAGCAGACCGTTGGAAAGGATGATGGCTACCAAATTTGGAAAAAACAACATGGTGAAAAATGAGGTGAAATAACAGTAAATACAACAGGTGATTTCTCGAGAAACGAAGAAAACCATGGAAAATTATGGTAAGTGAAATGAATGAGATAGTAAGTATTTCGCATGAGTTGGAAAGGACTGATCAGTTGGAAACATGTGCGTGTTGCTGATCCCAATACATATTAGTGATTATATGGAATATGATAAGGATCGTGGAGCGTACCAACAACACAAGGTTTTAATAGTGACTTTGAAATAATCATTGGTATGGTTTAATTGCGTCGTCATTTAGTTATGACGGCACCCCCCCCCCCCCCCCCCCCCCCCAACTTAAAAATAGTCGTCCTTGGCATGAATGTCTTATCCATGGAATATTTAATTAAATCCACGAG
Source organism: Pinus albicaulis (assembly GCA_034641835.2). Classification (NCBI taxonomy): domain Eukaryota; kingdom Viridiplantae; phylum Streptophyta; class Pinopsida; order Pinales; family Pinaceae; genus Pinus; species Pinus albicaulis. The sequence continues at coordinate 1,182,607,858 of CM076570.1, forward strand.
AGTCAAATGGAGACGTACCTGGCGACCTACGTGAGGGAAGTGATAGTTGGCAGAATAACGATGCAGTAATGATGCAGACAGAGTAACAGCATCAAGGAGTAGCAGCATCGTGGAGTAACAAAATCGCGAAGTAGCAACATCGAGGAGTAACAACATCACTAAATAGTAGCATCCAAGGAGTAACATCATCACGAGTAGCAGCATCTGGAGTAACAGCATCCAAGGAGTAACAACATCACGAGTAGCAGCATCCAGAGTAACAGCATCACGGAGTAGCAGCATCTGGAGTAACAACATTACGGAGTAGCAACATCCAAGGAGTAATAGCATCACGAGTAGAAGCATCCGGAGTAACAGCATCACGGAGTAGCAGCATCCTAGGAGTAACAACATCACGAGTAACAACATCCTGAGTAACAACATCACGAGTAGCAACATCACGAAGTAGAAACATCCAAGGAGTAACAACAACCAAGGAGTAGCAGCATCCAATACTTAGGAAATTTTTAGCTCTACAACATTTCCCCTCAGTAGTAACTCCTACAAAAAGAAAACAAATAAATATTAATAGTGTTTATTTATTTTTTATATTTTTTCTCTTTTTTTTATCTTTTTTTTTTTTTTTAAACAAGGATGCAGAGGAAGAATTATCTGCACTCAACCTTCAGACTAGATTTCTCGAAGAGATGTTTAATGAAAGCATCCTTAAAGGCTGGACGGTGGTACAGTCTTAGGAGATGTCCATTTGCTATGAAAGAAGCACGTGTATCATCAATTGTGATTAGTCTGACTATTCCATCAATATAGCATCCACCTCATAAGGTCCTATCCAGCGAGTGCAAAGCTTTCCTTTAGAATCCTTAAAACGGGAGTCATAAAGTAATGCCCAATCTCCTCTATGAAACACCTTGTGTTTGATAAACTTATCGTGCCATTTCATCCTCTGCTGCTGAATAGCAGTAGTCCTTTGGACAACCATTGAACAGATTTCATCTAGTTCATTAAGCTGAGCCAGTCGGCGATTTTGGGCATTTGACAGGTCCAAACCTACTTCAAGAGTTGTTTTGAGCGTACTGATTTCAAATTATATTGGGAACAACGGGGATTTCCCATAAACCAACTCAAATGGTGAAAACCCAGTTGTGTTCCTCCATGTTGTTCTGTATTCCTAGAGAGCTTCAGGCATCTTTTGAGCCCAATCCCGACGATGGTATGCCACGGTTTTTGTCAAGATATTTTCCAATACCTTGTTTGTGCTTTCCACTTTTCCATTCGCCTGGGGGTGGTATGGAGATTTCACCCAGTGCTTGACCCCATATTTCTTCATAAGCCTTGCTATCATGTGTGATGTGAATTGTGCTCCTCCATCTGAAAAAATCTCCCTCGGAGTACCATAATGAGCAAAATTCTCTTCAAATAGAAAATTTGAAGCCACCTGTTCTATTGCTTTCGCAACAGCCTTAGCTTCTACCCACTTAGTCACATAGTTAGTGCAAACCAAAATGTGAACCTTTTGTTGGGAAGGTGGGTTAAAGGGCCCAAAATATCAATAACCCACTTCTCAAAAGGTTCGAGGACTACCTGGGGCTTCAAAGGCATTTCATCGGATCGATCGGGCTGCCACATGTGCTAGAAAATATCACACCTCCTGACATAATTTTGTGCATCCTGAAAGATAGAAGGCCAGTAATATCCCATTTGTAACACCTTATGGCCTGTTATTTTGTCTGCAAAATTCCCTCCACAAGGGCCATCATGGGCAACCTTCAGCACTTCATAGATATCATCCTCAAATACATAGCGCCGAACCTACTTATCGACTCCTGTATGAAAAAGGTATCCTACCATCCAGGAATATCGAGCACTATGATGAATAATTTTCTATTGTTCCCTATATGACAAATGACGGGGCACCTTCCCTGTAGCAAGATAGTTAGAAATATCTGCATACGACGGAGGATTAGTAGAAATTGCGAAAAGATGCTCATCCGGAAAACTATCTTATATGGGTGTCCCTTCATCATTATTATCCATTCTAGACAAAATATCAGCAACTACATGATCTTTCCCTGGTTTATCTACTATTGTGATATCAAATTCTTGAAGCAATAACATCCATCTTGTAATGTGACTAGGAGTGATAGGTTTATTCATCAAATACCTTATTGCTACATGATCAGTATGTACGAAAGTAGGATACCTGGTGATATAGTGTCAAAACTTGTTGATAGCATAGATGACAGCCAATAATTCTTTTTCAGTCACCGTGTAATTTAACTCAGCTGAAGTTAAATTCTTGTTGACGTAGTAAACTGCATACGGTGTCTTGTCTACCTGTTGTCCTAAGACTGATCCTACTGCTGTCTGAGAGGCATCAGCATGTATATGAAATGGTAATGCCCAATCTGGTCCTCGAAGGATCGGAGCTTCGCAAACCAATCCCTTGATCTTCACAAAAGCTGCTTCACAGTCCTCTGTCCACAAAAATTCTGCATCTTTTGTTAGCAATTGAAAAAGTGGATGTGCTATTTTAGCAAAATTTTCTATAAAACGTCTAGAATAACCAGCGCAACCAATAAAACTACGTACCTATGTGGATGTCTTAGGTACGGGAAAGTGAAGTATTACCTCTACTTTGGCCGGATCAACTCGAATTCCAACAACCAAGAGAAAATGTCCCAATACTATTCCTTCTTCCCTCATCATGTGAAATTTAATTGTACTCAGAGACACATGGGTCTGTTTACATATTTCAAGTACTTTTTCTAGATTCGCCATTCCTTCTTCAAATGAATTCCCATATGGAGTAAAATCATCCATATAGATTTCAACACTATCATCAACTAAATCAGAGAAAATTCCCAGAATTGCAGGTGCATTACACAGACCAAATGGGAGAAATTTGTATGAAAAGGTCCCCCATGGGCATGTAAAGGTTGTTTTATCTTGGTCTTCTGGGGCTATCTGGATCTAATTATACCAGTTAAACCCATCTAGGAAGGAGAAAAACTTCTTCCCAACCAGGGTGTCCAGGACTTGGTCAATGAATGGCAAGGGGAAATGGTATTTTTGAGTTGCTTTGTTTAGTTCCCTATAGTCCATGCAAAACCGCCACTTACACTTCTTTTTGGGAACGATAACCAGCAGAGACACCCATTGGTTGTCCGATATGGGGTAAATAAAACCTACATCCAGCAATTTCTGAAGTTTGTCCTTGACAATGTTCTTTAGAGTGGGATTCATTCTTCATTGGGGTTGTCTCATAGGACGAAAATCTTCCTTAATGTAAATATGATGAGTACATAAATAGCAGGAATCCCCTTCATGTCGATATAATCCTAGGCGAAAGCTTCCTAATGGTTTTGAAGGACTTTTAGAAGTTGCTTTGTTTGGGATTCTGACAAATTCGGGTTGATGTTGAGTGTCTTTCCTAGTTCAATTTCAATTGGAATACTATCATGGGATGAATTTGCAAGGATATCTTCAATTTCATCTTCTGGTTCAATATTTTCTTGCATTTCATAGCTCATGGCAGACTCTAAAATTTTACGGGTTGAATCAGAGACAAAATAGGGATCATTAATAAAAGTGTTAATGGTATCATCCTCAATTTCTGTTTTGAATTGAAGGGCCTGCCCAATGGTAAGGATCGGTCTAATTTCTTCATTTTTAGGTTCATATTCTTCCATTGGTAGAGGTTTTCACTTGGCTAATAATTTCTCCGATGGGCTCGATTCTGTAGGAGGATAGAGAGTGAGGTTCTTTGTAACTATCCCATTTGATATGATCATATGTCCAGATCGACACCCGATATAGGCATCCGCGATTGCGAGCTAAGGTCTTCCTAAAATCAAGGGATGACCACTGGCTGGGGATCGTGCCTGTAATACAAGGAGGTCCAAGGGATAGTGCCATGAGTCCATCGAAATAATAGCGTCTTCCAACTTTCCTGCTGGTTTAAATGTAGACTTATTTGCCAATTCCAAGACAATAGGGGTTGGCCTAATGTTTCTAAGACCTAATGCATTCATTGTTTCGGAGGTAATGATATTTATGGAAGCACCCAAATCTACCATTACATTTGGTATTTCAACCCCATTAATTTTTACCGTTAGAATTAGGTTCCCTGGGTCCCCATATTTTATAGGCATGGTTTTTCCCAACATGATTTCAAACAGTCTACCCATCACATGGATGGTTAATGGATCCCTTGATTTCTTCCCAGGTTTCTTAGAACAACATTCTTTGAGAGTTTTTGCATATATAGGTACATCACTCATAGCTTGAAGCAGGGTTATTTTAACAAAAAGATTTTATAATTCTCATAGAAAGTCAAGCTCTGCTTGAGGGATTTTTTTACTCAGGGTTAATCTTTCAAGATATGGCAGATTAATTGGACGAACCTGGTTAATAGCAGGATGGGTAGGTGTTTGATTTATAATGTTTTGTTCTGGTTTATCCCCAATTGTTTTTGGTTCTAGTTCTGTAACTTCATTGTCAATCTGTTCTATGATAATAGGTGAAGTTGGAGCATTCACTACCTACCTAGATTGTAAGTTTATCTCATTGATTCCTGCAGTAGAAATGCTATATGATGGAAGGTTAAGAGTGTTAGCTTGTTGGGCCCCTTTATTATTAGGATTCAGGTTGGGTTGGATAGGTAGTTGAGGTCAAATGGATGGATTACCTGGAGGTACATTGGAAGGAAACTGAAGTTGTTGTTGAGACATGGATTGGGGAAACTGTCCAGTAGGAGAGGTTCCACGCTAGTTCTGAGCCCATGAAGGATTCGAACTAGCCTGGGGAGCCCATTGTTTCCAGGGTGGATATTGATATTGAGACCGCATTAGTGAAAAAGGTACAGACTAGGGACCCATGTTGAAATTATTAAAATACTGAGACGGGTCCTGAGGAATACCTGGATTCATACACTAGTACATTTGGCGGAAATTCCGACGGCCAGTTGTTCCCGAAGTAAACGTGTTAGTGTATGCTTTAATGTATGAAGAATATTTGTTATACAAGCATTCATGATGATTTATTTAATGTTTTATATGAATCTCACTAACATATAGAGTAGAAATATACCGTACAACTTGTCCTTTGTGCTGGTTTCTTCTTGTATTTCAGGTGAAAGAGGAAGGACGGTTGCAGGGAGTTTGAACTCCACGTGGATCTACTTCAAACGTAGGACCAACGGGTAAACCTCTCATTCTACTCTATTTAGTTTTTATGAATGTGCATGATCGTGTGAGTCTCTGTTAAGTAGTACGCCCCTGCTCTGTGGAGGTTGAATCCCAACCAACCTCTAGGGTGTTAAATCCCCGAAACAGCAATACACCTGATGAAGTTGTTCTTGACTTGATGGACTTGGTAAATGATGTAAATCTGATATGAAATGAGGTTAGTTAGCAATATGATGCTGAGTGTTGTCATTGAATGGCAACCCACTTGATGAAGATGATGGCAACTTACTTGATGAAGTTGTGCTTGCTAGAATATGTTCTTGATGAAGAAAATATGATGTATCTACAGTGTGTACAGAAGGCAATGAAGAAAGGAATTCAGAATGTGCTCAAAGTATGATGAAAAGAGTATGTCTCTATGAATACACGGATCTGTTTAAGGGAAGTCGCGTATGCACATGGAAAATAACGTTCCAAGTCGCGTATGGGAAAAAGCGCTCAAAAAGTGCAAATCCAGGGGCCCGTGGTATTGAAGGCTCATGGTAATGTTTTGGCTCGTGGTATTGAAAAAGGATAAACCTATAAAAGGAGAAGAAATTCATTGTGCAAATCATGAGTGTGGGAGCAAGATGTCTGAGCTTGAATAAATACTTCTCTATGAAGTATATCTGTATGGAAAGGGTAAAGGTTTGATGATAGATCTGAATCTATGATACACCTATGAAGAAATGATGAAGCGGGATATATAGATCTGAAATGTATTTGTATCTGCTAGATCTGTTTATGGAAGGCTTAGATCTGAGATGAGGCGAACATCTGTCTGAAGTAAAAAGGGTAATTCTGAACTGAACATCTGATCTGAGGAAGTATGCTGCTCCATAATGGTTGAAGATCTATACGCTACTTAGCCGAAGAAGAAGCGCGTATACACGCAGCTTTTCTGAAGAGAAAGCGCGTATGCGCAATGGAATTTATACTGAAGTATACGCTGTTTTGTGTGGACGGAAGCACGTATGTATGCGACATCAGTGAAACAAAAGCGCGTATACAAACTAGGGTTTGCTGAAGCATGGGGTATGAAGCATCTGATTTGTTCTGCTGTATTTCTGGTTTCTGATCTGTGTTGTCTGAATTGATAAGTATCTGTTGGTGATGTATGTTTGAGCTTAAAAGTATGGAAAGGGTCCAGTTTGAAAATATGATGAAATGTGGCCTGCAAGTTGAGTTCTATTGAAGTTGTTGGATCCAGTGTGAAAATTGATGAAACGTGGTCCAAGGTGGTGCTGAGGGTTGTAGCCTTCAGTCAGGGGGTTGGTGCTCCCTTCCAGGTGAGGCTGGTAAACGAGATCAGGGGGTCGTAGCTCCCTTCCAGGTGAGGCTGGTAAACGAGATCAGGGGGTCGTAGCTCCCTTCCAGGAGAGGCTAGTAAACGAGCCAGGGGGTCGTAGCTCCCTTCCAGGTGAGGCTAGTAAATGAGAGCAGGGGGTTGTAGCTCCCTTCCAAGAGAGGCTGGTAAACGAGTCAGGGGGTCGTAGCTCCCTTCCAGGAGAGGCTGGTAAACGAGTCAGGAGGTTGGAGCTCCCTTCCAGGAGAGGCTGGTAAATGAGCGCAGGTGGGTGCCTGCGTGCTGTTCAAGTCTGCGCCAGCACATATGTTGTAAGATGTTTTCTCTATAATAAAATATTGAAGGCTGAGCAACTGCAGCGGTGGTTTTCTCCCGAATTGGGTTTCCACCTAAAAATCCCGGTGTTCATGTGTGTTGCTTATGTGTGATGATTATTCTGTTCTTTCTACACCTGTTTACTGTTTCTTGAAATATCTGATGAATGAATAATGCAATGATCTGAGTTAAGAATTGAATGCATAATTAGATCTCTGGACATACGCGAGTTCCGTAAAGGATATCCGCGTATATACGCTAGTTGGCTTCATCAAAGTAGCGTATGGGTTTTTAGAAAGGATAAGTAAAAAAATTTATTGTTGTATTAAATACTGATTCACCCCCCCCCCCTCTCAGTATTTTTCCCAACAATTGGTATCAGAGGAGGTTCTTCTGCAGAAGCTTGATCGCTTGAAGGAGATCCGTCGCAATGGGAAAGAAGCAAAAGAAGAAGGTCACTAAAAAGGAGATATCTCAGAAAACATGTGCAGCAGACAATGGAAAAGATAAAACAGGTATTAATAATTGTTCTAATGACTCTCTTTCTTGTGCATGCAATGACGAAGATAGTGAAAGAAATGTTATGGAAGCTGTCAAGATTAAAGTTGAAGATCAGCAAAATTCATCTAAAGAGAGTAAAAGTTTAGAAGCAAATAATGAAAGCAATGATTGGTGTCAATTTGAAAGGAATGAATCTATCTACAAAGATGTGATCTCTAGGATGAATGATAAGATAGAAACACTAAATGGACAGATAGACAAGTATCAAGGGTTGTACGCTTATGCAACCAATCAAGGTGAAAAACTTGAAGCAGAAATCATCTCTCTCAAAGAAGATCTGGAAAAATCAAATAAGAAGAATGAAGAGCTGCAACAAACTTTTGAAGAACAAGAAAAAGGGTTGAAAGAAGAGATTCTAAGCATGAAGAAGCAATGCCAAGGCTTGGAGGTTGAGGTAAATATTATCAAAGGTAAACTAGAAGAAAAAGATAAATTGTTGAGGTTCCAAGATAGTTCAAAAATTTTGGACAACATTCTTAGTAATCAAAGGTCTCCTTCTATTAAACTTGGTCTTGGTTTTCATGAAACGGTCAAAGGAGAATCTAGTTCACAAGGGAATGCTAATGATTCAAAGAAAGGCAATGCAAAATCTGAAGTGTTGAAAGAAACAAAAGGTCAACCAACAGTCATGAATTCTCAAAGGAAATCATTCAATAATGTTGAATGCTTTAGATGTCATAATTTTGGACATGTTGCAGCCAATTGCAGGAGAAGATTGTTTCAGTCACAAACAAGCAGATCCTACATAAAAAGGTACTCTGGTTTCTTCAAGGGATATTGTTTTTCATGCAACAAGTATGGTCACAAAGCTGTTGATTGCAATAGAAGGAAGAATAGAAAAGCTCATTATTATTCTTATGTTTATTTCTCTGGCCACATGAGATGTTATGCTTGTAACAAGTATGGACATGAAGAAAAAGAATGCAGGATGAACAGATCTGGGAAAGTGGACAATTTTCAGCACACAGTTGGAAAGCTCAAGCAAATTTGGAAAAAGAAGGAGGACCAATCAGAAACATAGGGAATTCTGACCCTACTGCAGTCATCCGCTTCTGAAGCTTACTTCTCTGATTGACTGCAGGAATGATGTGAGATACATTATGAGATCTAGTAATGTATCATCACAAGGGGAGCAATGTATGATGTCTCTCATGGTTGATTTGATTATTCTGGTTATATGTATTTCTGACAGAGCATCTGGTGTGAAGAAAAGACAGGAGCAGAAGGTAAATTTGCAGGAGGAGATGAAGGTGTGAAATTTTCTATATTTCACTTTACATACGCGGGTTATATGAAAAAAAGTCGCGTATACACGCTAGTTCCAGCTAACACAGCCGCGTATGCATTGATGATGAGAAAATTCATCTGACTACTGATGATTGAACTGTTGCACAAGTTAAGAAGGAGCACTAGTTCAGGGGGAGCAGCAGGTTGAATACTAATGATTGCATTGTTGGCAATATGACTGCTTATTCTTTGGTTTTTGTGATACTCATGCTCAAATGATGATGACTTGCTACATGATTTATTATGATGAGATTTTTGAGTCCTGGTTGCTGATAAGTATATTTTATGCTCACACATGGATAAGTTGGATGTCGTATGATTCAGAAATAAGAATAGATCATGCATATTTTGTTACTATGGTTGAGATCTTTTGCCTACATATGTTACTTCATGATCATGGTGATAGTGGACCACATGGATGTTTGCTTATTTGAAGATGTTGCTCTGATATGATAATCTCTTGGAAAGATTGTATTAATGCTGCAAAGAGTCTGAAGGCTTGGTCACTAATGTGCTTATGCTACAAACGTTGGATGACGCTTGAAGACACAACTACACTGTTATATATGTAGTCCGGGAAGCATACAAATACCTCAGAAAGAAGCTGAACACTGTCTTTTTCTCACAAAGGATCAGATTTGGTATAAATATAGAAGATGGTATTGGATACGCAGGTTTCATGAAACACAATCGCGTATATACGTGAGTTCCTTCACAGAAAACCGCGTATGTCTGATTGCTGACAAATTTTCTGTTTGGAGTCAGCTCTCTTCAGCACAGTTGCAGTTCTGATTGGTATCTCTGATGCTGTTTGGTATCTTTGGTGGTGTTCCAGTTCTCATAATTCTTTTCCTAAAGATTTGATGAAGATGCTTTGATGATTTGTTGGTGAAAGTGTTCAGGATGCACAAACTAAGGGGGAGCCTTAGTCATATGAAAAGGATGCTTGGATGCACAGATTCAGGGGGAGAATTAGCTTTGCTAAGTATAATGCATTGTTAGCATTATGATGATTCTAAAATATGTTCCTTAAAGTCTTTCTAGTGTTGGTCATAAATGGTCATATTTTTATTTTGATGAAAAGGTCTTGTTGAGACCCATGGTGTAAACTTGTAATATTCAGTCATGTAAGGACTTGTCAAATTGTAAACCCACTTGGTTGGGTAGCTGAGTCAAATTTTGTAAACCCACTTGGTTGGGTAGCTGTGTTGAAATGTGTAAACCCACTTGGTTGGGTATTTGAGTCTCATATGTAAATCCACTTGGTTGAATATTTGTTGAAAGTCATAGAGTCATGTACTTCATTGAAAATATGTTTGAAGATTCAGCATGAACTCAGGGGGAGCTTGGTCACTTCAGTATACATCAGATCTGCAGAACGCTTCTTCTACATGAGGAGAAAAAAAAGGGGAGAGTGTGTTGGTTTTGAACCGCCCGTTGCCCTTGATGTCAAAGGGGGAGAGTATGTTGGTTTTGATCCGCCCTTTGCCCTTGATGTCAAAGGGGGAGAGTGACATGGTGTTTGAATGAAGAAAAAGAATGGTGTCACAAATGGAGAGAGTGACATGGTGTCATGTATTCTTAATGTACCTATCTGTTGTGGTAACCAAACACCATCGTGGTTGCCATCAAGTCCAAAGGGGGAGATTGTTGGAAATATGATGCAGAGTGTTGTCCTTGATGGCAACCCACTGAATGAAGATGAAGACATGCGACTGTTGACATGTGTTGTCCTTGATGGCAATACACCTGATGAAGTTGTTCTTGACTTGATGGACTTGGTAAATGATGTAAATCTGATATGAAATGATGTTAGTTAGCAATATGATGCTGAGTGTTGTCATTGAATGGCAACCCACTTGATGAAGATAATGGCAACTTACTTGATGAAGTTGTGCTTGCTAGAATATGTTCTTGATGAAGAAAATATGATGTATCTACAGTGTGTACAGAAGGCAATGAAGAAAGGAATTCAGAATGTGCTCAAAGTATGATGAAAAGAGTATGTCTCTATGAATACACGGATCTGTTTAAGGGAAGTCGCGTATGCACATGGAAAATAACGTTCCAAGTCGCGTATGGGAAAAAGCGCTCAAAAAGTGCAAATCCAGGGGCCCGTGGTATTGAAGGCTCATGGTAATGTTTTGGCTCGTGGTATTGAAAAAGGATAAACCTATAAAAGGAGAAGAAATTCATTGTGCAAATCATGAGTGTGGGAGCAAGATGTCTGAGCTTGAATAAATACTTCTCTATGAAGTATATCTGTATGGAAAGGGTAAAGGTTTGATGATAGATCTGAATCTATGATGCACCTATGAAGAAATGATGAAGCGGGATATCTAGATCTGAAATGTATTTGTATCTGCTAGATCTGTTTATGGAAGGCTTAGATCTGAGATGAGGCGAACATCTGTCTGAAGTAAAAAGGGTAATTATGAACTGAACATCTGATCTGAAGAAGTATGCTGCTCCATAATGGTTGAAGATCTATACGCTACTTAGCCGAAGAAGAAGCGCGTATACACGCATCTTTTCTGAAGAGAAAGCGCGTATGCGCAATGGAATTTATACTGAAGTATACGCTGTTTTGTGTGGACGGAAGCGCGTATGTACGCGACATCAGTGAAACAAAAGCGCGTATGCAAACTAGGGTTTGCTGAAGCATACAGAAGTAGATTCCGATCTGGTTTCCGTCGTATTTTTGGTTTCGATCCGTGTCATTCGAATTGATAAGCATCTGGGTGATGTATGTTTGAGCTTAAAAGTATGGAAAGGGTCCCGCTTTGAAAATATGATGAAATGTGGCCTGCAAGTTGAGTTCTATTGAAGTTGTTGGATCCACAGGAAAATTGAGATGGGAAACTGGGTCCATGGGTGGGGAAGCCGAGGGTTGTAGCCTTCGCCGTGGGGTTGGTGCTCCTCTGTGTGAGGTCGGTAAACGAGATCGGGGGTCGTAGCTCCTTCTGTGTGAGGTCAGAACGAGATCAGGGGTCGTAGCTCCCTTCCAGGAGAGGCTGTGCAAATGCTGTGGGGTTGTAGCTCCCTTCCAGGTGAGGCTAGTAAACGAGAGCAAAATGTAGCTCCCTTCCGTGAGGCCAAACGCAGTCGTGGGTCGTAGCCTTCCGTAGAGAGGCTGCAAACGAGTCAGGTTGGAGCTCCTTCCAGAGAGGGCCGGTAAACGAGCTTGTGGGTGCCTCGTGTCAGTCATGTCCGCTGCCAGAGTATGTTGTAAGATGTTTTCTCTATAATAAAATATTGAAGGCTGAGCAACTGCAGCGGTGGTTTTCTCCCGACTTGGGTTTCCACCTAAAAAATCCCGGTGTTCATGTGTGATGCTTTGTGTGATGGTTTATTCTGTTCTTACTGCACATGTTTACTGTTTATAGAACATCTAATGAATGAATGATGGAATGATATAAGTGAAGAACTAATGGCATAATTAGATCTCTGTGTATACGCGAGTTTTATGAAGGATATCCGCATGTATACGCTACTTGGCTTCATCAAAGTAGCGTATGGGTTTTAAGGAATGAAAAAGTAATAACTTTTGAATATGCAGTAAATACTGATTCACCCCCCCCTCTCAGTATTTTTCCCAACAACTCTTTGCATTTAGGACTTTCCACCTCAAACAGTAATCATGCTCAACCATCCAAAAACAAAACAAACCCTTGGCCTTCATAACTAGCCTAATATTATTACCTCAAACTTCAAAGACAAATCCATCTTTGCACTTATTGGAGAGATCCCTCTCCGGATTCAGGAGGGCTAGATCCTAGAATCCCAAAGTGGTTGAAACAATGTTGTTTCTGTGATCGGACTTTGCCAATCTTGCTGATTACAAATTCCTAACATTTCCGGCGACTCCGTTGGGGAAAACATCTTTTTGAGTTAATAAAAGTTCAAAAAACACATTAAAACTCTAGATAACCCCTCGTTCTATGACAATTGTTTGGTTTGCTAGTTGAGCCACCAGTAAATAACATTTCTGGAGACTCTGCTGGGGACCTTCCCTTTTATTAAAAAAAAAAAAAAAAAAAAAAAAAAAAAAACCTTCAAAAACATTGTGAGTAAAAAGCAGCCTTTTCAAGCACTACCAAGACCTGGTAATCATGGTAAAACTTGTTTGAATTTGTGACAAACTAGGTGAACCCTAGGGTTCTCATAAGTCTCTATCTAACCTTGAAAAATCAGTTGGCTTAGCCATAATAATAGACTGTATTTGTCTCATAACCATAGCTAAGTTTTGAATCAGAGTTAGGACATTCTTAGAAACCACACAACTGAAAAAGAACTCAGAAAACACAAAAATATTTCAGATTGGTACCCGATAAACATGGTGGTGGACCATAAAACCTTTTACCTCCTTAGGAGCTAAAAACCTCCACTTGGCGACTTCACAATCCTTAGCAGACCTTAAGACTCCACTGGGAAGAACCCTTATCGTTATAATATCATTCAAACTTGGTCAAAAGATTGTAGGATTAAGATTTGTGTAAACAGATTAGTTAACCTCTCAAAGATTGTCATACCTGGTTAAACTTTTCTTGTTTATTTGGGTTTTAAAAAGCACAGCATAGTGACTCCTAGAAAGATTCACACTAGAGCCTATCCTGACCCTAATCCACCTGAGTTAGTTGATAACCCAGAAAGTATCCTTAGGAAGTCTCCTAGGATTAAATTATTAACTATTTTTAGATCACCCTTGAGAGCTAATTCAGTCCCTGAAAATATTTCATCTCTACAACAATCACAAGTTGACTTAGTAAATCCTTTTAGAGCTAGATCTCTTGGTGACTTGGATCAGTTATATTCTGAGTCTTCACTTTCATCTCCTGAAACAAGTGAACATCCTGGCAGCAGAGAAACAACACCTCCTGATTTACATTTCCTTCATAACCTAGGTGTCTCTCATCCAAGATCAGCTCAGCAATCTATTCCTGTTCCATCCACTTCTGCTCACCCTATATCCACTATTCAAACCACTTCACTTCAGCCCACTTTCCCTTTTGTTAATCCACCTCTTGTAAATCCACCCCCACCACATATCATGGCAACATGGTATGCTCCCTTAGTCCTTCCTGCACCATTAGTCAATCTTCCACAGGACTACCAGTCCAAAATTCCATTATATGATGCTAGCAATGCTACAACTGCATCACAACATGTGGATAAAATGAATGACTACTTTGACAGAAATGAAATTGATGATGATTCTGTCAAGCTTAGATTATTTTCTCAGAGCTTGGGGGGAGAAGTAAGAAAATGGTTCAAAGGTTTAACCCCCCACATTATTAATGATCTCCAAGCCTTCCATAAAACTTTTTTAAACAAATGGAAAGTAAAGAATAATCCTCTCCAAGTCCTTTCTGATTACAAGAACCTCCATAGAAACACTGGGGAAAGTGTGCAAGCTTATTGCACTAGATTTAACAGTGTGTATAATTCACTTTCCCCAAAACTAAAACCTCCACAAGGCTTAGCTTTAAACAAGTTTCCTGAAAGGTTTGACCCTGAGATGGCCTATCAGCTGAGAGAAAGAGATTTTTCAACTCTTGAGGATATGCAAAGAGGCGCCCTTTCTGTGGAGGTCAACTTAATGGAAAAGAGAGCAAGAATGAAAAATGAAAAGAGAGTGTCCTTTAGAGAGGAATCTACACCCTCTACTTCCAACTCAAAAATGGAGAAAATGATGGAAGAAATGATGAAATAAATGAGCCTAATTAAGAGAGCACAAGCAAGCCAAAACCAAAGTGCTCCTCAAAATAGAAATCAGAACCAGAATCAGAATTTTAGAAGAAACCAACCTTCAAACAGACCTAGGGAAGATGATCAACAGATCGCTCCTCCCTTTCATCAAAATTATGTGAGTGAGGTTGAGGAAACGGATGAGATAACAGAGGAAGACGATGTCAACATGTTTGGGGTAGAAGATGATGACTTTGAGATTCATTATGATAGAAAACAAGGTCTATACACACCTTATGATGACAGAAGAGATGATGATGAAAATTATTATCAAGACATGGAAAATGTCATCATAGAACCTCAAAAAGAATATGACCTTAGAAGAAAAACCAGTCAAAAAACCCCCAAAAATAAAACCTTTGACAAATCTTTACAAAACAGCGCTGCAACCAAGCCTAAATTTATCAAACAAAAGGATAAAACAGTGGCTGTAAATTCTGATAATGGTAAAGAGAAAGGCACTCAAAACAATGAAAAGTCGAGTGTAGACATTAGTAGTACTAACACTTCAACTAGTACTCCTGTGAAAACAACTTTGTCAAGTGTAAATAAAAAAAATTAGCAAACCCATGTTATTGATAGAATGACAGCTAATAAGGCTGAAACCAACACTTTAAAGAGTCAAATTCCTTTCAGCCTGGAGCAGGAAATTTTGAAAATCAAAATCTCTGTTCCCCTGACAGAATTAGCTGCCCAACATGTATATAGGACCCAAATTTTGAAGGCTTTAAACATTGAAGAGAATGAGGACACTGTCAATATTAATTATGACCAACCAGAGCTTATTTTTGGTCCTAAGATTGAAGGTATGTATCAAGAGGGACCTGTTCCTCCCTTTTATGTGAGTTTAAACATTCATGAAAAAATTTTGTACAACGTTATGCATGATTTCGGGGCCTCCCATAATTTAATGCCTAGAGCTGTAATGGAGAGCCTGGGTCTAGAAATCACTAGACCTTACAAAGACCTTTACTCCTTTGATTCCAGCAGAATAAAATGTTTAGGATTAATCAAAGACATATGTGTTAACTTAGCCCAAGTTCCAGCCAAATGTTTAGTCATAGATATTGTTGTGGCTGATGTGCCCCCAAAGTATGGAATGTTATTATGAAGATCTTGGGGGGCTAAGTTACAAGGGACTATGAAAATGGACATGACTTATGCGACTATCCCTGTTTTCAATTAGAATAGAAGACTTTACAGGGAGTCACATATGAAATACACAGTTACAAGTCAGGATCGACCACAAAACTCTCCTATATATTTTGTAAATACATGCCTTGATTCTTTTATCATGTTTAATGAGGAAAAATTTAGTGAACAAGTAACTTTAATAGGATTAATGGCCAATAGGGAGGAAGACAAACAAGATTATGTAGATGTGTCGGAACAGTTTGTTGAACTTGTAAAATCTAGCAAAGAAAACATAGGTCTTGAGCTACAAATTACGTGTCCTTTGCTTTTGAACATTGAGAGTAAAAAAAGCAGTCCTCAACCCAATAATATATCTGAGGAAATGAAACAAATTCAACTGAGTGCTGATGCTCAAGAACAATAAAAAAGCACAGTAGTTGAAGAGGACATTCGTCAAACAGATGAAATTAAAACTAGTCCTCTGTGGAGTTTGTATTTTGATGGATCCTGCACTAGAACTAATGCTGGTGCAAGTGTCTAGATTTCCAACACTGAAAATAACCACGCAAAAAGCATTTTCTGTAAATTAAACTTTCAGTGTTCCAATAACATAGCGGAATATGAATCCCTTCTCTTAGGCTTACATTTATTGAAAAAGTTAGGAGCCAAAAGAATTAATGTGTATGGGGATTCAGAGTTAGTCATTAGGCACGTCAATGGGGAGTATAAATAAAATCATACCAGACTTAGAGCCTACCAAAACGATTTCATGGATCTTTTGAAAACCTTCGAGGAGTCCAAATTGATTTTTGTCCCAAGAAAAAGGAATATTTCCGCCCACAATTTAGCCTTTGCAGCTAGAACATGCTTAATTCCATATGAAACCAAAGACTGCACAACTCAAATCAAATTTAGACCAGCTATGCCTGATAATGAAAAGTATTGGCAGGTGTTTGACAATGACAAACAAATAGAAGACTTCATGCAATTCAGAAATGAATTCGAACTAAACAGTTCGGACTCAGATTATGATACAGACTGCAATGAAGAAAATTGTCTTGGTGAAGAAGAGTTGTCTCCTGAGCTTGTCAACATTAATTTTCTGAATAGAAAACTTAAAAACAAAAAGGAAATAATTGCAGAGTTAGAAACAAAGGAGTTAGAAGCTCTACACGCTAAAGATGAAAGTTTTCCAAGCGGTCTAGTGCCTTTAGAAGAGTTGTTTGATATTAACGATGTGACCAAAAAGCCAAAACTGGAACCTATAGAGACTAAAGTGGAGGAGTGAAATATAGGCAGTGAACTTAAACCAAAGATTATTAAACTGTCTAAGACTTTACCAGCTCACATTAAACTCAAATACATAGAGTTGTTTAAATATTTTTTTGATGTTTTTTCGTGGAGTTATGAAGATCTTAAATCCTATGACACCGAAATAATATAGCACAAAATTCCCCTCAAAGAAAACCAAAAACCATTCAAAAAGAAACTGCGCAGAATAAACCCTGTTCATTTGCCTTTGGTTCAGAAGGAGATCATGAAAATGTACGATGCTAGTATTATTGTCCCTATTAGATATTCTAAGTAGGTGTCTAATCCGGTGTCTGTTAGGAAGAAAACTGGAGAAATCAGGCTTTGTATAGACTTTAGAGACTTAAACAAAGCTTCATTAAAAGACAACTACCCATTACCTAAGATGGATCATATTTTACAAAGGGTGGTAGGGTCTAGAAGAATTTCTTTGCTGGATGGCTATTTAGGGTACAATCAGATCCTATTTTACCCTACTGATCAATTAAAGATAGCCTTCACTACACCATGGGGCACTTTCATGTATGTGAAAATTCCTTTTGGTCTAATGAATGCTAGAGCAACTTTTCAAAGAGCCATGGACATAGCGTTCTTGGAGGAATTGGGCTTCTTCATCATTATATACCTTGATGATGTCACTGTGTTTTCAAAAACAGATGAAGAGCACTTAGCACATTTAAGAAATATTTTCTAGAAATGCAGAATGTTTGGAATATGTTTAAACCCTAAGAAGACACTATTCGATCTCCAGGAAGGTAAACTTCTTGGGCACATTATTTCTGAGGAAGGTATAAAGATAGATCCAAAGAGGATTGAGGCAATATTGCAAATCTCTCATCCTCGGAACATCAAGGAGGTGCAATCTTTCATTGCGAAGATTAACTTTTTAGGAAGGTTCATTCCCAACTTGGCTGAACTCCTTAGGAATATCACAAACATGTTAAAAAAGGAGCAGGGGGTAAAATGGACCTTGGAAGAAAATAAATCCTTTGAGTCGGTGAAACAAGCATTAACCAAAACACTGGTTCTTGTAAGTCCTGATTTTTCAAAAGATTTTTGAATTTTTTCATTTGCATCAGAGCATACCATAGCTGTTGTCCTTCTACAAAAAAATCCACAAGGACAAGAGCAGCCAATTGCTTTCTTTAGCAAGGCATTGAGGGATGCCCCTCTGAAGTATAACATTATGGAGAAACAAGCTTTTGCTTTGGTTAAAGCTTTGAAAGACTTCAGAGTATACATTCTTCACTCACAAATCATTTCCTTTGTCCCAAACTCTGTTGTGAAGGACATTCTAACACAGGACCTAGACGGTAAGAGAGGTAAGTGGATTGTTGTTATCCTTGAATACGATTTAGAGATAAAACCCACTAAACTCATCAAAGGCCAAGGTATGGCTAGATTAATGGCTGATGTTACACCATTTTTTGGTCATCTAACTTATTATCATTAGATGGACCCAAGTACACCATGTAAGACCAGTTTTACCCTAAGTAAAACTGCTTTCACTATGTTAAAACAGGAAACCCCAAAATGAAATATTAAACAAACCCATATTTGTTTGATTTTCCTCATGGAATAATTAATTAAACCATAATTTAATTATTATTCCCAGTCATGTTTAACCCAAAAACAAAGAAATTAATTAGATAAACCTTTATTTATCTTATTATTTTCTAGGAATAATTATTTAAATCTTATTTAGATAATATTCCTTGTTAAATATGACCAAATTACCCACAAATAATTAAATAAATCATTATTTATTTGATTATCTTCTAACCGCTTCCTTAAAAAGATAAATAAATCATTTATTTATTTATTTTTGACAAATCAAGGGATTTGACCCAAGTCAAATACCTTTTTCCTCCAACAAATATAATAAAATATTCCATAAAAAGTGGATCTAGATCTGGTTAACCCATGCACCAAGATCTAGAATGACCCAATATTTTGTTATAAATAGGAGGGTTTTTCCTACCATTCTTCACCTTTTGTTGCCTATTAGATCACTCTGGATCTATACACTTGGTCACCATTTTCTGCCATTTGCTCCTATTGAGCTCTACTCTTTGCATTGGGTTTTCTACATCAACTAGAGAGAGAAATCTTAGATCTGAAGTGCTGAGGACTTCCAAGAACCCATCCCACTGAGGGGAATTGGATACTCCTTCTGGTTTTCCTCACAGGTGCCCCATTAATACAAAAATTCTTTCAAAATTTGTTCTTGTCTTGTCTATTGGTATATGGAGCAAACCCTTGTTTTTACTGCTTAATGTCTTTCCATACATAGATCTGGTATTTTGCAGCTATTTTCTTGTCTAACTAATCGCATATTTGAAGGTTTTGGCAGCCACTTTTGTTGTTAGGGCTATTAGTTATGCGTAGCTAAAGTGATCCTTTTTCGTACACTTCGACAAAGGATTTATACTAACAACTGAATCCAATTTTGAAGTTCTTGATATTAATATGATTAATGTTTTAGATATTCAAAAGGAAGTCTCAACTCCCATTGTTAAAAACTATTTTATGAATTCCTCTTGGTATGTTGATATTGTTTATGTTTTTCTTAATTTGAATACACCTCCTGGTTTGACAAAAACAAAGGCAAGATTCCTCAAATTGAAAGTTGTAAACTATTGCATTATTGATAGATGTCTTTACTGGAAAAATGCAAGTGGTGTATTGCTTAAATGTTTGCCTGAGTTTGATGCAGAAAAGGTTAAATACCAGTTCCATGAAGGAGAGTGTGGAGGTCATTTGTACTGGAAGACAACAACCAAAAAAATCTTGAGGGCTGGTTTCTATTGGCCTACTCTTTTCCATGATGTGTGCAAGATTATCATGGCCTGTCACAAATGTCAACTTTTTAAAGGCAAAAGAAAACTGCTACCCCTGCCTCTGCATCCAATCACTGTTGAAGCCCCATTTCAACAGTGGGGACATGAATTCATAGGAGAAATCCATCCCCCATATTCTGCCCAGCATATATGGATTCTCACTACCACAGACTATTTCACTAAGTGGATAGAAGTCATACCTTGTAGGCAGGCCAATTATTTAGTTATCATAAAATTTACGGAGACTAACATTCTCTCCAGATTTGGCTGACCTACCAAGATTATCACTGATAATGCAACAACATTTGGATCAAACAAGATGGCTGATTTCTGTCACAGATATCAGATAACATTGGGGCATTCCATGGCCTATTACCCTCAAGGTAATGGACTTGCAGAATCCTCAAACAAGAGTTTAGTGAACATAATCAAGAGACTATTGGAGGACAAAAAAAATTCTTGGCACACAAAGCTAGTTCATGCATTGTGGGCTGACAAATTGACTTTGAAGAAATCTATCGGCATGTCACCTTTCCAACGTGTGTATGGTACTGATGCAATTTTTCCAAACAGCCTTGGTGTACCAGTAATGAAGTTGATTCAAGAGTTGCAAACTAAAGATAATGACATGATCAGAAGAATAAATCAAACCATTCATCTTCAGCAAACCAGAGAGGAAGTTTATAACAAATCATTGTAGAAACAGATCATCATTAAAAAAAAAATTGACAGAAGAACAAAGGCCAACAATTTCAAAATTGAGGACAAAGTTTTAAAGTGGGACTCAAGGATGGAAGAGAAGGGAAAGCATGGAAAATTTGACAACTTATGGCTTCGCCCTTACTCTATTCATTCAGCTGCTGGAAACAATGCATTTTTCTTGCAGGAGTTGAATGGAGTAGAACTGTTTGGGGGTCATGTCAATGGCAGGATGCTTAAGCATTACTTCTCTTGATCCATGTTATGTTCCAAAAGCCTTTTTATTTTTTTTCCATTATAAATATTTCATCCACCATTGCATTCAAGTTATAAAAATAAAAAATACAAAAACAATGAAAAGAAAGAAAAGAGGGCAGATTGTGAAAACAAAAAAGGTACAACCCCATACCAAAAGAGAAACAAATTCTGAAAGTGTGCAAGCTAAATGCCACTCCTGAAGAACACACTTCTAGTTAGTCAAACAGCTTAATCTTGACTAATTAGCTTTAAATTTTCTGCTGATAGGATAGTGAATTCGATTTTCCAAACTGTTTAATCTTGGCTTATCAGTAGGTAGTTTAGGATAGAAATTAAAATGTTCAAACAAGATCAAAATCTGAACCTAAGGTTTCAAAAATAAAATGACTCAAATCTGTTTCAAATTCTGAGTCAAGAGATGTAAAAATCTGGTTCCAATCAGCTCGAAATCCGAACCAGTTGATAAAGACAAAACATCTCAAACAAATTCAAAATAGAGCTGTAAAGAGAAGAGAAGGCCATGATGAGAAAACTTTTAGATCTTAAGCCTTCCATTTTGATTTAATTTTCTACAAAAATAAATGTCTATGTGCAGCTTGTTTTTATGCCATAGACCAGCATCAAGTTAGACAATTCAATCCTGACTTGGATGCTTTTTAATTTCTGTTGTAGAATTTAGAGAATAAAGTCTGTTTGACAGTTTAATCCCAACAGACAGTAGATTAGGTAGAGAATCATATGAGCTCAACTGTTTAATCTCGGTCCATGGAGAAATAAGGAGTAGAAATAGATTATATTTCCTACTTTCAAAAGAATAAAATGTTGTAAAAGAGTTGGCCAATCCAAGTGCACTCTAATGAAGAAAAAATGTTAGATCAGTAGGATTAGGTAGGTAGAAAGTTTGTATTGATGAAATATCCATTTTTTTTATGGCTGCTAATATGCTTTCATAGAACACCATCCATAGAAAGAAAATCAGCCCAATGGATGAGGCACAGGTCAGCCTCCCAGAGAATGCAAGTCTGAAGTTCTTGATGCCTTCAAGAAGGCACCATCCCCAAGTGGAGCCACTGTTAGCCACCTATAAAATTTGTTATAGAAAAAGGTGGCTAAGACTTTTTGAGCCTTCAAGGAACAAATTTTATTACTAAAAAGTGTTGGCTCTTAAATACTCTTGAAGACCTCCTGCCTATCCCCTGTCCAGATCTCCACTACTGTGCCTATTCTACATTCATAAATCCTGCAGATTTCCAAGACAGTTTACTACTGCAAGCGCCTTTTCCCTTTTCCCCTTCTTCCAAAACTAACTTTAATTTTCCCCCCTTTCTCCATAAAACTCCTCTGTTTTCATGATTCCTTTTCTCCCTTTCATGAAAATCCTCTTTACATGGTTTAAACTCATTTTGTAAAACCATATCGGAACCCTCAATTTCCTTGGAAAACCATTGAAAAACCATAAAAACCCACATTTTGGACATATATGGGTCCTAGCCCTTTTCCCTTTGACCCTCGGTCATATAATTCTCCACGCACCCAAAGGCCCCGCAGCCGGGCGCCTGATCATATTATATATATATCCTGCCCCCCCCGAAAATATTAAAACCTTATATTATTTTCAAAATTTGGGTTTTTAATTATTTTCTAGGTTTTTTCACCGGTTCAAACCCCAGTCAATTTCCACCGTCGATCTGATTTGCAGATCGACGGCGCGGAGTCTATCACCCCGGTGGACCCCGCCAGCCACTCACCGATTGCAAAACCGGGCGATTTTCATTGCACCACTTCCAAGCGCGCGGCGGTTTCTTCCGTTCCGCAACGATTCCATACGCTGGCCGACACGTGTCTTGGGAACTATTCATGAAACTGTTGTCCATAGCGCGTTAAACATTGGACATGGACCCCGCGCGATATTGGCGTCCACCGTCCGATCTAAGGCCGCCCATCGGACGGTGAGCACTCACCAAAGTTGCTCACATGATAACCAGGCTTCGGCGCAGCGGTAACAGCATCTCCACCGTCGATCTAATCTATAGATCGACGGTCCAAAATTCATCGCCCATTTTCTTCATTTTGACTTTCCACCTACGCTCCCGACCGTCGAATTCGCGCGATCGACGGCCCACGATTGTCCCCTCACCTTTGCTCCTCATCGTCGATCTCTGCGCGATTAACGACCCCAATTCAAAGTCTTCTACTGCCCTCCCTTTTACTCCTCTAATCAAATCTCGACCGTTGGATGATGCCATCCAACGGCCATGCTCTCTCCACGTGCCTTCTGAAGTAATAAACCTATATATTAATGGATTTTATAATTTTTTGTTTGTATTTTGCAAGGTTTTAATGGTTTTTTCCGCTGTGTTTAAATAAAATTCAAAGGCAGAGGGTGACTGTCCTCCCGCCTTTGATTCACCAGAGAAATCCTTCGCAGGTTTCAAATTTCACGTTTTATCAATGTTTCATAAGGCATTGATGCCACATAACCCTGCGCAGCCCTGCATACCGGCAAAAACCCTGAATCGGGCATAGTCAGAGAGTATCACTGATGAAGATCAAAATGAACCAGGACAGAGGATGGAAGATGTATTTGCGGGGATCACAGCTAAGAATGTTTATCAAAAGCCTAATCCCCGATTTAAAACACATTTTAAAGAAGATATTAAGTGTTTTATCAACAGAAACACCTCCACCACCACATTTAAGGCAAATTGATTTCTCCCAGCTACTGAAATGCCACCTGTACCTCAAAGTATTCAATCAGAGGCTGAATTTATTAATCGGGACTGGATATCTGCCTCACAACACAGCCAAAAGGTAAATTTTGCAAGCAAGTTAATGATAAACATCTGCAGAGTTATGTCGGCTCCACACTAAACCTCAAAGGTCAACAAAAGCTCCCACCGAGCTTAAATCTTTATGAAAATAATTTAATACAAAGGATATGTATGAAAGTTTCTTCATTGAGTCCCTTAAAGGCCAAGAAGCCATTAGGTCTGTATTAATTATAATTGGAGATCTTTTATCAGATCTCACCTCCTCATTCTTCTATATATACTACTGCAGAAGATGAGAGAGGGGTTGGTTGACAAGGTTGTTGAACATTGTAATGTAATTGAGCTAGAAAATTCTGATTGTAAATAACATTCACTGGATCTTGGAGCTCTACTGGTGATAGATAGGTTAGGCTGAGATGTGTAGATGGTTGCTAAACTAAAGCACTAGACTTAAAGTTGTAACTAGTTTGGAGCATCAATACAAGCTGATTTATGGGACCCTGGTCTATGTTGACGGTGATGTTTTTCTCATTGTAACTTGTCATCTTGTTTTTGTTTTCACTGTGTTCCATTTTCTCTTATAAAGAATAGCATGCATAGAGTTAGGACCTACTGTACATCAGTAACCTTCTCTGACTAAAAATCTTTATCTGAATGTTTTCTTCTAAATTGTGTTATTTAGGAATGATTTGTTTCAGTTCAAGAATAGGAATGTTGGTGTTCCCTTGTCTTATTGTCTTAGCTGAATGTTATTCTTAAATGTTATTTTCAGTATATTTTTATTGAATATGCACTGAGGAAGATATGGTGATCCCTGGTCCCAGTTTTCTCTTCACAAATGTCTGAACGTTTCCCTCGGAATGTGTTAAAAGCTGGTTAGTTTAGAAGTACTTACCAGATCTTAGGCCATTCTGTGTTATCTTTGTGTTTGTCTTGAATGTAACCAAGTAAAGCAGAACTAGGAGAGGATTTTTGGTGAGCTCGGCCCGCTGGTTTCTACTCCAAAAGGTTGCCTTCGAGTTTCCCTTTGTCTTAAACTGTTTTCTATTGAAAGTGTATCAAAGGCTAGCTAGTTTAAAAGTACTTACTAGATCCTAGTTTACTTTTATGTTTTTCTTGAGTCTATGTCAAAGGCTGGCTAGTTTAGAAGTACTTACCAGATCCTGGGCTGCTCTTTTTTCCTCATCTGTTTAATTCTCCTACTTATTGTATCATTTCATTCCATAAATCAAACTTCAAAGAGATCCTTAGACATAGTTGACTTGCCCCATGGACCACTCTTGCCTCTTGCTGTTCCAATTAAACCCTATTATGACTCCATAGCCGAATGAACTAAAACCTGCAATTATCTATATTTTTGGCCGAAACTTACTCTCATTGCTTGCAACTTATCACCTTTTAAACTCTTTGCATTTAGGACTTTCCACCTCAAACAGTAATCATGCTCAACCATCCAAAAACAAAACAAACCCTTGGCCTTCATAACTAGCCTAATATTATTACCTCAAACTTCAAAGACAAATCCATCTTTGCACTTATTGGAGAGATCCCTCTCTAGATTCAGGAGGGCTAGATCCTAGAATCCCAAAGTGATTGAAACGATGTTGTTTCTATGATCAGACTTTACCAATCTTGTTGATTACAGATTCCTAACATGTCCAAAGTTTCGACATTTGTAACATTCAATATTATTTCTTAAATGTTCAAATCTATTGATATTTCGCTGAGCCTTGGGAGGTTCATTTTTGACAGATCTCCTGGAATTTTATTCATTCCTAGGGTACGTGTGACATTCTACAGCTTTATGACCAAATTTTCCACATGAATAACAGTAGCCATAAAAAATATGTTGGTACTTGGATGGAAATTTTCGTCAACGAATTGTCTTCCAAGGTTGTTCTTGTGAATCTTGTCCAATGAAGTCTACATGCATGTCAGATCTCATAGGCTCATTGTATTTTGTTGTAGAAGGTCCTGCTTCTTCTTCTTTGTAACCGATGCCAATTTTGTCTTTGTAAGATCGTTGATTGTTGATGAGTTCTTCCAATGCCCTTGAGCTGTTGGCATAGTTTTGGATAGTTTTTCCTTTCTTCACTTCCTCACGCAGCGAGAATACGTCGGCTTCTAATTCTTCCCTTTCTTTGTTGCTTTCTTCCAACTTATTTTGAAGTGACTCTTCAATGTATTTGTATTCTTCAACTTCAATTTTGAGACCTTGAACTTGTTCTTCAAGAGTTTTGGAATGGATCTTCTCTGCCTTGAGATCTTTTATAAGCTTGATTTCTTCCTCATAAAATTCGTCTATGGTCCATCCTTCTTCTTCGTTGTCTGATACCTCTTGCTTATTGTGATTGGGTTTATTGTGCTTGACCATAAACAATATTCTCTCATTGGCTTCTTCTTCACTATCATTGTCTTCATTGGATGATGAGGTATCTTCTTTAGAGAGAAAGTTCCTTTTAGATCCTTGCTTGTTGAATTTCTTAAAGCCTTTCTTTCTTTTTGAGTTGCCATTACTTTTGTTTGGACATTTTGCTGCAAAATGCCCAACCTCATTATAGCTGAAACATATTAATGGAATTTTACCTTTGAATTGTCCCTTATCAATTTGTAGTTTTCTCGTGAAGTAAGCATATTATTCATTTGAAATACCTTCTTCATCATCTCCCTTTTCTTCACACTTGTAGGTGCATGTCTTTTCAATTGAAGGTTGTTTATCCTTATTGGTTTTCTTAGATGCAACGAATGCAGTTTCTAAATGAGAAGTACCATTTTCTTCATCAAGTCTCATTTCATATGCTATGAGAACTCCATGTAATTACTCTTTGCTGAGTTTGTCCAGATTTGCACTGTATTCTAAGACCGATACCTTTGGGTTGAATCTCCTTGGTAACATTCTAAGAATCTTCTATATAATAGTATTCTCGTCAACTGGCTCTCCCAATCCTTCCAGAGTATTGGTTATTTCATCAACGTATTGAAAGTATGCAACAATGTTGCAATCTTCTTTCATTCTGAGTTGCTCAAAGTTTTCTCTATAGATTTGAAGCTTTGCTTCTTTTCATTTGAGTCACTTGCATATATATTCTCAAGCTTGTCCCATACATTTTTGGCAGTTTTACATCCCAACACCTTATGATAAGAAGATTCAATAAGTCCACTGATAATAATATTCTTTGATTTTGCATCATTTACCAAATTCTTCTTACCTTGTTCATCTGCAGTTGATGTAAATCCATTTTGAACAGTGTCCCATACTTCGTAACCTTGTGCCAAGAGATATACCTCCATTCTTCCTTTCCAAAGTGCATAATTATTTTCATTGAATAGAGGTACACCATTCTTGGTATACTCCATGACCTCCTTCCAGCTGTTAAACTGCTATTGAAGGAACCAAGCTTTGAAATCAATTGTTGGAAATACTGAGAGGGGGCGTGAATTAGTATTTCTTTCAATTAGAGAATTAGCTAATCTTCAATTACTATTAGTGTTTGTATAATGATAGAAGAAAACAAGAGGAACACAAATGCACACAGTTTTTAAGGTGGAAACCCACTCCGGGACAAAAACCACCGAATGCTTTTCTAATAATTCTTTTCAACTCCAATTGAAATTAAAGCTCCAACTTCCTAGAATCTAGAAAAGCATTCTTCTCCAGCTCCCATTGGATGGACGCTCCAATGCTTGAGATTCTTCAGTAGTCACTAAACAGATTCCCCAACACCCAATGAGCTACAACTCATCCTAGAACCACCCTACCACCCTATAGAATAATAAAAGAAGAATGGACTCTCGTACCAGGGAAAATGGTCCAATTTACAATGATATAGAATGATGTAGAAGAAGAAGATATACTAGACCATAACCCCAACTTTGACGCAACCACCTAATGATGATCCTAGACCTCCCAAAACTGCATCTTCAACCCTTGGCAGATAGACACTAGTATAATTTGTACAATGATGTATTTACAATGACTAAGTACAATGATACCTTTACAATGATTGTATGCAGTTCTGCCCACTTGAAGACTTCATATGATGAAATTATTGCTAATGTTATGCACCTTGGTTGCTGCTCTTGTCATGCTACCCTTTGCTACACCTTGTTTTTCTTTTCTGCCGTATAAATTTTGGTCCTTTGCAATCCTTGACAACACATGATCTAGCTTTTTCTTGCCTTCTAGGAGCTCGATATTGAATCTGGTGTATCTCTGTTATTTCATATCCTCAATATCTAATTTTCGATCTTTTAGTATTCCTCTGAGTCTTCTTTCCAATGCCATAGGTCTGACCCAATTTGGATTCTTTAAAAGAGAGTTATACCCAATTTCTCACACTACCCTAATTATGGATTGTTTCAGTAGAGCGCACTT
The DNA here is from genome assembly GCA_034641835.2 of Pinus albicaulis. Classification (NCBI taxonomy): domain Eukaryota; kingdom Viridiplantae; phylum Streptophyta; class Pinopsida; order Pinales; family Pinaceae; genus Pinus; species Pinus albicaulis. Next base: position 1,182,635,688 of record CM076570.1, read on the forward strand.
ATACGGCATGCCATGTGTCACTGTTTCTTCATTTGTCTCTAAAATTGATAGAGAGAAAATCAAATGTTGTGCACTATCTTCCACTTTTTATGTAATTCCAATCCGATACTTAGAGAGATATTTATGATGATTTTACCAAGGTCACTTCTTTGAGATGAATTTCAGGAGCCTGCAAAAACCCTTACTTCCACAGATCATATATCCAAAAATATTGTGCAACTTGTTCTAAAATTTTTACTGCAACTTCCTCAGGATTTCAGCGTCACCAAATACAAATTTCAGCTTCTGATACTTCGTATAAAAAAATTTAGAGTGAAAATTCCACGATGACCTATTTCAGATGGCCAAATCCCTTGCCTAAGGAGGAAATGCAGATCACAATATATATGAATATTTAAGTTGAGAGGGGCTTCAACAAGTGAATGTGGGAGGGATCTTAGGAGCTTAAAAAATATTAATTATGACTTTTCAATGACCCATGCCCCAACCCCATGGGGTTTTAGCCCACGAACTGGGGTACAAACTTCAAACATGAATATCTCTCAAACCGTGAAGAATTACATGGTGTGCCATATATCAACGGAAACATCTCAATAAGTAGAAACTATAAAAATCATTATTGACCCAGAATATATTAATTTGATAGGTCAAAATTCCCATGCAATATTGGGTTAGCCCCTGGTGCTTCTTGGGTTGACATCAATGACAACCGATGATCAACAGATATGGACCGCTTTCAATTTTTCCTAGTTAATCTAAAAGATCAACTATAGGGAGATGGTGATTTATCAATAGAGAGTGTTCGTATGCTTTCCATGGATCACCCAAAGGTGCAAAGGTAGCAGAGATTACTTGCTCTTCTATTGACAATTTGATCCTGTCTCAAAGTCCTGGTGAAAAAATTGAACTAAACTACCAAATTTTACACTAGAAAAATGAAAGATATTTAGCTAAGCATGCATGGACTTGGGCCACTTACTTTGGCTAATTAACTAGGTTTTTTGGTACCTAAATTTTCAAAACATGAATTATTTCGGAGTGCAAGTTAATTTTCCTCCTACTTAAACTATGTATTAACTTTGCGAAAATCAACTTGGAATAAAACTAACACCTAAACTACTAAAAGCAGCTAAAAGTGAGCTTTAACAAGTTGTGGGGCACCTCAACCAGTGCTAGCAAATGTATTATGGGCTCCTAGTCACTTTAAAAGCAATAAAAAGATGTAAATAGTAGAAAAAATCCTACTTCTGGTTTTCATGCAGAAAAGGCTGAAATAGGCATGAAGGCTGCGCACAAGTCACTTCTATACACGCTCACTGGGCTGCATATGTCTGTAAGAAAGCCACAAAATTTTCCTGCAAAGTAATTTTTGGAAGCTCTTTAGCTTCATCCTGTCACTAAGGGTGGATCAGGTAGTGAAGGAGAGAAAGGGGGCAGTTCTAGCCCAACTCGTCAACAAAGAAAGAGGTCTCTGCAAAAAAGGCACAACCACATAAAATTGGAAATAAAAGTTAGTGGAGTCGCCAATCCTATGTTAGTGTGTTTGGCGCACGAATGTACCAAATCACACCTGCTTAAGAGGGGTGGTTTTTCCCTCTTAAATTCTTGGTCACAAGCAGAACATAGATGGTGTGAAGCAAGCTAGTGGAACATGCTAAAACATAAACATACTAGATAGAGAAATAGCATGCATATTCAAACATAAAAATTAAACTAAAACAATTAATACACAATCTCTACATAGAGTCAAACAACTTCAATAATCAAAACAGTGGCACTTACGTCCCCTCTTATTGAGTGCTGGTAGGAATGAAGGATGAAAATTTTACCCACTTTCCAAGGAGCCCTTAGAACTAGGGAGTTCCAAGTCTCGATGCAAGGATGTCTTTAATTATGAGCTACCTTGGCGCAAAGTCTCCGTCCCTCTCCTATGGTGGACTAGAGTTGTTGGATGGCCAACAAATGAGTCCCCTCTATCTCTGCTCCGGATCACACACTGCTCGTATTTCTTGGGGAAATTTTGGCCAACATAACAATGTATTCTCAAATTTTTCATCTATTGGTGGCCTTTTATAGGAGGATTCAAATCCTCCTTCCCTCTCCTGGTACATTGTAGATGGTGACCCAAGAGAGGAGGGTGATTCCATTGTGTGCCACATTTATTACATTGTGTGCTCCCTTGAGGCCCTAAGGAGGCTTGGGTGGTTGTCCTTAGGTGGCCTCAAGTGTCGGATCAATGTCCTGGAGTGTGTCTTGTGGTCCCGAAAAGTGACTTCCACCACTCTTAGGACCGCACAGCTTTTTGAGGAAAAGTCGTGCAAAGGTGTGCATATCTAAGAATAGTGTGCACAAAGGCGCATTTAGATGGTTCCTTCAGTGCGCAATTTGATTTTTCCTTTTATACCTTAGATATTTTTAAATACTTTAGATTCTCTAATGTCTTTCAGCCCTGTAAATCCTTTTGCCTGACATTTAATAATGTCATCTTTACTTTTCCTATTTTCCAGTGATAATAGTCACTATCAGCGGATTCAAACGTAGTTTTGGGAAAAAGGTACTTCTATCTCTTTTATTGTCTCATTGTAAATATTAGTTAAGAGTGATTTGCATTCGAAATTATCTCGTGTTTCTAGAGCCACTCTAGGGCTAGATAGATTGCCTCTATCCACAGAGGGGATTTATCTTGACAACAAAACTAGCGACTCTGCGGGGGATCTTCACCTCTTAGCCTTCCTTCCCCAGACTGATCTTGGATCAGTTTGAATGATTACTAAAATCTAAGCTTTATTAGGCCTCTGTTAGTTTGTGTAGGGTATGATTGTCACTTCAATGTGTCGAGTCTGGTGTTTTTGTACAACTCGTTTGGTTTTCCTTGTTTTCAGTGACCAAAGCACTTTCTATTTGCATAGTAGCGCTGGAAGCGCTATTCTATATAGTACAATCACGTTGATTTTCCTTTCAACACTTTTCTGCATATCAGAAGTGCAGATCTCAAACCAAGGAAAATTTAGGGTTTCTCGTTTATTTTCCAATGTGTCTTGACCCCTAAAGGATGTCTGTAGAATCTCAATGACCTCCTTGTTGTTTCTTTTTCTTACATGTTTTCTCTAAGCGAGTATTTTTGTCTCTTTGATTTTTTTGTAAGATGGGAGATTTTTCACCATTTCAAACACTTTTTGTCACATTGTCCTTGACTTGATTCAAAGTGATTTGTTGTATTCCCTAATCATCACTCCATCTCTGATATTACTTTAAATTTAGTGTCAAACATAGGATCACAAATTGTTTGATTCACAAGTATAGAAGAGTGTGTCCTTTGTCCAAATTCAAAAGAAATTGAAAGTGCTTTTCATTTTAGTTTTGATTTGGCTTGTCTTCATCGTTTTGAAAAAGAGGAGTGAAAATCATTCATTAATGTGCTTTTAAAGTGATCTTTATTTATGTTCAATTGAAAGAAAAGTGAAAAATATTCTTATTGCATTTCTTCTTTCATTCATTTATTTTACTTTTGGTTGAATTTCAAATTTAAAAAAAAAAAAACATCTGTGCATCTTAGGGGAAAAGAGAAGTATTTTAAATTTTTCAATAAGTTGCCATTTTTGTTGAAATTCAACAAGAAAATGCACACACACTGGTGTGGTATTCTAGGTCACACATGAGTGAGGGATTCTAGTGACACATTATGGAAAATAAAGTATAATATTATCTTGTAGCAAATTGTAACAGTTAACTAAGTGTGATAGACTTAGTTAGCTCAAGAATTCTGAGTTGAGGGTCAAAGGCTAGACATGTAGAGTGATTCTATTATTAATTGGGTCCAGTTGTAGTTGTAGCACTAGTGTGGTGTGAGTGTGATCAGTTAAATCACATTAATTGAGTTAAAATCAGTTTAACTAGTTCTAATTGATTGATGATATAGTGGAAGATCAAGTGAATTAAAATAGATTTAATTCACAAGTAGTGATATACCAAGTAGCTGATGATTCACTATTAATAGTTGCATGCATGTCAATTTTGATGGAGACCCAGTTGAGACAAAGGTTTAAGACAGGTAAACTATCAATTGTATTTTAAGCAAACTGCCCAGGTGCAGTTATAGAGCCACATGAATCCCATGATGGATTGTGCAATCAAGGAAGGCTGAATTTCTATTTAATAAGGGTTTATTTCTCTAGGGATTGCATGAGCAAGGCAGGATGAGGGTAGGTAAGAAATTGACTATGTGTGTGTCCAATTTTTCCTAGATCAATGTGAAACAATTGGTAGAGTGTATGAGGTTGTGGCGAGCACACATGCACTGTAGTGTTTCATGATTCCTTGGTTGATTATACAATAAATATGGAGGGGTTTTGAGTAGGTACTTTCCCTAGGAAAATATTTTGTTTTGCGATTGATTTACTTCTTTCTCTTACTTGCATGTGATTGAGCGATCATGATTTGTATTTTGCAAATATTATAGAAGGATTCAATATCTTGTTTTAGTACATTACATGATCAGATTGAATCCATTGATGTAATTTCTACATGGTATCGGAGTGCCAGGAATCACAATAGTGGAGAAGAAATTGAGTTTTTGTTGAACAATATTCAAATTTGTAGATACTTTCTTTGGAGCTAGAAGCGGATCAAGATGTATTTCAATGGCTTGAGACTCTAATATGCACTTGAGGGAAGCTCGAGTTGTATTGAATGGAAGGACAAGATGGAGGAAGTATTGGAGGACAATGGGTTGAAGGAATTCATAGATAATGATATTCCCAATCCTGCTGCAGCAGATGCCCAACTTCTTGATGCATGGTAGAAGAAGGTAGCAAAAGTGAGGAGGATCTTATTAGAAGGAGTTTGATATCATATTTTCTTGAGTCTCCATGGTAAGGCAACTTCATATGATATGTGGAATGCCTTGACAAATATGTTTCAAAGCAGCAGTGACCATAGAAAATTGGAACTCAAGGACAAGCTCAGAAAAATCAAAATGGAGAAGGGCGACACAATCTAGAAATACTTGACCAAGTTCACTCAATGTCGAGATGAGCTTGGAAGTGTTGGGATTACTGTAGCTGATGATGACTTGGTGAGCCTAACACTGCTAGGCCTTGGAAAGAGCTGGCATAGTTACCACGAATCTGTGAATAGGGGGGAGAAGTTACCAGATTGGGAGTGACTATGGTTAGATCTGGTACAAGAAGATTTTCGGCGAAATACTAGGGATGGATCCTCATCCAAGACTGATGATGAGGAATATTGTGCCTTGGTTGGTAAGGAAAAGAAGTGGAAGGAAAATAATTCCTATTCCAAATATGAGACCAGCAAAGAAGGCAAGAAGTGTGACATGTAAAATGTGAAATGTTTTCACTGTCATGATCATGGACACTATGCCACAAATTGTCCACAAAAGAAGAAGAAAAACAAGAATTCTCTGGGAGCTACAACGAGTGAAGCTTTGGCCTCACAGTTTGAGTTGGACTTCTCTCTCATCGCATGTATGGCATCAACTATGATGGGATCTATGTGGTACTTGGATAGTGGAACATCTTTCCACATGACGAGAAACAAAGAAATCTTTAATAGCTTGAAGGAGAAGGATCTTCATATGCACATTAAGATGGGTGATGATGGGAGGTATAGCGCTATAGGGATTGGTACAGTTAATTTCAAGAGATAGTAAAGTAAACTTTCATATTAAAATATGGCATGCATGTACCCGACTTGAAAAAGAATTTAGTTTTAGTTGCTATGTTTGAGGATCTTGGATATGATGTGGTTTTTAGTGAAGGAAAGGCTTTCCTTCATCACAAAGCCACAAGACAGGTAAATAAGATTGGGGTTCATGTTAAAAACCTCTACAAACTTGATGTAGATGGTTGCGCAACATTGAGCAGTAAAGAAAGGGAGGTGGTGAGCCAGGATACATGTGAGTTATGGCACATGAGATTGTGTAGAAATTATATAAATTATGTGTTATGTGTCCAAGATTCTCTTGATCTCACACTATTTTAACTTCATGCAAAATACAGAATCTATTCCACCATTGATCATTTGCGGAAATTAAATTAAGATTGCAATGCACACATGAAACCATAAAAATTCACACACATTAACACAGTTGTTTTAACTGGAAAGCTTGAAGCTAAAAACCCCAAATATCTATATATAATATATGTCATAGAGATCATGTAACAATCCTCATAGAAAGCTGATCATGTCAAGCTCTCAGTACAATACAATCGCTACACACTAATCAGGCCCGATCTAGCAAATCCATGCACCGATCTTTGCCACCTACTAGCCTGCCTCTACTGCACAATCTCTGCTGAAGAATAGCTCTGAATGAACTCGAATTGCTCCAATATTGACTGCGCAATCCTCATTGGCATCTCCACTGAGTGTTGGATGCAATCAATGCATCACTATAGTCACAACTGATAGTCACACTTGCTTTTTCACCTACCTCTCCACTAGTCTCCACTAAAACTACCATGCATTGTAGTTAAATAATGTATTCTTCAGTTGATTAATGAGTTATTATTTAGTGAATTAATTATTAATTAATTCACACCACTCTCACTAGTGTATCAATCAGTTAGACTAGATACAACTAGCTCAACTGAGTCTAACTAAGTTAAATTGAACACAACTCCACCAAACTCTGTCACATGAGTTCTAATTGAAGTCCTCCATGCATTAGCTCCAGTAAACCCTTAGGAATAGTGTAATTCCTCTTGTCAGCTGATGTGCCACATCTGTGCACTTAACTAAAGTGCTCCAAGCGAATAAGATAATGTTTAGAGTCCAAATATTATTAAGAGCTAATAATATTCGACATATCTATTTTTAGACTCGCAATCTAAAAATAGATTCTGCCCAATATGTCTAAAAATAGAAGTCCATCTATTTTTCCAACTTGACCAACCATCCACAAATAGCATCCTGCAACTCATAGAATATGATCGACATGTCTAAAAATAGACTTTGCGCAAAAAATAGCCTACGGGCCCACTTAGTGAAGGCGACTCTTTTCACTAAGCTCATCATCTTGTTGAATCTCAACACTCCCTCTCAACAAGATAGGGATTATCTGCCACCTCGATCCAGTCTCTATGGTATTCAAATTTTCTCCTTGTGAGTGCCTTCGTCAGAATATCTGCATCCTGATCCTCCATAGGAATGTAAGAAAGCAACATGATCTTCCACTGCACACAATCTCTGATATGATGATACCGGATGTCAATATGTTTATATTTATCATGAAATAATAGATTAACCAAGAGTTTAATGCAACTCTGATTATCACAATATATCACTGTGGGATCCAAGTGAGAACTGAACAAACCAACCAGGATCTTCCTCATCCATATAGCCTCGCATGCAGCCAAACTTGCTACCATGTACTCGGCCTCCACTGAACTAAGTGCCACAGATATTTGTTTCCTGTTGTACCAAGAAACTGTTGTAGATTTGATACTGAAAATCCCTCCAAATGTGTTCTTTTTTTCTTTTGGGCTTCTTGCCCAATCTGCATCTGTGAAGCCATGTAGCTTCAACTCATCTGGCTGTCTGTACCACAATCCATATCCAGATGTGCCCCTGAGATACCTCAGTACATGTTTTCCTGCCTTCCAAAAGAGCTTGGTAGGCTTAACCATAGCTTGTGAAAGATGGTTCACACCATAGCATATGTCTGGTCATGTATTGAATAAATACATGAGTGAACCAACCAATTGTCGATAAACAGTAGCATCCACTACCTCTGTCGATGTAGCATCCTCTTTCCTCCAACCACCAGGAAGAGGAGTGTCGATAGGCTTGCATCCTTGCCTGTGAAACTTCTCTAGTATCTCTCGGGCATACTTGCCTTGAGACACAAATAGTCCACCCTTCTGCTACCAAATTTCCAATCCTAGGAAATAATGAAGGAGGCCCAAGTCCTTCATCTCAAACTCCTTTAAAAGATCTGCCTTGCATGAGTGTATCAACAGTTCATCACCCGTTAGTATTAAATCATCTACATAAATTACAATGATCAAAAGCTTACCCTCCACCACAATCTGGTATAGGTTCAGATCTTCCTCACTCTTGGAAAAACCAATTCTGGCGAAACAACTGTCTATCCGTGTGTACCAAGCACGAGGTGCTTATTTCAGCCCATACAACACTCTCTTGAGCCTCCACACATGTGACTTGTTGCTGAAGATTTCGAATCCTTTAGGCTACTCAATGTACACCTCCTCCTCAATGACTCTGTTGAGGAACGCAGTCTTCACATCCATCTGATGAATGTGCTAAGCCATCTGCGCTGAGAGAACAAGGATGGTCTGTATGGAAGAAAACCTTGCGACAGGTGAAAAGGTTTCTTCATAGTCAATCCCCTCGATCTGTGAGAAGCCTCGGGCAAAAAATCTTTCCTTCTACTTCTCGACGCTCCCGTCAGCAGCTTTCTTCACTTTGTAGATCCATCTCGAACCTACCACTAATTTCCCTTCTAGCCTTGGGAAAATATCCCATGCACTGTTTCTGACAATTGAATCATGCTCTTCCACCATGGCATCTACCCATGCGGGATCCTCCACAGCTTCCTCAAAAGAGGATGGTTCCATCACGATACACTTGCTCATTAGAGCCATGTATCCAATAAATCGATCAGGTGAATGTCTCTATCTGCGCTGTGATGTAGGAACTCCTACATTCTGTACAACATCAAGATTCAGTCGCTCAGCTTCTGTAGTGCGCTTCCACCCTCTGATGTTTGGCACTGCATGAGTGGTTTCTTCCACTCCATGAACCTCCTCTTGTGGCCGATCCACATCCTGAGGCTCATCTTTAGGAACAAGTAGCTCCTCATCTGCATGCAAGTGTAGCTCCCTCTCAAGCGACAACTTCATGGATTTCTCCTCATGAAATTTGATATCCCGTTGCACAACAGTCATCTGACTATCTGGAAAATACACACAATAATTGTAGGGTGTTTCTATGTACCCCAAAAATATCCCAACCTCTATGGTCGGCTCCAGATTCTTCCTGGCATCCTTCATCACATGAATGTAAATAGGTGAGCCAAAATCTTCAAATGAGAAATATCAGGCTTCTTACCAGAAAACGCCTCTTCGAGTGTACTCATGTCAAGTACTCTATGAGGAAAACGATTTTTCACATAAACTGTAGTGTTGCATGCCTCGGCCCACAAGTGTATGGGAAGGCCCTGATCATGCAACATCGCCCGTGCAACACCCATGATCGTTCTGTTCTTTCTCTCTGCAACCCCATTCTGTTGTGGGTTATGAGGTGCTATGAGCTCTCTTCAAATTCCGTCTTTGCTGCAGAAGTATTTGAATCCGCCAGAGATGTTTTCACCACCATTATCGCTCCTAAGAGCTTTCACCTACTTCCCTGACTCTTTCTCAACCAGTGCCTTGAACTCACAAAACTTTGAGTATGTCTCGCTCTTCTTCTACATGAAGAAGATCCAACACTTATGAGAAAAGTCATCAATAAATATCACATAATACCTGTGCTTTGCTGTTGAAGCAACTGAGAAAGGTCCACACACGTATGTGTGAATTCTCTCAAGGATCGTCGTGGCGTGACTATCCTTCTCATGAAAAGTGGTCTTCACAAATTTTCCCAAAGTACATCCCTTGCACTAATCTGACTGTGCAAGTGTACCCTTGGGAAGCCCGGTAGAAATCTACTGCAAATTTTTCAAAGCGCCATGGTGAAGATGGCATAATCTCCTATGCCACAATTCGCCCTCATCCTGGCTCATCACTCCTTCTGCTTTGCCTGCCATTGCTGCGTAGACATCTACCTACAATTGATAAAGCTTCTTAACTCGAATCCCTATCCTCCTGGTTTGACCAGTTGTTTTACTGCGCAGGAAGGATTTTCCCTTGCTAAAAACAACATACCCTTGTCTTCCAACATCGCCACAGAGATCAGATTCTTCTTCAATCCTGGAACATGCATGACATCCTTCAAGATGAAGGGTTTTCCAGACTTCCTCTCAAAGGAAATGGTCCTGATACCAGTCGCACTGTATCTACCATCATCGCCCATCTCGATGTGCACTCCAAGATCCTTTTCATCTAGATCACTAAACAAATATTTATCTCTGGTCATATGGAAAGACGCACCACTGTCAAGAAACCACAATGATCCCATCGCACTTGAAACCAAGCATGCGATCAGAGAAAAATCTAGCTCAAACTGCGAGGCTAAGGCCTCTCCAACTGCAGATCCAAAAACCTGCTTATTTTTCTTCTTCTGTAGACAATTAGTGGCATAATCTCCATGCTGGTGACAGTGAAAGCACTTCACCTTGGACAAGTCCTGCTTCTTGCCTTTAGCACCGGATTGAGAAGGATTTTTCTTTCCCTTCCCTTTCCTTGCTTTGGTATCCAAAGAAAAGTTTTCTTCATCTTCATTCTTCGATGAAGATCCATCCCTAGTACCCCGCCTTATCTCCTCCTGCACAAGATCCGACCAAAGTCGCTCCCATCCTGGTAGTTTCTCTCGTCCATTGACAAAGTCTTCATAACTATGCCAACTATTCAGAAGCCCAAGGAGAGCCAAGCTCACCAAGTCTTCTTCATCAATAGTAACCCCCAAACTTCCCAGCTCATCCCTACACTAGACAAATTTCGTGAGGTACTTGGGTATGTTGTTGCCCTTCTCCATTTTTATTTTCCTAAGTTTGTCTTTAAGCGCCAACTTCCTCTGGTCACTTCTGCTTTGGAAAAATTCTGTCAAAGCCTTCCACATTAAGAATGGAGTGGCTCTACTGTGAAGGCTAGACACAATGTGGTCCTTCACACCTTCCAATAGAATCCTTCGACACTTTGCTATCTTCTTTTTCCATGCATCAAGCACGACAGCATCGCTAGAACTAGGCTTTGGAATCTCAGCATCTATGAACTCCTTCAGCCCATTATCCTCCAGCACTGCCTCCATCCTGTCCTTCCATGAAATATAATTCAAGCTTCCATCAAGGGCATACTCTAATCGCAATAATTTGAAATACATTTCAATGAATGCTCAACTTCGACACCAAGAAAACACTGTAACAAATTCGAATTCCACCAGCACAAAACTCAACCGCTTCAATAATTGCAATCTCCTCTTATCAATACTGCTTTGATACCATGTAGAAATTATATAAATTATGTGCTATATGTCAAATATTCTCCTGATCTCACACTATTTTAACTTCATGCAAAATACAGAATCTATTCCACCATTGATCATTTGTGGAAATTAAATTAAGATTGCAATGCACACATGAAAACATAAAAATTCACACACATTAACACAGTTATTTTAATAGGAAAGCCTGAAGCTGAAAACCCCAGCTATCTATATATAATATATGTCATACATATCATGTAACAATCCTCATAAAAAGCTGATCATGTCAAGCTCTCAGTACAATACAATCGTTACACACTAATCAGGCCTGATCTAGCAAATCCATGCACCGATGTTTGCCACCTGCTAGCCTACCTCTACTGCGCAATATCTGTTGAATAATGGCTCTGAATGAACTCAAATTTCTCCAGGATTGACTGTGAAATCCTCATTGGCATCTCCACTGAGTGTTGGATGCAATCAATGCATCACTATAGTCACAACTGATAGTCACACTTGCTCTTTCACCTACCTCTCCACTGGTTGCCACTGAAACTGCCATGCACTATAGTTAACTGATGTATTCTTCAATTGATTAATGATTTATTATTTAGTGAATTGATTATTAATTAATTCACACCACTCTCACTAGTTTATCAATCAGTTAGACTAGATACAACTAGCTCAACTGAGTCTAACTGAACACAACTCCACCAACTACTTCTACAACTCCACCAAAATCTGTCACATGAGTTCTAACTGAAGTCCTCGATGCATTAGCTCCAGTAAATCCTCAGGAATAGCGTAATTCCTTTTGTTATCTATTGTGCCACATTTGTGCAATTAACTGAAGTGCTCCAAGAGAATAAGATAATGTTTAGAGTCCAAATATTATTAAGAGCTAATAATATTCGACATATCTATTTTTAGACTGGCAATCTAAAAATAGATTCCGCCCAATATGTCTAAAAATAGAAGTCCATCTCTTTTTCCAACTTGACCAGCCATCCACAAATAGCATCCTGCAACTCATAGAATATGATCGACATGTCTAAAAATAGACATGGCCTAAAAATAGACTTTGCGCCAAAAATAGCCTACAGGCCCACTTAGTGAAGGTGACTCTTTTCACTAAGCTCATCATCTTGTTGAATCTCAACAGATTGGGCCATCTACACCATAGTGCTTTGAGGATAATGCAACATATTTCTACAGTTCTTCCAAAGGGTACCCTTGTGCAGATAGACACATGCAAGGGATGTACCATGGGGAAGTATACTAAAGCCACTTTTCATGAGAAGGAGAACCGAGCAACGAAAATCTTTGAGAGATTTCACTCAAACATGTCTGGACCATTCTCTACACCTTCCACAACAAATCACATTTATTATGTGATTTTTTTTTATGATTTTTCTAGAAGGTGTTGGATCTTCTTTCTGCAGAAGAAATATCAGATGTTCTCCAAGTTTTGTGAGTTCAAAGCATTGTGTTGTAGTTGCTACAACACCACCCAAAATTTTGGGTATATTTAAAATTTCGGGTCTCCCTCTGCTCGCTTTGTCGTTAAGGTATTTCACCGAACCTGCAGCCAGTGGCATCCTAGCGACCTATCTCCAACCCCTCATGAGTTTTCTCACCATCATGATCAGATGTTGTTGCTGCAATCGCACTATGTGAGGGAGGGACCACCCAGCATACGTTCGAATAAGAACTTTCCATGCACTCAGGATGTACATTAATGGCTCCCTCGCCATGGGTCATTAAGCGCGTTGTTTGAATACGTCTCTTATGTTCATCGGTCTCATATAATTTATCTAGGGGCACCATTCGCAAAGAATAACTGTGAAATAATTAATGTTATGTTGTTTATACAGGTCAATCCCACGACTGATAAACTCATCAATGATTTTCATGGCACCGAGGGAAATAAGATTAAGCCTCCTACATCTGAAGAGATTAGTTTTCAGGAATTCAAAAAATACACTTCTGGAACCTGGGCTTGTCGACCATATTGTGATTGCAAACAAATCTGTAGCTAAATTTTGTGTCCTAAATTCACCAAATAATTCTACCCAGAGTGAAAGAAGTGATGTAGAGATACATGTCAGACGGACCTCCTCCGAGGGTGGCATCCAACATAAGTATTCTTTTAATATTGAAAATGTTGAACCCTTTGAGCAGAAGTTGGAGGATGCACAAGAAGCGTTGGGTATTGGTCCTCATGATTATGTTCCTGTAACATATGTTGCAGAATGGTCAGATACCAAGAGTTGTTGAGATTTTCTCCTACATTATTGATGACTCGGGTTTCTTATTTACTTTGAGTGAAGAATGCAAAGTGGTTTGGGTAAAGGTGGACCTGGAGGAAAAGTGGTCGTGGACTCTTTAACATTGGCAAAGCTAATGTGACGAAGTTAGATAAAATTCAAAGGAAAAGGTATTATTTAATAATGTAGCTGGCTGTGACGAAGCAAAGCAGAGATCATGGAGTTTGTGCATTTTCTTAACATCCTAAAAGTACCAAGAGCTAGGAGCTAAAATTCCAAAAGGTGCCCTTTAATGGGTCCTCTTGGCACAGAGAAAAATCTCTTGGAAAAAGCTACAACAGGGGAAGCAGGAGTCCCCCTTTTCTTTCAATTTGTGGCTCGGATTTCATGAAGATGTCTGTTGGTGTTGGGCTTTCAAGAGTTAGAAGCATGTCTCCTAGAGCCAGGCAGTCTACACCATGTATTATCTTTATTGATGAGATTAATGCAATCGGCTGAGCAAGGATTCATAGGGTTAGCCAAAGCAAATGATTCTAAACATGGTACAATTAAACCAAGGCACCAAAATCATATGTGATGGTGAACAAAAACTATGTGGAAGTTTTATAAGTAGGCGCACATCCATATATCCAAGACAAGGTGCCAACATATATTTTTAGAGCCATATAAGAACACGGATCAGAACTATATCAAATGCATTAATTGAGCTCAAATATTTTTTGGTGGAGTGGTGACCTATGGTGAAACATGTTGAGCGGATAAATTAATCAAAAATTATGTTTAAAGGAAAGGTTCGAAGGCTTTTCCAATTTACGGTCAATGTTTTGGAGCAGATATATAAATACATATTCAGCGGTACAAAATCGTGTTTACACATGGTGCCGTGCGATCACTACCATTGAACGTTCAATAGTCCAAAGTCGTGTTACATTGCGTGGAGCCCAACGTTCAGTTTTTACGTTGCATGGAGCCAACGTAAATATTTATATATATACATGGCAGTCAACATGGGGCAGAGTATATGAAAAACCATGGTGACATGTCATGATAACTGTGGTGCGTTACAACCAAAGCGCGAAGGGGATAAAGCATACGTATCATACCATGTGAGGTGAGGCAGCGAAACTACATGGCCACATGACGTGGAGCGCAAGGGTTTCAATGGAAGTTTTCAACCTATGCTAAAAGTTTTGGAGAAAAGTCGCGTTTCCACATGGCGCCATGCGAGATTGAATGATCAATTGTTTAAGTTGCATGGAGCCAAACATATGTACACATGGTGGTCAAACTTTTCAACTAAATCGTGGAAAAGAACTACATCGACGCATGCTAACGGATGCAAGTTCTATGGTGATGGATTTTCAAACTACGGTGGAAAATTTGGAGCGGATGTATCTATATAATGGCCCAAATTCACAAAGCACCAACCTTATGAAAAACCTACAGCGCAACTGGTATATAACTCTGGTGCCGTTTACAGTCAAAGCAGAGCGGAGTTGTAAAAGTTCGGCGGCCCATAACCATACGTTGTCAACGATGCAGAATTTCAGCTTCGCTAGAGGGGGTTACAAAATGCACCATTGTAAAATCTTTTCTAATCAGAGAACGCAGATTTTGTGGTGATTATGTGCTGTAATCAGCGCCATTCGAGCAACATTTCCTATTGTGCATTTGTAAATCATGGGTCCTGTTACCAGCCGCTGGATTTTAGATGTGTAGCCATTTGTTCAATTTCTAACACTGCAGAAGATGTTCATTGAAACGCATGGTAGCTATGCGGTCTGCATGGAGCACACACAGGTATCCAAATCGCAGCAAAGGCGTTGTCAATGCTGGTGGCTCAAGGATCATTGTACCAACGTTTCAAACGAAGCATGAGTTGATCTTCGCAGATTTTCTTATTTTGAACATGGCTCCTCAAACAAGTCGCAGTCCAAGTCTTCTTTCTTCATCCAAAATGAAAGAAAGCGACCCCATCAAAGTCGCGCTACCCTTTGAGTCGCTAGGTCGCAGATCCATAGAACCAATCAAGGATGCGACTTGGAGATGGCAGCGACCTGTGACTTATGAAGAGTGAGGTTGCGCGACCCTTTGAGTCGTTGGGTCGCAGATCCATAGAACCAATCAAGGATGCGAATTGGAGATGGCAGGGACCTGCGAATTATGAAGAGTGAGGTGGCGCGACCCTTTGAGTCGCTGGGTCGCAGATCCTTGGAGCCAAAAAAAAATGCGACTTGGTGGTAATAGTGACCATGCGACCTATGAATTTCCTGCGTTGCGCGAGTTTTTCCAATGATGTTGTGGAGCAGTAGCATGGTGAGCAGCAGCCTTTTAGATCCCAAACATGAAGCAAGAAGAGGGGTGATTTGAGACAGAAAATGTTCTTGCATGGGCGAGATGGGCTCTCGTATGTTGCTTCTATGCCACTTTCAGCGCCTGCTCGATCAGCAGCAAGTGTGGAAGAATAGCTGGGGCTCCTTGGCGCGTTGATGGCTATCTTGGTCATGAAGGGGGCTGTCTAAGATGTAGTAAATGAATTCACCATGCCCAAGAATGAGAATCTCAGCGTTGATCGATTCAAATCTCCATGGCGCTTTCCAAATATACTTTTGGGATGGTTTGCAGATAATAAAAAATTGGTGAATTTACATTTAGATCTACATTCCAGACCCGGTCCACAATGATTCCAATATACATTGTAGTTATTTAAAAGAAAATGGCATAGGCCATTCTCCCTGATGACTTAGTAGCACATACTTGACCACACAGGGATCTATGTTATTATTTTAACTCTTGCAAATTAATTAAAATGCCCTTTGCATTATTATTATTCAATCATGGAGATATATTACCTATGATCTTTTATTGTAGGAGGAACTTTTCTTTTTACACATAAGAGCCAAGGTTTTCTCTAGCAAACAAGGGGACCTTTTCAAAACAAGTGGGTGCTGGCGAACCTCCAAAGAACTCACTTTAAGTTCAAAGGCACCTGTCCACGTCCACTGAAAGGAGGCTACAAGTCGCTGATTTGCTAAGGTCGCAGGCCGCAGATCTGCCGAGGTCACGAGGTTGCAAATCCCAGCAGGTCGCAAGGTCGCATTTTCATCTTTTTTCATAACCCGCGACCCCGCGATCCTGCGACCCAGTCGCAAGGTCGCAAGGTCGTACCTTGGCCATTTTCTTACAACCTACGATCCCGTCAGGTCGCAGGTCGCAACAATAGCTCAGGTCACAGATCGCAGAAAAGGCTGGGTCGCAAGGCAGCCCAACGGTCAAGAAGATGAAAAGTCAAGGAAGCCCAAAGGGCAGGTGTTGTATTATAAATACTCCTTCAGGAGCTTGTAAAAAGGGGGATTTTTCTTTTGGAGACTCAAGAGATATATGGCATTGTATTGAAAGATAACACTCTTGTGCATATGAATACAGATACCTGTTAAAACTCCCTATGGATATGACGTTTTTTGCTGTGAGAACACTATGTGTATTCCTTGTACAGTTTCAAACATCCTATGATTAATGAAACTGCACTCTTAATGGCATCATTTATGCATCATGGCTATCTGTGCTTGTGTTAATGATGTTCAGTTTTTCATCACTTTCTTAATGGATGTTAATGACTTTGTCTATTATCATTTCGTTTTATCTTTCAGGAAGTAAAGGGGCATCTCACCATAAAGAACTATTTCTTTTGTGGTCAGATACCTTACAAGCATAACCCAAAAGATGTGTTGCTAACGACACCTCCTTAGGCGTATATTCTTTATTTATTTTCTCGCTACGCTTAGTGTTATATACGTGTTTAATGCATCAATCATGTATTTTGTATCATGTGAATAAGTGTGTGTCCGCGAGTTCAATCAGGGTTTTTTGAGACCGAAGGAGAAAGTGACTTAAGCGGTAGTCGGACCCACACTCTGGACTGGATCCCTATTCCAAACGGTTCAAGGTCTAATTGGGACTTTCTACCGGGGAGATTCCCTGCTGTTGGTCGGACATATTTTCCCGTCAACAGAATTGGTGCTAGAAGGAGGGCCAGATGACAAGCTGAGCCCTGAGAGCCTGTAGTTAATCTCATATCTGTAATGGCTCATTCCCAAATCATTCTCCCAAGATGTTTGTCGGAGTTTTATGAGCCTCGATACTTCATCCCCGATGAACTTATGTATCACTTGTCCCAGTTAAAATTTGATGGTGAAAATGGGGTGTCCATAACCCAACACTTTTTAGATTTCTGTGACTTTGGTGAGTGCTATGAAATTGAAGATGAAGGTTTGATTTGTTTTCTTTTCTTCCTCACTCTCGAAGGTCGCGCTAAGAAATGGTGCCACACATTGCCGGAAGCTTCCATCCATTCATTTGAACAACTCACCAATGAATTACAACAAGCTTTTCACAGGTATGATTTTCAGAACGTTTTAATAAAGTTAAATGACATCATAATGGCACCTCAGGAACCTCTCAATGAATTTTCTATCAGATTTGTTCATTATTGTTTTGAGTTCTCTAAAAAGGATGTCGATTGGGAGTTGTTAAGTGAACAGTTCAGCCATGTGATTCTCACTTCCCTGGAACAATTTCAGTTAGCAACCCAGCCTGAGCCTAGTGTTCCCTATGACGAACCACAAGCCAACGGCTGTTCAGACTTTGAATCTTTCACGCACCATGTCGAATCAGAGTTTGGAAACCCCAGTGGCTCATTATCTCTCTCGGTTCATGAAACCTACCTCGAGCCCACTGGGTGTCTCCCTGGACACAAACCTAAATCTGGTTCACATACGGATTATGAATCGACTCCTACCTCGCTTAAATTTGATTCCCTTACAAGGCCTGCCAGATCATTGTTTTCTCTAAATGACACGGATGCACGTGTTAAAAAACCTCGTATGGTTAATGCCCCTGCGACTCAATCTGTTCGTTCACTATTCCTCGGTTGGTTTCCCAATCCCGCCACACCAGTGATTTCTTCAAGACATTGAAAATTCCCTTATACTGGTATTGGCGACAATCAAAAGCACGCAAATGGTGTTTCACAATCACAGTTCAAAATCGATGAATCTTTCAGATCTGATCATTTTCACTCGAAATCTTTAGATAGCCATAGGAGCGATTTCCAGTCTGGGCAACCTCAAGATGTCCTCTTTAACGATCCATCCCAGTTGGTAACTCCCGGGGAGACTAACTTGCCAAGTACCCAACTTGATCAAATCAATGGTTGTAGCGATCACTCCTTATCTGAAAGCATATTCAATCATACCAACGAGGACGGTCACTCGCATCTCTCTGCCGACCATATAGAGACACCGAAATTCGATGATTCGCTTTGGGAAGATTCAAGTACCCATCGGAAAATCGAAGTGCCTCAGCTTCTGCCGCCCCTTTCTCAAATGATGATCCCCAAGTACCATGCTCCTCCCAGCATAACCGCATCAAATTCACTCCACCCTGGCAAATCTAGAGAATCCTATACTTTGGGTTATCAATCTGTTAGTGCGCAAAGATTTGACCGAATTGATACAAATCCCACTGACATTTTGCAACTCACCACAATCCATGATCACATCCAGTCGCTTGATAATCTTGCCCAACTGTCAAAGTTGGGGAACCCCCCACTCGAAGGTCTGGAGTTTGTTCAAGACTGTGAGGAATTGCAGCCTCCACCGAAAGTGGATTCAGATCCTCATATCCTTGACAGCTTCCAGGAACAACTCCAAACTAGGTTTTCTATGCTCGGATGCACAAGAATTTATAGCTCACCTGGCACATGCTTATTGTTTCCTTTCCATAGAATTGATGGTCCTCAACACCATGATGATATTTCCGGTCAACTCGATGTGGATGTGCCTACAAATAGGAAATGGCTTACCTAGTGCCCATCAGGCCCAGGATTGTACATGGATGATTATGTGTCATTTATAAATGTAGAGTTTCCAGAACATATTGTTGTGTATCAAGATGAGAGTGGGATTCATCTTGTACAATCTTTTCTGGCATGTTCTTTGGTAAGTATCTATGATTGTCTAGCCGTTGCACCTGCTCCTGAGGTAAGTTTTGTGTTTTCTGCACTCTTTTGGATGCTAGCTCTTATCCTGAGTATTGTTGTTCTTACAGGTCAGGAACTAATGCAGTGGCTGCACTGGAAAATTGATTTTACATAACCCGATCGCATCATTGGTTAAACTAGGGGTTAGGTGTAGGCTAGCTAGGACCTGCAATAAAATTTTTAGTTCAAAGTTGATTAGGTTTACTTGCTAAATTTTTACTTCATGATTTAAAAGTGAGTTTGTTGTTTTGTTTATGATTAATATCTTAGGCATCGTCATATTACAAGTATTTTTCTTCCATTTCCTTTTCAGTTGCTTGTTGCTGCATAAATAATCATTGCGCCTCTTTTCCACCTGCAACTGGTTGATCGTTCTTGCACATGGTGTTGCATTGCATCTTGAGCCTCGCCTATTATATTGCGTCATACTCTCTCTGTCCCTCACATCATTTCTGTCATGTCGCCTACCACTGCACGAGCCCTCATTGAAACCCTACCACCTTGCAGTCTTGTTTCACCCCAATTGCTGAAACAGTAACCCCATTGTTTTGCATGAGGTTGCAGTGGCTATCTCAAGAGGCAGATTTCTCTTAGGACCATTCATCAAAGTCGCATTCTCAACAAGAGGCCTATGAGTCTAAACTTATTTAGTCGGGGAGATACAAGCCGGTTGCTTATGGGAGACCTAATGAGTTTGAATGGCCCATACCCGGAGCCTAAGCCTTGTGCCCAGCATAGTCTTGGACATCTTAATGATCTGTGTTACACGCTTTGCCTATTGTGGTAGATGGGATGTGAAGGTTTGGCACTAGGGCAAACCCAAATCGGGATATCTTTCAGTTTCTGCAAAACAAGAAACAACCTCTCTTGCCCGTAAAATAAGTCGGGATCCCTCATCTTCCCACAAAAATAAGTGCCACGAGCACATGAAAATAAGTGCTACAAGCACATGAAACAAATAAGGGCAAAGGATCGAGAAAGGCTTCCTGCGTAGAGAGGTGATGCAACGACTCCGTCAGGGTACTGACCAGGCTCACCGGCAACGGAGCAACGTTTGTGATTTCTTGAAGTGACTCCGCTGGGGTACTATCCAGGCCTGCTGGCAGTGGAGCAACACTATAAAATTACTTTAAAACATCCTGAAAATAATAAGCCCACTGCCTTGCTCTTCACATCATCAACAAGCTACTGGCGTTTGTGAGCTTTCTCTTTGATGTGTTTCTGATTAGCGGGACTTAGTTGAGGCACAAAGATTAGGCATACCTGTAAAGGGCCAAAGTAATACAAAGGGTGCCTGCGGAACTTGTTCAATATTCCCTTGCATTACTATCCAGACTCAGACTTTGGTTGTGATATTGACAGAGATGCTGGATTCTACCAGTGGTTCGCCATTTGTTGTAGCCGCTACAACACCACCCAAAATTTTGGGTATTTTTAAAATTTCGGGTCCCCCTATGCTCGCTTTGTCGTTAAGGTCTTTCACCGAACCTGCAGCCAATGGCAGCCTAGAAACCTATCCCCAACCCCTCATGATTTTTCTCACCATCATGATCAGATGCTGTTGCTGCAATCGCGCCATGTGAGGGAGGGACCACCCAGCATACGTTCGAATAAGAACTTTCCATGCACTCAGGATGTACATTAATGGCTCCCTCACCATGGGTCATTAAGCGCATTGTTTGAATACGTCTCTTATGTTCTTCGGTCTCATATAATTTATCTAGGGGCACCATTCGCAAAGAATAACTGTGAACTAATTAATGTTATGTTGTTTATACAGGTCAATCCCACGACTGATAAACTCATCAATGATTGTCATGGCACCGAGAGAAATAAGATTAAGCCTCCTACATATGAAGAGATTAGTCTTCAGGAATTCAAAAAATACACTTTTGGAACCCGGGCTTGTCGACCATATTGTGATTGCAAACAAATCTGTAGCTAAAGTTTATGTCCGAAATTCACCAAATAATTCTACCCAGAGTGAAAGCAGTGATGTAGAGATACATGTCAGACGGACCTCCTCCGAGGGTGGCAGCCAACATAAGTATTCTTTTAATATTGACAATGTTGAACCCTTTGAACAGAAGTTGGAGGATGCACAGGAAGCGTTGGGTATTGGTCCTCATGATTATGTTCCTGTAACATATGTTGCAGAACGGTCTGATACCAAGATTTGTTGAGATTTGCACCTAAATTATTGATGACTGGGGTTTCTTATTTACTTTGAGCGAAGAATGCAAAGTGGTTTGGGTATAGGTGGACCTGGAGGCAAAGTGGTCGTGGACTCTTTAACATCGGCAAAGCTAATGTGACGAAGTTAGATAAAATTCAAAGGACAAGGTATTATTTAAGAATGTAGCTGGCTGTGACGAAGAAAAGTAGAGATCATGGATTTTGTGCATTTTCTTAACATCCTAAAAGTACCAAGAGCTAGGAGCTAAAATTCCAAAAGGTGCCCTTTAATGGGTCCTCCTAGCACAGAGAAAACTCTCTTGGCAAAAGCTACAACAGGGGAAGCAGGAGTCCCCCTTTTCTTTCAATTTGTGGCTCGGATTTCATGAAGATGTCTGTTGGTGTTGGGCTTTCAAGAGTTAGAAGCATGTCTCCTGGAGCCAAGTAGTCTACACCATGTATTATCTTTATTGATGAGATTAATGCAATCGGCCAAGCAAGGAGTCGTAGGGTTAGCCAAAGCAAATGATTCTAAACATGGTACAATTAAACCAAGGCACCAAAATCATATGTGATGGTGAAGCAAAACTATGTGGAAGTTTTATAAGTGGGCGCACATCCATATATCCAAGACAAGGCGCCAACATATAGTTTTAGAGCCATATAAGAACACGGATCAGAACTATATCAAATGCATTAATTGAGCTCAAATATTTTTTAGTGGAGTGGTGACCTATGGTGAAACATGTTGAGCGGATAAATTAATCAAAACTTATGTTTAAATCAAAGGTTCGAAGGCTTTTCCAACTTACGGTCAATGTTTTGGAGAAGATATATAAATACATATTCAGCGGTACAAAATCATGTTTACACATGGCGTCGTGCGATCACTACCATTGAACGTTCAATAGTCTAAAGTCGTGTTACATTGCGTGGAGCCCAACGTTCAGTTTTTACGTTGCATGGAGCCAACGTAAATATTTATATATATACATGATAGTCAACATGGGGCAGAGTATATGACAAACCATGGTGACATGTCATCATAATTGTGGTGCGTTACAACCAAAGCGTGAAGGGGATAAAGCATACATATCAAACCACGTGAGGTGAGGCAGTGAAACTACATGGCCACGTGACATGGAGCGCAAGGGTTTCGATGGCAGTTTTCAACCGATGCTAAAATTTTTGGAGCAAAGTCGCGTTTCCACATGGCGCCATACGAGATTGAACGATCAATTGTTTAAGTTGCGTGGAGCCAAACATATGTACACGTGGCGGTCAAACTTTTCAACTAAAGCGTGGAAAATAACTACATCGATGTGTGCTAATGGATGCAAGTTCTATGGTGATGGATTTTCAAACTACGGTGGAACATTTGGAGCGGATGTATCTATATAATGGCCCAAATTCACAAAGCGCCAACCTTATGACAAACCTACAGCGCAATTGCTATATAACTCTGGTGCCGTTTACGGTCAAAGCAGAGCGGAGTTGTAAAAGTTCAGTGGCCCATAACCATACGTTGTCAACGATGCAGAATTTCAGCTTCGCTAGAGGGGGTTACAAAATGCACCATTGTAAAATCTTTTCTAATCAGAGAACGCGGATTTTGTGGTGATTATGTGTTGTAATTAGTGCCATTCGAGCAACGTTTCCTATTCTGCATTCGTAAATCGTGGGTCCTGTTACCAGCCACTGGATTTTAGCTGTGTAGCCATTTGTTCAATTTCTGACACTGCAGAAGATGTTCATTGAAACGCATGGTAGTTGCATGGTCTGCATGGAGCGCACACAGGTATCCAAATCGCAGCAAAGGCATTGTCAATGCCGGTGGCTCAATGATCATTGTACCAACGTTTAAAACAAAGAATGATTTAATCTTCACAGATTTTCTCATTTTGGACATGGCTCCTCAAACAAGTCACAGTCCAAGTCTTCTTTCTTCGTCCAAAATGAAAGAACGCAACCCCATCAAAGTCGCACTACCCTTTGAGTCGCTAGGTCGCAGATCCATAGAACCAATCAAGGATGCGACTTGGAGATGGCAGCGACCTGCGACTTATGAAGAGTGAGGTCGTGCGACCCTTTGAGTCGCTGGGTCGCAGATCCATAGAACCAATCAATGATGCGACTTGGAGATGGCAGCAACCTACGACTTATGAAGAGTGAGGTCGTGCGACCGTTTGAGTCGCTAGGTCGCGGATCCTTGGAGCCAAACAAAAATGCGACTTGGTGGTAATAGTGACCATGCGACCTATTAATTTCCTGCGTTGCACGAGTTTTTCCAATGATGTTGTGGAGTAGTAGCATGGTGAGTAGCAGCCTTTTAGATCCCGGACATGAAGCAAGAAGAGGGGTGAGTTGAGACAGAAACTGTTCTTGCATGGGTGAGATGGACTCTCGTACGTTGCTTCTATGCCAGTTTCAGTGCCTGCTCAATCAGCAGCAAGTGTGCAAGAATAGCTGGGGGCTCCTTCGCGCGTTGATGGCTATCTTGGTCATGAAGGGGGTTGTCTAAGATGTAGTAAATGAATTCACCATGCCCAAGAATGAGAATCGCAGCGTTGATCGATTCAAATCTCCATGGCGCTTTCCAAATATACTTTTGGGATGGTTTGCAGATAATACAAAATTGGTGAATTTACATTTAGATCTACATTCCGGACCCGGTCCACAATGATACCAATCTACATTGTAGTTATTTAAAAGAAAATGTCATAGGCCATTCTCCCCGATGACTTAGTAGCACATACTTGACCACACAGGGGTCTATGCTATTATTTTAACTCTTGCAAATTAATTAAAATGCCCTTTTCATTATTATTATTCAATCATGGAGATATATGACCTATGATCTTTTATTGCAGGAGGAACCTTTCTGTTTACACATAAGAGCCAAGGTTTTCTCCAGCAAACAAGGGGACCTTTTCAAAACAAGTGGGTGCTGGCAAACCTCCAAAGAACTCACTTTAAGTTCAAAGGCACCTGGCCATGTCCACCGAAAGGAGGCTAGAAGTCGCTGATTTGCTAACATCGCAGGTCGCAGATCTGCCGAGGTTGCGAGGTCGCAAATCCCAGCAGGTTGCAAGGTCGCATTTCTGATTTTTCCTGAAATTTGTGACCTCGCGACCCAGCGACCTAGTCGCAAGGTCGCATTTTCATCTTTTTTCACAACCCGCGACCCGGTGATCCTGCGACCCAGTCGCAACGTCACAAGGTCGCACCTTGGCCATTTTCTTACAACCTGCAACCCAGTCAGGTCACAGGTCGCAACAACAGCTCAGGTCACAGATCGCAGAAAGGCTGGGTCGCAAGGCAGCCCAACGGTCAAGAAGATGAAAAGTCAAGGAAGCCCAAAGGGCAGGTTTTGTATTATAAATACTCCTTCAGGAGCTTGTAAAAAGGGGGATTTTTCTTTTGGAGACTCAAGAGATATATGGCATTATATTGAAAGATAGCACTCTTGTGCATATGAATACAGATACCTGTTAAAACTCCCTATGGATATGATGTGTTTTGCTGTGAGAACACTATGTGTATTCCTTGTATAGTTTCAAACATCCTATGATTAATGAAACTGCACTCTTAATGGCATCATTTATGCATCATGGCTATTTGTGCTTGTGTTAATGATGTTCAGTTTTTCATCGCTTTCTTAATGGATGTTAATGACTTTGTCTATTAGCATTTCGTTTTATCTTTCAGGAAGTAAAGGGGCATCTCTCCATAAAGAAATATTTATTTTGTGGTCAGATACCTTACAAGAATAACCCCAAATATGTGTTGCTAACGACACCTCCTTAGGTGTATATGCTTTATTTATTTTCTCGCTACACATAGTGTTATATACGTGTTTAATGCATCAATCATGTATTCTGTATCATGTGAATAAGTGTGTGTCTGCAGGTTCTTTTGAGACCGAAGGAGAAAGTGACTTAAGCGGTAGCCGGACCCACACCCCGGACAGGATCGCTATTCCAAACTGTTCAAGGTCTAATTGGGACTTTCTACCGGGGAGATCCCCTGCTGTTGGCCGGACATATTTTCCCGTCAACACATTGGTAGAGAAAGATACAGAGAAGAAGGTGAAGGCTCTAAGGAGCGAAAATGGTGGTGAGTATACCTCTAATGAATTCAAGAAATTTTGTGCTAAAGAAGGAATTTAGGGAGAATTTATTGCACCTCATAACCCACGATAGAATGGGTTTGCAGAAAGAAATAATAAAACAATTGTGGGAGAAGCACGAGCTATGTTACATGATTAGGGCCTACAGTTGCATCTATGGGAAGAGGCATGAAACACAACGGTATTTGTGCAAAACCATAGTCCTCATCGGATAATTGGCATGAGTACACCAGAGGAGGCTTTTTCAGGTAAGAAACTAGAACTTTCATATTTGAATTTTTTTGGCTCATCTGTCTATATCCATGTGACCAAAGATGCCAGGAAAAAGCTAGAACCAACAAGATAGGTTGGGATATTTTTCTTCCCTGCATATAATAATGCGATAAGAAAATAAAAACGAGAATAGCTAACTAATTGACATGCACATCAATTTTCTTATGTGATCAGTGTAATATCCCAAAATGGGAACTGTCAGCAAGGCATGACTGGAAAATGCATTTTCCAGGAATGGATGCTACAGATTTGAAACCAAGACCTGGATCCCTTAGATCAATGCATCTAAGACTAAAATCCAAGAGGTGGCTCAAAATAAATCTCTCTATGCGGGTTAAACAGATCTCCCACACCTAGTTGTCTTCAGAAAGTGCCCGGTGGAGGGACTACAACAATTCTTGAGAAAGAGATGGAATAAAAACAATGTTATTTTATAACCATGAACACATGAAGATACATATAGCCAAAAAATGTATGTTATTGCAGCAATGATATACAAATCCTTGAGGAAATAGTCACTCAAGAAAAGCAATGCAGCCTCAATGGGACATGTACATCAATATGGAGAAACACTCCTACATAATGAATTTCTGCAGGCTAAGAGGACACAGTTTATAAGAGATACTACATAATATTACATCATAACAGAAATATATAACAATGTATGGCTCAATAAATGAGGGGGAGCAAGCGCTTAACCCCTAGAAACAATAATACAACAATCCTCTGAAGGATTGGCTGAAATATACAAAATTGGAAAAATGTTGGAGTTGCAGGGTAGCAGCTGCAACTCAGAAAATGGAACTAGATGAAGATAGTTGAATATGCTGCAACTAATGGCTGAATCTCATCCAATGGATCCTTTAGGTGAAAGGCTGATCCTATCACTGAAGATCTCACCCTCCAATCAACACTGCAAAACCCCACAGCAAATTCTTAATGAAAATAATGCAGTTACTGAAGCAAACTGCGCTGTAGGGGAAAGGTAATGAGTTGGCCCAATTCCAAGATCTGAAATAAGCTCCAATGGCTTCCAAACTAATCCTCCAAAGGTAAGGAGACTCCCTCCTCTGAAAAACAAGTGATGGGAGAGGTGTTGTGATCCCTCACTGCAACACCCTGCAACACAACATTATTCTGCTGCAGAAATAACATTGTACTGGAGGAGGATGCTTGGCCTCAAGCCTGGATGTGAGGCAAATCTGTACAACTCCTTCAAGAGGCTTCTCAAGAAAGGATAAGGATTCCTAAACAGGAAATCCTTGTGCTAAGCAGCACTGCAACTTAGCTAAACAGTCGGGACTGCAAATAGTCTAAGCAAACAAGAAATCTATAATCATATGCACGAGAAACAATGGTTTCCTTGCCCTCCTTTTAAACACATTAGAGCTCCCTCTCCATGGGTCCCACTCTTTAGGTTTCCTCCATCAAGGAAACTTCCCTCCTCTTTCTCTACGCTTTCCCACAAGATGCTTTCCACTTCATACCTCTGTGTTGTTTGACTTGGTCAAACTTGACCCAACCTCTTTGCAAATGTCTCCTTTCACACATGAGGGTGTGAAATCTAGTTTCACTGTTGATCCCCTTTCATACTAAGATGGATTTTATCCATGTTTTTATTATGAATGGGCCTTCTCACCCAATTATTCAACACCTAAGTGAAAATAGAAAATTTTAATATTCCAATTTATTGTAGGAAAATTTTTGGAATATTACAGTCCTCCCCTCCCAAATGTTTCTTGTCCTTAAGCAATTGAAAGGATATAACTGATAAGTTTCCTCCAAGGCATGGAGAAAAGTGTTGGGAAAAAAACTTCCCCAATTGGATCCTCCATCCCCAAGCAATCATGCAAACAAAATGAGTCACCTCCCAACATGGCAACTCTTGAGAATCTCCTCCACCTCAAGCTCCGGAAATGAAGGCGGGCTGAAAATCTGAACATGGTAAGCATCATAGCCTACCCCATGTTGTCCTTCCCTCCACTCATGATAAGTTTGGAGTATGTGTTGATCTTGGGCTGCCAAAGTATTGCCCTCAAGTGGCAAAATGAAGAAAAATCCTCCAAGGATTTCTCCTCCAACATTGAAGAACAAGCTGGCCCAAAACAATCCATCCATGATGAATAGGACATGGTCATCATAGAGTATTGTAGTGAGAAGTTTTCTGCAAGTTTTACATGATGATGCATGATACAAACAATATCTCAGGAGGACACAACGCAGCTTTATCCACTGCAACTCCAGAAAATAGTATGGCAAGTAACATACAAAAAATCAACACATCTACTAATGAATAGTAAATGGCTGAATGTGTTAACAATAAATGATCAAGTACTTTCCCATGGTTATACAATGGATGGTTAACAAACTCATGGTCCATCCTAAAAGAGAACAAATATGTGGTTGTGGTGGCCATATCTCCTCCCATGCTCCCATTAGAACATGTAGTGCAGGAAATGTGGGAATTATCCTCACTCAAGGACACACCCAACTCATGTGCCTCTCTCATAATCATGCTTCCCATACAAACCAGATCCATATCAGCAAATGAAGTCATGATCAGCAACAAAATGAGGAAAATTCTGAAGGTTTCATATGGTGCAAGAAGGTACCAACAGTTTTCGCAATAGTGATAGCGCAGTTTTCTAAACTGCTACTTCAGAAAATTACAAGGCAAAATGTTTCTTGGTACATGGTTAATCATGTATGTCATCATATGGCAAATAGTTGGATATAAAAACTAAACATACATGTAATGAGAAAACATTTGCCCAAGGCCATATAAAAGATGGCTGCCTCCATCATATAGCTTGGCTCAACTATGATCATGGAGCAAGGTGAAAAGCTTGCCCTCCTGTGGAGCAATGCACTGCATAGTAATGGTAAGAGTATATAAATCAATGAATGTAAAAAAAAACTTCTTACCATATGCCGGAAGTAAGATGGTACATGGATCCATGAGTGAGTCCTCCATAGTGTTTTGGCATGCTATGAAGAAGAATGAACCATGTGTTGCAAGAAGATCCTCCTCCTCAAGCTTGGAAATCTAAGTCAAGAAGAATATGTCATAGTAATAGATGTTTCCATCCAATACTCCATCATCCTCACCTCCTCTTTGTCCACCAAGTGCATCAAGTGTGAAGTGATCCTAGGGATAATCCATCAATAACCCCAAGCTCCCAAGTGACAGCGTTGTTGGCCCATGCAAATAAGCTCCTGCCAACTCATAGCTCCATTCTTTGGCATGCTCCTTGTCAAAGACATCTCCCATAATGTTGCTATACATAAGAAGTTCCTCCAAAAGTGGAAGTACCTCTTTATCATCTAAGGCCAAGGAGATAATTCCATCTCCTCCTCCTGCAACATCATGCCAAGTGTGAGAGAAATTCTTCTGTTGCTCTCCCAAGAACAAGCAAAGCAACAAAATATCTTGCTACCTCCCCATATTTCCATCATACAAATCATGTGATTAAAACATAATGAATGATATGAAGATCATACCAACACCATGCATCCATACTCTCTGCTGCTCAAAGATGCAAGTATCCTGCCACATACCCTTAGAAAAAGTGTAAGCCAAGTGATGGCCAAACTCCTTCAAGAGTAACCAACGCAGCCAAGCCTCCTACTGCCCGGTATCATAAATTTGCAAGTAGCTCACTAGCTTCTTGCTCACCATCCACATCCACTCAACCAATTATGGATGTATTCTTCCATCCTTCATCTTGGTACTCCTCCCATGAGAGCTACCATCATCCCAATTCAAATTCTTGTCTTTGCACTTCATGGGATTTTGAATTGCAATTTTCTTAAGGATCAATTTGACCCCATAAGGACCCAAATAGGTGGTATGAAAAAACCTCCCATCATGATATGTATGGCTCAAGTAATTTCCAACACAAGCATGAGAGATGTTATCCATCCTAAGATTTCCTCCATATTCTATCTGCTCCTCCTTGAATCCATGAGGATTCAAGTGTGAGAAAGGAAGAAAATCCTTGCACTCCATGATGTGTTGAAGTGCACCTATAATGAAATCTCCCCATGAGATCTCCCTCTCAACAATATTCCTCCAAAACCAATGAGGTCTTGGATCTGTTGAAAGTAGAAGTTTCTCTTTGAGCTGAGAGGAGCTCATTGAGAAAGGGTCATCTAGAAAGGAGAAAGGGTTTCTCACTTCAAGATGTCTACTATCTTCCATCAAGTATTCAAATCCCAACCTCAAGTGTGATGTACAATCCAAAAATGGCTCATGAGGATGATGGTTCATTTCCTCCTTGAATGTTCCAATGTTGCACAGCGCAATGCAATCATGTTGCTCTAGATTAGCAGTGTGATTTGACCCTTGGTCATGCAAAATAAAATTTCCACAACTTCCAAAAGAATTTTTTGCAACAAAAGATAGTGGAAATCCCTTCATACCTTGATGAGATTTCAGAACCTCTTGTAGGGTTGCAAGAGTTCCATCCTCCAATGTGTTGGCTGCCCCAACTGTTGATGCAGGTGGCTTCTCCTCCATGAGTGTGACAGAGTTAGTACAAGGCTCCTCAAGTGGTGGTGTGAGCTCTTCCTCCACCAAAGGTTTTGATTAACCTTTGAGTGAACTCTGCAAAAATTTTCACCCTTGCATGGCTCAAGTGGCTGAACCACCAAACATAGGCTCCACCCTCCAAGTGCAGCGCTGAGATTTCAACAGCTTCTTCCCCTACTATAGGATGTAGTAGGAAAAATGCCTCCAACTTCCTCACCCAGGATTTTGCTGTAGATGACCCATCAAAAATATACAACATAAATCTATTGCCTTTTATTTCTCTTCTACTGCAGGGTCTCTTCTCTTCCTTCAACTGGATGAAATGAGGAAAAGATAGAGTCTCCTTGAAGGCTCTAGGTTGAGATTTGTACTCAACAAGGTACTTAATTAGAATCAAATGATCCAAGTGTCTTCCATGCTCATTGTCTTCTCCTTGATGAGAATAGGAAGTGCATGGTCCTTCCTCTTCTATTTCTTCAATCTTATTGACCTCCTTGGAGAGGTCCTTTCCGGATCTGAACACTGATGAGAGAAAGCTTATATTCTTCATCATTCTAATCTTATTTTATCTTCTTGGGCTGAGACTCACAGTTTGAACCAAGAAAGTTGCTTTGATACCACTGTAATATCCCAAAATGGGAACTGTCGGCAAGGCATGATTGGAAAACGCATTTTCTAGGAATGGCTGCTACAAGATTTGAAACCAATACCTAGATCCCTTAGATCAATGCATATAAGACTGAAATCCAAGATGTGGCTCAAAATAAATATCTCTAGGTGGGTTAAACAGATCTCCCACACCTAGTTGTCTTCAGAAAGTGCCCGATGGAGGGATTGCAACAATTCTTGAGCAAGAGATGGAATAACAATGTTATTTTATAACCATGAACACATGAAGATACAGATAGCCAACAAATGTATGTTATTGTAGCAATGGTATACAAATCCTTGAGGAAATAGTCACTCAAGCAAATCAATGTAGCCTAAATGGGACATGTACATCAATATGGAGAAACACTGCTACACATTGAATTTCTGTAGGCTAAGAGGACACAGTTTATAAGAGACACTGCATCATATTACATCATAACAGAAATATGTAGCAATTTATGACTCAAGAAATGAGGGGGAGCAAGCTCTCAACCCATAAAAATAATAATACAACAATCCTCTAAAGGATTGGCTGAAATATGCAAAATTTCCAAAATGTTGGAGTTGCAGGGTAGCAGCTGCAACTCAGAAAATGGAACTGGATGAAGATAGTTGAAGATGTTGCAACTTATGGCTGAATCTTATCTAATGGATCCTTTAGGTGAAAGGTTGATCCTATCACTAAAGATCTCACCCTCTAATCAACACTGCAAAACCCCACAGCAAATTCTTAATGAAAATAACGCAGTTACTGAAGCAAACTGCGTTGTAGGGGCAAGGGAATGAATTGGCCCAATGCCAAGATCTGCAATAAGCTCCAATGGCTTCCAAACTGGTCCTCCAAAGGTAAGGAGACTCCCTCCTCTGAAAAAAAAGTGATGGAAGAGGTGTTGTGATCCCTCACTGCAACACCCTGTAACACAACATTATTCTGCTGCAGAAATAAAGATGTACTGGAGGAGGATGCTTGGCCTCAAGCTTGGATGTGAGGCAAATTTGTAAAACTCCTTCAAGAGGCTTCTCAAGAAAGGAGAAGGATTCCTAAATAGGAAATCCTTAAGCTAAGCAGCACTGCAACTCAGCTAAACAGTCGAGACTGCAAATAGTCTAAGCAAACAAGAAATCTATAATCATATGCATGGGAAACAATAGCTGCCTTGCCCTCCTTTTAAACACATGAGAGCTCCCTCTCCATGGGTCCTACTCTTTAACCCACTATTTAGGGTTTCCTCCATCAAGGAAACTTCCCTCCTCTTTCTCTACACTGTCCCACAAGATGCTTTCCACCTCATACCTCTGTGTTGTTTGACTTGGTCAAACTTGACCCAGCCTCTTTGCAAATGTCTCCTTTCACACATGAGGGTGTGAAATCTAGTTTCACTACTAATCCCCTTTCATACTAAGAGGGATTTTATCTATGTTTCTATTATAAATGGGCCTTCTCACCCAATTATTCAGCTCCTAAGTGAAAATATCAAAAGTTAATATTCCAATTTATTGTAGGAAAATTTTGGAATATTACAATCAGGAAATGACATTCACAAAGGAAATGAAATCTTCCTTCAAAATAGTCGACTCAGTTGGTTTCAGCAGAGTTCACAACAGATCAAAAGAGGCATTCTGTATCTGCAGTTATCATTGGATGACATAGTGAACCTTAGTAGAATGTTTGTATCAAGCTCGAAAAAAAAGGGTGTCCATTTGCAACCATGATGAAACAAAAAATAAAAATGGAGTTATAAAATACCTTATTACCAAGAATTAACCTTCATTGTTATCAACAGTAACAATCAACATAGACAGAGAGTGCAACTTTGTTATTTAAAAATATTTTTCAGAAAATGGACATCAACCAACCATTAGTAGGTGTATTACAATAAGGGAAAAATTAAGCATATGCCAATAATTACTCAACACTAATCATCCATAAAAATGAAAATTAAACTTAAGATGGGAAGGTTGGTGAGAACTACCCTCTGAGCATCGAAAAAAAATGTATTAACAACAAAAACAATTGCCTAGAATTTTGCGAGGTAGGGAATGGGTCACAGATGAAACAAGTTGAAATTATCTACATGAAAATTTTTCTTGGAATCTCAAAGTGATTGACATGGCATGTTACAACTATAAAACAAATTATGATGTCACCATGGTTCAGTGATTTTAACTTAAAATGTGTCACTAAGTTCTTAACATAAAGGAATGAATGCCATCCGAAACACAAAGCCATCGACCATTTAAGCTTCTCTTTCCATTATTTGTTCTTTCATACAGTTCGCTACATCGTATTAACTAACACCATTGTATTCCTGTATGAGAAGCTCTTGTTTTCCATGGAGGTACTCCATGGCTCTGGTGGAGAAGTTGTATTTTGAAATACAGTTGAGAGTCAGATGTATTCATCGAGCGCAAAGATTCAAATTTAAATTTGAACTGGGACTATTGGCGCTTGTGTGCTGAGAAAAGGTTGACAGGATCAAACACTAATAGGATCGTGGTTGTTGTACTACGAGAGGTTGATTCGACATCCTTCAGAATGCACGCCATCGAAAACGACATTGGAAAGTTGATGATCTTATATGTGGCCATTCATGGCTATGGCCATGAGGGTTGGAATTTGGATTTCTCCTTACCCGTCGTACAATTTTTTTCTAACGTTTTGGGTCCTTATGCTTCCTGTCAAGAAACGTTATATTTAAAATTTTTCTCTTCAAGAGTGATGTTTTCATAATAAATTAACCCTTCACCAATAAAGGCTTGATTAAAAAAATTACACTTCAATAACATAATTATGTTAAAAATTTCAGAGAGGGTAAAGGAATAGTTCCTACATCTACAACATCATCCAAATGGTATTAATTGTATTCGAGAGGGTAAGGGAATCGAACCTGTATCTACAACATCATCCAAATAGTATTAATAAAGTGGGAGAGGTGTACCAAAGTAAATTTATTTTTTCACCTCCACTTGTACTCCTCTGAGGTTTTATTTGTCCACCCATTCTCCACAAATCACAATTTTCTACACTTGTTTATTTATCAAGAAATGGGTGAAAGTTTTCAACACCTCGTTTTCTCTAAAACCCATTAAAACAAGCTTTGTTTGTTGTAGTAAAAGTCACCATCCAATTGAGATAAATATTCCTCTTTCAAAAACACAAAAAACACAAAAAAAAAAAAAAAAAAAAACAAATATAAAAACCAAATCCTCCATTCACAAAACCCAAAGGCTTTTTCTATTTTCCAAATTACCCTAGCCTATCCCTATTAGTGGTGCCAACTCTTTATTTAGTTACGCAAGAGATTATTCTTTAATTACCCTAGCCTATCCCTATTGGTGGTGCCAACTCTCTATTTCGTGATGCAAGGGATTATTCTTTAAATATCTTAGCCTATCCCTATGGGTGGTGCCAACTCTCTATTTGGTGATGCAAGGGATTATTCTTTAATTACCCTAGCCTATCCCTATTGGTGGTGCCAACTCTCTATTTAATGATGCAATGGATTATTCTTTAATTAAAGCTACATAATTCTAGGCTAAGTGTGTCATTTTCTCCTAGATGTGTTGGAAAGTTCCCGCAAATATCCTTTCTAAGATTTAAATGATGCATAACCATAATCCCATTTCTAAGATTTAAATGATGCATAACCATAATCCCATACGACTAGCAATGGTCTAACCACTATCAATGATCAACCTTTTGCGAAATCCAAGGTATACAAATAATTTATTTATGTTATCCGTGCAACTTTCATTAAACTTATTTAATGACCAATTTTATGAAAATATTTTCAAAATTTACATTATTTTCCAACCATTTAAATTTGGAACTTCAAATTTATAAGCTATGTCATTTCAATTTATAATTTAGAATACTTTATCAAGTCAAGTCAATCAATATGATAATTATTGCAACACGCGCATGTGACCCTAAGTGGCCGACCAAGGTGGGGCCGGAAGTGCATTAAGTTGCAGGCCGCGTCCGTAGATACGTCTCCTGCGGGCCATTCACTGAACCTTCCTCGAAAATGATGAGCACCGACATTCCGACCTCGAGGGAGGGAGCTCTGGACGAGTCGGCGGCTTTATAACAGAGGCGACCAGTTTATAGCAATATGGGATATTAACATTTGTTGTATCAGCGAGAGAACTACTGCCCCAGCGTGTTTCTCTGCGGATCACTGCACTGCATTCATAATAATGGCTCTCACACTCGATCCCTCCATCTTTAATATGACTAACATCATATTATTGTTCATCATATTATCAACAATAAGGGTTTTCGTATTCGCTTCCGCCAACACCTCAATTAATTACATCATATTAGTTATGTGCATAGTTACATTCATAATAATGGCTCTCACACCTCTACCTCTATCTCCACCCTC
The DNA here is from genome assembly GCA_034641835.2 of Pinus albicaulis. Classification (NCBI taxonomy): domain Eukaryota; kingdom Viridiplantae; phylum Streptophyta; class Pinopsida; order Pinales; family Pinaceae; genus Pinus; species Pinus albicaulis. The sequence continues at coordinate 1,182,671,263 of CM076570.1, forward strand.
CGCCTCCACCTCTAGATCTACTTCTACCTCTTTTGCTTCCATCGCCTCCACCTCTACATCAACCTCCACCTCCACCTCCACCTTCGCCAAAGACGCCAATGTCACATATCTACCTCCACCTCCACCTCCAACTCCACAGCGCCGTCTACGTCTCCTGCGGACCTCTTTTTCTTCCGTCGCCTCCACCTCTACATCTACATCTACCTCCACCTCCACCTCCACCTTCGCCAAAGACTCCAATGTCACATATCTACCTCCACCTCCACCTGCACATCGCGGTATACGTCTCCTGCGGACCATTCACTGAACCTTCCTCGAAAATAATGAGCACCGACATTCCGACCTCGTGGGAGCTCTCGGCGAGTCGGCGGCTTTGTAACAGAGGCGAACAGTTTATAGCAATATGGGATATTAACATTTGTTGTATCAGCGTGTTTCACTGTGGATCACTGCACTGTACTGCTCCTGCCTCCACCTCCATCTTTAATATGACTAGCATCATATTATTGTTCATCATATTATCAACAATAATGGTTCTCATATTCGCTTCCGCCGACACCTCCATTAACATCATATTAATTATGTCCATAGTTGCATTCATAATAATGGCTCTCACACTCTCACACCTTTCGCCTCCACCTCTGTAGCTGCCGTCGCCTCCACATCTACCTCCACCTCCACACTCACATTTGTAGGATCACCTTCACCTCCACCTTTACCTTTGTAGCTGCCGTCGCCTCCGCCTCCACCTCCACCTCCACCTCCGCCTCCAATTAAGGGGTTATCAGGGTTTTACTATTATTTTGATATGGGACTGGATATTTCATTCACTTATATGAGATTGAATATTTCAATACTTAGATGGCTATTCCGAGTATTTTTCCAAAACCTTATGATGCAGGGCGTCTGAATAGCAAAGTCACTCATATCTGAAGGTGCAAACATAGCGTTTTGTGAACAATATGTAGCGGATGGAGTTATAGAGAAAAGGAATCGATATTCTTTTCTACATAGGAAAAGGAAACTTTTGTAAAGCTCCCCCATTTAAGTTTTGAAATGCTGTCTCGCATCTATCTTCAAAGTTTTGTAATGCTTTCCTATTTAAGTTTTGTAATGCTGTCTCGCATCTATGCAGGGCGTCTGAATAGCAAAGTCATTTTTTACATTTACATTTACTTAGCAAAGTCACTTCTACATTTACATTCCGAGTATTTTTCCAAAACCTTATGATGGAGGGCGTCTGAATAGCAAAAGCAAAGTCACTCATATCTGAAGGTGCAAACATAGCGTTTTGTGAACAGTCATGTAGCGGATGGAGTTGTACAGAAAAGGAATCGATATTCTTTTCTACATAGGAAAAGGAAAGTTTTGTAATGCTGTCTCGCATCTAGCTTCAGTGGCTGGAAAGTTTGTGTTCCCTTCAAGTGTTCTAATAATGAAAGTTTGTGTTCTAATAATTTATGGAATGATTTTTGACCAATTCTATTTCTAAACAATATTTTATATATATATATATATATATATATATATATATATATGAATGTTTTTTATGAAACAATTTTAAAAAAAAAAAATTTAAGCATTAGATTTTGAATAAGAGTTTATATTTGTATGATATATAGTTGATTTTAATCACCATTATTATAATTTTGATGTAACTACTTTATTCTCTAAAATTACAAATGTGGGATCTTTATTAAACATGAGCTTGAAATTGAATTACCTAACTTTACATAGTATTGGCTTACCTAGTGAAGTAAACAAAATGAACAACATTAACAAATTTGTTGATAACAAATTTTACTTTGACTTGTCTCATGATAAATTGATTCATTAATTTTAGTTGTGATTTATAATGCTAAGTGATTTTTATTTCACCATAAATTTATTTATTGTGATATTTTTTTTCACCATAAATTGATTTATTAAGTGATTTTTTTTCAAGATAAATAGATTTATTAATTTTATTTGAGATTTATAATGCTATGCATTCTTGTCATGCGATTTAATTATAAATAGAAGTTTATTAAAAGTATGTTTTCCTAAAGATGTTAGTTTTTTTAGGATATAATTAGGAAATTTATAAATGTTGAATATGATAATTAACACAATTTGTATTCTATGTTTTTGATTTCATGGTAGTTTGACATTGCCTTCGAGATTGGATGCAAGCCCTTCATGTCTCCTTCTCCCTTTCTTCTGTTTCTTCTCCTTTATTTCTTCTCGTGCATTTAGACAACAATAGGTAGGTCAATGTGCATTAATGCATTGCTTTCATGTTGTTGATGTCTCTATCATTTCGCTCTTCGTAAAATTAAAACCATTTCTCACCAGTATTGTTTGCTCTCTACTCCCATGTATTTCAGTGCTCAATGCTCAACTTTTGGCTTTGTCTTTCAACTCTAAGTTTGTATTCTAATCAATGCAATAGGGCTCGATTTAGACTCAATTTAGGTTTCTTGAGGTTTGTGGTTTGTCCACAATCTCTTCAAATATGCAAAGGTGCCCGGGTGATGCAGGAGCATCCTAAAATAATTTTCTTTTTCCCCATGAGGGCAATTCCATGTTGATATTCATTTCATAGAATCTGTCTATTATGCTTATGTGTCCCTCATGGGAAAGATGTACATAATTAGTGAAAGGTTGGGGACATAGCAAAATACATGCGACAAAACACGACTACGACTGTTGAAATAAACCAAAGCACCAAACATGAATTTATAGAATATCAAACAATGAACTATGCAGATATAGCTGCCTTACAACTCAGTCTCTGCATTCAAACTTTGCTATCTTTGTTATGGCTCGTCTATATTTATACAAAAAACTAAGTCAGTGACATGTATTTAAAAAATCAGTTTTTCCTGTTTGAGTTCCAATGAATCCAGGAGATGTTGCCCCTTCAAAACTCAACAGGTAATGGCGGTAGTGCTTCTTCGACGCTGGACAGTTCATGGCGGTGAGGTGGTGCAAGAGATGTTTGGTGAGGCAATGTTTGGTGATTAATCTGTTAGGCAAGCGTATTTATCGCAAAAACTCCCCCTTAATTATGATCAACAACTTAACCTTGACTCAACAAAAATTAAACATGTATGTTGGTCTAAGTCTCAGCTAGGCTTATAATGACTTAAAACTTTAAAATCAATTCTTGGGCTAGATTTCTTTTTCGATTTCTTCCAGATCCTGTATCCCCTGAACTGTTTCATCTATTCCTTTTTGGTGTAGGTTCCAAATTTCAGTTTCTTCATTTGTTGTTGTAACTTGTTCGTCATTAAATCTTTGTTTATCATAAAAACATAGAAAATAATTTCAGGTTGTCCATAGCTGTCATCTACTTCTTCAAAAATATGTTTGTATGTGGACTACTGCCACATGTCATATTCTATAGGTTTTTTTATCATCAGTCTTTTGATTATCAATTTGTTACAACATAATTTCGTAATAGAATTTCATCTCTTCACGACTCCAATACATGAAAATTTCATTGACATTTTCACTTTCAACATCATCCATGTTGTCTTCAACATTAATTTTTGCAACTTATATGCAAACATAATCAACACATGGTGCTTCAAGCCATGCTTCAAGGAACGTTAATTCTTCTTCAAATTTTTTTGTTTCATCTTGGTTGCTTTTAACATTTTCACACATAAAATCAATGTTAAGTTTATATGAAAAAAAATTCAGAACCATATTGGTTCTATTCAATCTGCTCTGGAATGAGAATTTTCTTCTCTTCTTCCTTCTTTGACTCTGTCGGTGCCTCATTATCTTGATTCTCCACCTCTTCTTTTGCAAATGGGTTTTCTTCCACTTGGTTTCAACACATAAGTGGGCTTATCTCACCAAATAACAACATATCAATAAGACGTTTATGTTGTGTCATATGCAACCACTCATCACTAGTTAATTGCTCTTCATCAAAGTTAACATCAACAATTTCAATTATTGGATTCATTGAATCAGTTTCTTCTCCATTAGCAACAATATCTATGCCAAAATCAGTTCATGTTGGTAAGACACAATCAACATTGTGATCAAATTTCAATTTGGATTCACCAAACTCTTCATCTTTCTGTAGATTCGCTACTACAGATACATCTTCATTTTCATTTTCAAGAACTGTTGGAACAACTTGTACAACACTACTATCTTCGACTTGATTACTCTCCCTTGCACCAAATTCTTCTTATAGCATCTTCCATGCTTCCTTGGAATTTTTAGCTTTTTCTACCTTGCAAAAACACTTCTCATCCAATCATTGTTTTATAAAATTCAATGCTAAAGCATGGCATGCTATGCAACCAACTCACAAAATAGAAGAAAAGATAGATCAATGACTTAAAAATTATCCTCTTTGAGGGGGAAACCTCCTTTACATTACATAAATGAACAATTATTGTATGATTCAACTGGACAAACCTCCTTTTTATATATAGGAGTCTAAGGGGTCACAATATAATCAAAGCCAACATAACAATAATAATGTAAGGGCACAAGGATAATAATAGTGGGCTTATATGGGGACTACATAGGCACAACAATAATAATATTGGGTTTCTATGGGGACTACATGAGCATAATAATAATAATAATAATGGGGCTACACTACTAATAACAATAAGGGGATACACTAGTATTATAGGGACCTAACATGCCCCTCTCCTTCAAAACAGTGTTTTCCTCAATGCTTAAGTAGTTATGGATGCTTCTATATAAAATTCTCATCCTCCCGTGTGGAATCTTCAGCTGGTAAGTTCTTTCACTTGATGAGATACTCTGAAATTGATCGATTTCGTAGTGTTCGAGTTCTTCTTTCCATGACTTCTTTAGCTTCCAATATGATTTTTTCTTCCTTGTCAAGTTCTGGCAATATTGTTTGAACTATAAGCTTATCACCTATAACCTTCTTTAAGCATGAAACATGGAAAACTGGTTGCACTCAGGAAGATGCAGGAAGCTCCAATTTGTATGCCGTAGTACCAATATTTTACAACACCTTATAAGGACCATAATACTTTGGTGATAATTTATTATCCTTCTTAAGTTGCTTGTGGGATTTTTATTTGTATGGTTGTAGCCGTAAAAATACCGAGTCGCCAGGGAAAATTTTAGGGGATAATATTTGCAGGTTGGCTAATTTTTCATGTTTTTTTTGAAAAAAAGATTGGCCAATTTCCATTTTTTTTCTAAAAATGTTTCACCAAATTTTTATAGTATTAAATTATTTTACCTTAAAGATCACCAAAAGTTTATAGAGAATGTTAGCCTCTCTCATAAAACAATAATAAATCCAAAAATAAAATAAATAAATTAAATATTAAAAGTTAGGAATTTATGCCTAACTCTTTAGTTTGGGTTGTTCCTCTAAGATACGAGTTAGTTTAGGTAGCTCCTATATTGGTGTGTGTTTGGTTGAGAAATTATCTCAACAAGGTGTTCAAGATAGCACGTACTATCTTGAGACATCATCTCCTCATCTATTTAATTGTAAAATTACATTATTTTAATAATGAGAAAATATGTGAGGAAGCCATGAGGCTGAAGCCTTTTCCGCCATTATTTGGTGTCTGGTTTGTTATGTGTGTTTTCTATATTTGTCTGAGTTAGTTTAATTTTCAATATGTGGTATCAAAGCCTTCGGTGAGTGAATATCGTGGAGTCGATTGTTGCATAAATAATGCATCGAGAAGTTGTGAAGGAAGCCAAGTTTCATATGGAAAGATTGGGTGTAGTTTTAAAATTTTGCAGTGAAGGGCGTTCAAAAAAATCCTGCATGAGAGAGAAGTATTAAGATACGCAGTGGGGTGCGGCCAGGCTGAGCATTTGTGTGGACGTAAGCTAAGATCCCATCAGGAAGGTGTTGACGCGTCATCCATTACAGCAGTAACACTACAGGAAATGCGTGAGGAGAGCAGTGGTGTAATTTCATTACAACTCTAGATTGTAGCGTTATGGTTTGGTGTGGCTTTAATTGCTGAAGTCTGCACACGAGTTAACATAGCAGTGAGCAAGTTAAGACAGTCGTGAGGTAACATTTGATATGGATATTGTAACAACGCATTCCAATAAAATGTTGTCAGTTTGACATCGTAGTTTGTCACTGCAATACACCTTTGTGTGACTATTGTATATGCCATAGGATCAAACAAAACAAAGTAGTAGCATATATATATATATATATATATATATATTTACCAACAATTCCTTCAGGATTCCGTTGGGTTTTTGGAATGAACTTTGTATGATTAATTAAAGTTGTAGTAAGGATCATTGTTATGTGTTGTAACTGGTATGAGAATGAGATTTTCAAATTAAGTAAGAAGGAATAAATCCGTTCCTGAGGCAAGAAAATCTGGCACTTAGTAAAATTGAATAATTTTACTACACTACAATTTTTAAAGTGGAAATCAAAGTTGCATAGTAGGGAGAGTTGATTTGTGAATGGGAGTAGTTAGTTGATCACATATATGGCATTAATGAAAGTACTGGACATGAGTGCAATTTTTGTTGGGTGATGGTGGAGTATACAGTCTATGGTGAAAAGGTAAACTGTAGGTTTGTGTATCTTGATGTTTGTTGGCATTTTTTATTAACCCAAAGTCAAATACATGGATACCAATTTCTAGTCTGATGAATGACTATATCAGAAAATGGTTAAAATGTGATTTTGGGGAAAGTATATGCTTTTGCAGATTACATCATTTGATTTGTAATGCGTCTATAAGAGAATGTTTGTATTGAAAATACAATGATAGATTAACAAGTTAATCAATTCCTTTGGGAATGAAGATAAGCCTGGGAATTCATGAAAGTGAGTAATCTTGAATTGATTGTGTGAAGAATTTTCCAAAGTAAGAGTTTTTGTAAATTTGCATCATTGTGGGAGCTTGCAATATTGTTGACAAATAGATAGAATTGAGGGGCATCCCTTTTGAGCTGGTGTTAGTACTATGGAGTGGTAAAACTGAAATTTCAAATTTACAATTTGCATGGACATAAATGTTGGAAGAACATGTGGAGATCTTGCTTGTGAAGAGACTAGTCAATGGGCTGAGAAGGGATTCACTCGGAAAAATTAGAAGGACACAGAAAATGGAAAAGTTGTATGGTGGATGAAAGTACAGGTGAGAGATGGAACACGATCACACAGAGATCTTGAAGGTGAGTTGATATGTTTTATTTTTAACTTTGGTTTTGAAGATGATATTTGCAAAATACATACTACAGAAAGTTGAAGGAAATCTCAACAAACAAAGATCACAGTTTTAAAAGTACTGATGAAAGAGACTAGTAATAGTTTGTGAATGAAAGCAAAGTGTGGAGCAGAACCTTGAAGAATTCCAACGGAGATTGGATAAAAAGGACAGTTGTGTTCTTAGAAAGTGCATATGAGTTGAGGCCTAGGGGGAGTAGAGAGGATGCTCAAAGAGGCTCCAGAGAATAGAGAACTAGTGCTTTCCAAAGACCAAGTCCAGAAAACCAGTGCTCACTTGATGCTGATTTCAAAACATTATTTCATTTTTTTTAAAGTGACATAAGAAAATTGAAAAGAGAGTGCTCATATTATATGTTTTTCATGGAACTCTGTTTTGAGATTGGAGATGACTTTATGAAATGGATATAAAATGTAAGTGTCCAAAAATTCTAAGCAAAAAAAAGGAAATGTGTGCCAAGGTAAGTTTTGCATTAAAATTTTTGTAATTCTTGGAGTGATAAGTTGAATGTTGAAGTAATTTTGTGGAGTGATAAGGATTGTTTTTTTGTAAATTTGGAGTGATCAGTTTTTCAAAGCAAAGCTCATTGTTGTAGGAGGTTGAGTCATTTTTTGAAGGTTTTCCAAGAAGTTCTGGAACTTTGATTCCATGAAGATGTTATGAAACTAAATGATTATGTACTCCAAAGTTTAATAAAGCATATATTTTTTGTGGTGATTATGTCCTAGATCCGCCTGAAATTGAATAAGGGGATCTTAGGTACACGAAGAATGTGTTGATGATGGTGCATGCTTCATGTTGTTGCTTTTGATTTGTGTCTAGTTTTGACACATAAATGATTTCATTTTAACACACACATAAATTTCAATGCAAGCAAGCACGACACTTGTAACAAAGTAGCTACAAGGAAGGATAATTAAGCTCAAAACATGCATTTGCATCACTACAAAAAATAATCAATGTTTTCAACATCGACATTCTACCTCAACAAGCAAATTCACTCAATATAATGAAGTTCATGAATCTAGAAACTCCAACATTTTAAAGCAAAGTCTACATCAACGTTCTTGCAAATACATTTAAGAACTTGTAATCAAATTCATTGTTTTAAGTGAATCATTAAAAATTAATTGTTAATGAATTTTTAAGAGGACAAGTGAATTCATTGTTTTAAGTGAATCATTAAAATCATTGTAAGCTTTCTTGGGTGCATTTTCAACATTGTTCGATACCCTTCCTTTAAGAAAAATCAAGTGAGTGCACGAGTTTTAAATCTAAAGCAAACAAGCAACAAGTTCACATCTACAAGCGAGCATGAGTATTCATTCAAGAAATTTCCATCAAGTCAGTACAAGGTTCAAACTATCAAGTGAGCCAGCGTGAAATTCATTGCAGCAACCATCAAAGAAACCAAGCAAGTTCAACTCTAACACCAATCAAACAAGTTGAAATCTACATCAAGTGAGCGTGAGTATTCATTCAAGTGAGCGTGAAGTAATCAAGCAAGTCAAGTAAGCGTTCAAGTAAAGCGATCGTCATCAAGCGAGCGTGAATACAAGAGTTCAAGTAAGAAAAATTCTACAATTCTAGCAAGTGTTACAAGCAAGCACAATCAACAAAAAATCAAGCGAGTGTGCCATTCAAGCCACATAGCAAGTGAGCCTGTCATTCAAGTAACAAAATCAAGTGAAACAGTTCAAATCACGACAACTACGACAAGAGAGCTTGAATTCAAGAGAGAAAATTCATATGGCACAACACATTCAGTTGTTAAAAATTCTTCACAATTTGATCATCTCAAGTGATAAAGACATGGTGCAAATCAGCAAAGAAACTCTTGATAATCTTTCATGGCATCTACAATAAGAAAATGAAACCGTTGAGTTTATTCAACTAGATTCGCAACTACAACGAAATGAGTTGCAAGAAAAGAGTGATATTTCAAGTCTTTGAACCATCCATATGATAAGTCATTCATTTAAACATCTTCAAGTGTCGAAGTTGTTCCAATTCAAATTTCTTCCAAGCCAATCATCAAGCCATGGGAAGAAATTCAAAATAACAAGAATCAACGAGGCTTAGGATATGTTAACGATGACAACAACCTACATATCCCAGATTATTCCAAGCCAATTAAGTTCATCAGTGCAGGATTTATTGAACAAATCACCTCAGCAAGTTCTGAGAAAGTTACAAATAAATAGAAATGCACGCAACCCGAAGTTGCAATCAAAACGACATGTTCTCATTGTCAAAGAACAGGTCATATGGATGATCAGTGTTTTGATCTCCATCCTTGTCTCCATTGTGGCAAGCCCAATCATTCCTCAGAGAAATGTCGGAATAAAAAATAATAAGCCAGATTGAAGATAAATTATGAATGGATTGATCCTTGGAAATGGTCATCCACATTCAAAATATTGTCTCAGTTCTACAACTGAATACAATCACACATAGTGCAGCTGACAGTGAAAGAAGATGGTACTCGCATGAAATTGAACGGAGGAGTACACCAGTGCAGCACTCCTACTCCTGAAGTGGGGGAGTTCAGGAATACTTTCCAGAGAATTGTCTCTCCTTTCAGCTGACAAAGGGGGGGAGATGTCAATGAAATTGACGGTGGTTGTCAGACTGAATGTCTCGACAAAACCAGCAAAATTAGCCAGTGGGTAGCTTCTGTAGCCAATGGGCATATTCAACAGCCAGTGGGCATCAACAAATTTTCTAGTGGGCAGTCAACAGTAAAGAAGCAGTGAGCAGTTTTCAATACAACAAAAGCAACAGAGAGTTGTTTTTGACATCATCAACCAGTGGGCATTCAAAAAATTTTGTCAGTGGACAAAGGATGTTGATTTCACGCAAAGGACAGATGGATCCTTTTGCAACTTGGCACATGATGGAGTTGTCAAGAAAAATTCAGAGATGAATCAGATATGCAACTACCTCATGGTCTCTTTAGATTGCAGTTTTTCAGCATCCAGCTTTGGCGATTTTTCAGGCAATGTTTTTTAGGATCAACATGAGAACTTGGAAGATGGTTACTCATTATTATTTTGGATTTATCATTGAAGGGGGGAGTGTTAGCCTCTCTTATAAAACAATAATAAATCCAAAAATAGATTAAATAAATTAAATATTAAAAGTTAGGAATTTATGCTTAACTCTTTAGTTTGGGTTATTCCTCTAAGATAGGAGTTAGTTTAGGTAGCTCCTATATTGGTGTGTGTTTGGTTGAGAAATTATCTCAACAAGGTATTCAAGATAGCACACACTATCTTGAGACACTGTCTCCTCATCTATTTAATTGTAAAATTACATTCTTTTAATAATGAGAAAATATGTGAGGAAGCTGTGAGGCTGAAGCCTTTTCTGCCATTATTTGGTGTCTAGTTTTTTATGTGTGTTTTCTGTATTTTTCTGAGTTAGTTTAATTTTCAATAGAGACTATACAAAAACTAATTATAAATTTAAATATTTTTACAAATATATCACCAAATATTTTATAGTTTGCACATTAGGGATTAGTAAGATTCACTAGAGTTTCTAAAATTTGAGATAAATTTCTATCCTTCTAATTTTCCCTGCCAGTCGCCTACATCAAAACTTCTTTCACTATGATGTTGATCTGCTTGTTGTCTCATTTGATTTTTCACCAAAGTGAGGTTATCCTTTAAGAGTTTGAGAACTTGTTGTTGATACTCGATGTGATCTTCCACTGCTTGAACCTTAGAATTTTCTCTTAAAGATGATATGATGGACAGTGGATGATATCCATAAAGTGCCATAAATAACGGTCTTTTTTACTGTAGTATGGAAGGAAGTGTTATACCACCATTCAACTAGAGGTAAGCACTTGGACCATTATGCTTGGTTATCAGATACAAAGCAATGAAGATATCGTTCCAAAAATTTTCTCACTATCTCTGTTTTCCCATCAGATTGAGGATGATAAGATGAGCTATGAGCTAATTTATTACCTAGACAAGAAAATAGTTATGTCCAAAAATTTCTAGTGAAAATGAGATCTTTGTTTCTTACAATAATCTTTTGGTTTCCATGTAGCTTTTGAAATGTTTCCATAAATACAGTAGCAATTGTACTGGATTTAAATGGATGAGATAATGCACAAAAGTATGCATACTTGGTAAGTCTATCAACTACCACCATGATGACACTCTCTCCTTCGGAATTGGGTAAACATATGATAAAATCCATTGAAACCTCCTCCTAACATTGACTTGGAATGGATAAGGGTTGTAACAAACCTGGGGTCTTAATGATCTCAACATTATTTTGTTGGAAAACCCAACTTTCTGGCATAAATTTTTGAATATCATATTTAAGGTCATCCCAAAAAAATCCTTCTTAACCTTGTGGTAAGTTTTTAAAAATCCCAAGTGCCCTCCTAAGAGAGAGGTGTGCTATTCCAGAGGAATATTTTCTTTAAGTTGGGAATTCTTACAAAGGTAAAACCGCTCTTTGTACCACAATGAATCATTTTTCTAGCTAAATGTATCATATGTACTGAGATCTTGCTGCAACTTTTGAATGAGTGCCCACATGTCTTCATCATTACTCCATTCATCCCTTGCTTCAGTTATCCAATCTGGTTGGATAATAGAAATGGCACAAAGAAATGCTTCGACATCCTCATCCTTTCTTGAGAGTGCATCTACAACAACATTTTGCTTCCCTTTATAGATGATTTCAAAGTCATAACCCAACATATTTGTGACCCATTTTTGCTGCTCTTATTAAGATAATATTTGTTCTAAATATTATTTAAGACTATCATGATCTGTTTTTACCTTGAAGTGTATTCCCATTAGGTACGGTCACCAGTGCTTAAGTGCATGTAGTATTTCCAACATTTTCTTCCCATAAATAGGTTTGTGTAAATACTTTCCTTTGATTGGAAGACTTTCAAAAGTAATGGGTCTTCCTTCTTGCATTAAAAAAACACCAATTCCATTTCCTAAGGCATAACACACCACAATAAAGGTTTTTGTGAAGTCTGTTGTAACTAAGACTGGTGCTTGGCACATTGCCTCTTTAAGATGTTCAATGCCTTAGTTTCTTTTGGAGTCCAATAAAATGCATCTTTCTTTAGTGATGTTGTTAGACGTGCTATTATTCTCCCATAATTCTTAACAAACTTGCCATAATACCCTATCAACCCGAGAAATCCTCGCAGATGCTTTATGGTTGTGGGGATTTTCCATTCCTTAATGGATTTAATTTTGTTAGGGTCTACCTTAACACCCTCATGAGATACAATATGACCCATATATTCCACCTCATATACTCCAAAGAAACATTTGGAGGTTTTCGCATATAATTATTTCTCCTCCAACAGTTTGAGCACCCTGTCAACATGTTGAAAATTATCCTTCCAAGACTTGTTGTAGATTAAAATATCATCAAAAAATATTAACACAAATTTTCTAAGGAAGAGTTTGAAAATGGAATTCAACAAACCTTGAAATGTAGAAGGTGCATTGGCAAGGCCAAAAAGGCATGAAAAAAAATTCATAATGACCCTCATGAGTTCTAAATGATGTTTTCGTAATGTTTCCAGTCTTCATTATTATTTGATGATATCCTGAACGAAGATCCAATTTGGTGAGTAAAATTTCTCCATGTAATTCATCCAATAATTCATCAATGACATGAATGGGAAATTTATCTTTAATAGTGAGCTTGTTGAGCTCCTTATAACCTAGACACATGCGCCCTAATCTATCCTTCTTATGAACCAATAATATTGGATATGACAAAGAACTTTGACTAGGCTGAATTATACTAGCCTCTATCATTACCACAACCATGCGTTCAATTTCACTCTTTTAGGCATAGGGATATCTGTATGGTTTGATTTTTGGAGGAATACTTCCTGGAATCAAATGAATAGCATGATCATGATCATGAATAGGTGGGAGGACTTTTGGAGTCTCAAATACCTTGGAATGATTTTCTAAGACTTTTTGGAGATCTGGAAAAATAGATGATTTCAATGTTTAAACCTCTACTGAGCATAATTATGCAATTACGCATTGTTGTTCTTTATTTAGAATCTTTTTCATGACATTATAGCTGATTATCTTTCGTGGCTTCCCTATGATACCCCTTAATTCAATTTCCTTTCCTTTCCAAACATATTTCAAGAAAATTTCTTGAAAATTAAAAGCTATCGTACCCAAAGATTGTAACCATTCGACTAATAGTACAACATCAACACCACCCATTGGAATGGAAAGCATTGAACTATTCAATAGATATTCTCCCATGGAAAGATTTTTCATGCCATTAGAGCTGATTATATTTCCTTGTTTCCCTGCAATACCCCTTAATTCAACTTCCTTTCCTTCCCAAAAAAAATTCAAGAAAAGTCTCGAAAATTAAAAGCTATCGTACCCAAAGATTGTAACCATTAGACTCCTAGTACAACATAAAAACCACCCATTAGAATGGAAAACATTGGAATATTCAATACATATTCTCCCATGGATAGCTTGATATTATGGCACTTTTGAGAGAAATTTATAGTTCCTCCATTTGCAACCATTACTTTACACTCTGGTGCTATATATAGGAAGAAATTCAATTCCTTGGCTATCTTACAATGAATAAAGTTATGGGTACTACCCGAATTAGTAAACATTATTACATTTTTCTTCTTGATATCTCCTTCTATCTTGAGAGTTTGAGGAGTGGTAGTTCCTACCAATGCATTAGAAGATAGAGTTGGATTTGTTTCTTCTTCCTCCGAGGTTGGTTCCTAGTGTATATCCTATTATTTTGAAGTTTTTTGTTTCTTTTCTTCCTCCTCTTCAAAATCTGTAAAATAATTTCTTCTTGACACACTTATGACCTTTACTGTATTTTCTATCACAATTGTAGAAAAGTCCTTTTACTCTTTTTTCTTCCAATTTTTGTGGTGTCAATCTGTGGAAGGTTAGGAGAAGCATCACTTCCATATTCATAGTTGTGAGAGTTAGACTTCCTTGTAGTATAAAAATAGTTTTGATATGGAATATAATTGATTAATTTTGATTAGTCATTTCATATACATATTAGTTTTTATTATCCATTTAATTTTTATTAGTGTACTACGTTAACTAAATAATAATTTAAAACTTCCAAACTTCCAAGGTTTTATTAGTTTTTATTTATTCGCTATATAAATTTTTAACCACCTTTTAAATAATCATTTTAATTTCAACATTTATTTCACCCACGGCTTCCTCTTCGTTGAGGGAGTTGAATATTAGTGTGGACCTTTTACAGTTACCAAATTCCATAGGGATGTTGAAGTACCTAGAAAAACTTGAACTGTACCACTTCAAAGGAACATTTCTCGAGGAATTCTTTCAATTACGCTCACTGAAATACATGAGACTCAAGGCAGAAACAAAGTTGTTGCCAGAGTCTTTGGAGAACTTCAAAAGCCTCCTTCATCTTGATTTGTCTCACTACATGTCCTTGGAAATGCTGTCGCCTTCCCTTGGAAAATTAACTCAGCTCCAGCATATTGAATTGTCTTTGTGCTCACATTTGAAAACGTTGCTGCCTTCTTTTGGAGATTTAACAAATCTCCAGCATGTTAAGCTAGAGGGGTGTAAGGAGTTGAAGATGCTGCCAGACTCCTTCAGGAACTTAAATTGACTCAAATATCTCGATTTGAGTTACTGTGAATACTTGACTCTCTCTAGCGAAACATTTGGGAATATCAGTATGCTCATAAGCTTGAATATGCGTAGGTGTCACAACATTGAAGTGTTAAACCACCAAGTCACAAATCAACAGTACCTCAAAGAACTCATTTTGGCTGATACAAGGTTAAAAGAATTTCTGAGTGCCATTGGAGACCTCGTCAACTTGGAAATTTTGTCTCTATTTTTCCTTTCATTGGAAAACCTTGCCAGATTCACTCAGGGAGCTAATGAACTTGAAGGAATTGACACTTTCTGTCAGGAAATTGGAACATTTTTCCGAGTTGTTAAGATAGTGACGTCCTTGTCACTATCTTATTCTCTGATTAGTGAAATGCCATTTGCCAGTGTGGACATGGTTCAAGCGGGAGGTCGTATATTGTTGAATAATTGCATGCCTAGGATCATTGAGTTAAATCTATCGAAGACGAGAATAAATAAAATATCATTTGGTGAAGGTGCTTGCCTAGTACTTCAAGATCTGGATCTTAGATATTGTGAGAATCTAGTAGAGGTTGGAGCATTGACGACATCACTATCATCACTGAATTTTCAATCTTGTCGGGCATTAAAGAAAATAACGGGGCTTCGTGGCTTTGAACAACTTCGACATCTGCAAATGCATGGATGTGAAGCAATAGAGGAATTGCAAGTTATGGAAACATTGAAGTCACTGGAGAAGTTGGAGATAGATGCATGGGAGAATGAGGAGAGAACATAGGCATTGGCTGAGAAAAATCATGAAAGCAATGTTTTAAAAAAGATTGTTAGTATCTTGCAAAGAAAACCTGGGTTATGAGTCGGATCGTCTTGCTGACCGCGCTTTTATTTAATTAGCTTTAGATCCATGTAATTTTGGATATATTATGTCTTAGAAGGATCCATTCTATTAAGGTGTAAACTTTTTCTCAAATTCTACAATCCAAAAGTTTGCATGATTTTTAATTGTTTACTTATATAATTTTTTTTTGAAACTACATTATTTAAATATTTTGTATAGTTATTTAATTTTTTTCTAAGACCATATTATTTAAATATTTTGTATATTTATTTAAAAATTTCCATTTTTAGTTTTTTAAAGTTGTTTATTTTGACTTCAACTTTAATGCAGAATGGATACCCTTATACATCATACTGGGCTGTAAAATACACTTCTCCAAACAAGAAACTACTTTTTATACAGAAATCCCTATCCACATGTTTTTCCAAATTGTTGTATTGTGGTTGGAAAATAAAATATACATCTTCAATTCAGTACTTATGCGATTGAATATGAAATATGAGAGATTCATGAGGATTTGAAAGGGCTGAATGGTATCATACTTGCCTTTTATTTAAAGGTTTAAATAAATCAAGAAGAACCAAAAAAAATTTGTTGTTAGATAAGAATTTATATAAGAGATTTAAAGAAGCTTTGGGATTACAAATTATAAAATGTCAATTATAAATATTATAAATATTTGCAACCGGAAACTTTTCATTAAGAAATTAAGATTTTTTATATAATACTTCAATTTAATTTATCAAGTTAGTAAGTTTGTTGTTGTTATTTTATTTCGTAGCTGGTTACGTTAATAGGTGCCCCCCTTGTTGCAATTGGCTACTTTAATCCTTTTGCTAATTATTTTTTTTGATCGGATGGTATAAATTAAAAGATGTCAGTATATTCCCGTGGTCACCTCTCAATCAATGAATGAAATTGAAATTGATAACTTCCTTCCATATCTAAATCAAGTGTTTAAACCTTGTTCAAATTATTTTTTTATCAAACTGGTGAGCTCTGGTATTGCACCAAGAATGCTTCAATGTTGAAAAGTCAGCAATAAATGTGTGTCTAATTTAATTTTCTCTTAATTAAATTGGACAATAAAATGTAATCTTATCTCATAATCACTTGTAATAGTTAACTGAGTGTGATAAACTCAGTTAGCTCATGATTTTTGAGTTGAGGGTGGTTTGTGAGTCATGCAGAGTGATTCTATTAGTTATGGAGTTCGAGTTGCAGTTAGTGCATTATTTTAATGCATGAGAAATAAGTTAAATCAATTAATCGAGTTAAAGTCACTTGAACTAGTTGTAACTGTTTGTTGCAATAGTGAGAGATCAAGTGAGTTAAATAAGATTTAATTCACATGTAGTGATTTTCCATGCAACTGATGATTTACTATTAATAGCTGCATGCATGTCATTTCCAGTGGAGACCCAGTTGAGACAAAGTTTAAATGGATGTTAACTATCAGTTGTATCATTAGTAGGTTGCCCGCATGCAGTAAGACAACCATAGGATTTCCCATGAGCATTGCGGAGTTTTGGAGGGCCTAATTTCCAAAAGAATAGGGATTGCATTCCATAAGAATTGTGCAAGCAAGGTAGGTTGAGCATAGGTTGAAAATTGGCTAAGTGTTGGTTGATTTTGTCTGGATCAGTGTGAGGCAGTTGTGAGAGTGCAGGAGACTCTTGTGAGAAGAGTGCATTGTAATTGTTTCATGATTCCTTGGTGAATATACAATAGAAGGTAGAGGGGTTTTGAGCAGCAAGATTTCCCCAAGAAAATATCTGTGTTGTGTTTTGATTTTATTCTTTCTCTTATTTGGTGTGATTGTGTGATCGTCTTTATTTTCCGCAAATTAATTTGTAGAAGGATTCAGTATCTTGCTTTAGCATATCACCTGATCGGATTGAATCCATTGGTATACATATTTTTTGTATAATATCTACATGGTATCAGAGCGCAAGAAACCACTATAGTGGAGAATAAATTGAGTTTGTGGCTGAATAACATTTTAATTTTCAAAATTATTCTTGGTGCGACAGGTAGATCAGGATCAAGATGGATTTCAATGGCTTGAGATTGTAGTATGCATTCGAGGGAAGTTCCAATTATATTGCATGGAAAGATAGGATGGAGGCAGTTCTGGAGGACAATGGGTTGAAATAATTAATTGATAATGACATTCCAAAACCCACTGCAACAGATGCTGCTCTTCTTGATGCTTAGAAAAATAAGGTTGAAAAGGCGAGGAGGATCTTACTAGAGGAAGTACGAGACCACATTTTATCAAGTCTCCATGGAAAAGTGACTCCATATGCAATGTGGAAGGCTTTGAAGGATCTGTTTCATAGTATCAATGATCATAGAAAATTGGCACTGGAGGATAGGCTCAGGAAAATAAAAATGGAGAAAGGAGACACTATCCTGAAATGTTTAACCAAGTTTTTCCAATGTCGAGATGAGCTTGGGAGCGTCAGAATTACTGTCGCGAATGATGACTTGGTGAGCCTAGCTCTTCTAGGCCTTCCCAACAGTTGGCATAGTTATCATGAATCTATCAGTGAGAGGGAGAAGCTGCCAAATTGGGAACGAATTTGGTCAGATTTGGTGCAAGAAGAATTCTGGAAGAATGCCAGGGATGGATCTTCATCTAAGACAGATGATGAAGAAAATTGCACCTTGGATGGTAAGGCAAAGAAGGGGAAGGGAAAGAAATACTATTCCAAATCTTAGATAGGAAAAGAATGCAAGAAGCACGACATGTCCGAAGTGAAGTGTTTTCACTGTCACGGGCATGGAAATTATGCCAATAATTTTCTACAAAAGAAGAAGAGCAAGAAGGCTTCAAGATTTGCAGTTATGGAGGCTTTCGCCTCACAATTTGAGTTGGAATTATCACTCATTGCATGCATGGTGTCATGATCAGTGTGGTACTTGGATAGTGGTGCATCTTTCCACATGATGAGAGACAAAGAATTTTCAGTAGCTTGGAGGAGAAGGACCTCCAGATGCATATCGAAATGGGTGATGACGAGAGGTATAGTTCTATCGGGATTGGTACAGTTACCTTCCAGAGACAATCAAGTAAACCCTTCTTATTAAAATATGTAATGCATGTACCAGGCTTTAAACATAATTTAGTTTTAGTCGTAATTTTAGAGGATAGAGGTTATGATGTGGTTTTCAGTGAAGGGAAAGCTTTACTTCGAAACAAATCCGTAGGGCAAGCCAAGAATATTGGGATTCATGTGAAGAATCTCTACAAAGTTGATGTAGATGGTTGTGCAACATTGATAGGTAAGGCAGAAAAAGTGGTGAGTTGGGATGAGGGTGAGTTATGGCATAGGAGATTGGGCCATCTACGCCACAGAACCTTGAAGGTCATGCAACAGATTTCTATGGGAATTCCCAAGGTAACTCTTGCGCAGATAGACACATGCAAGGGATGTACCAATGGGAAGTATGCAAAGGCCACTTTTCATGAGAAGGAGAACCGAGCAGCGAAAATCCTTGAGAGAGTTCACTCAGATGTGTGTGGATCATTATCTATAGGTTCAACAAAAAATCACAGGTATTATGTGATATTTGTTGATGATTTTTCTAGAAAGTGTTGGATCTACTTCATGCAGAAGAAAGATCAGGCGTTCTCAATATTTTGTGAGTTCAAAGCACTGGTGGACAAAGACATGGGGAAGCATGTGAAGGCTCTTAGGAGCGACAATGGTGGTGAGTACATCTCCAGTGAATTCAACAACTTCTGTAGAAAATAAAGAATTCAGAGAGAGTTGAATGCACCTCATAACCCACAACAGAGTGGGGTCACAGAAAAATAATAGAAAAATCGTGGGTGTGGCACGAGAAATGTTGCATGATTAGGGGCTACCATTGCATTTGTGGTTAGAGGCACGCAAAACAATGGTATTTGTGCAAAATCGTAGTCCTCATAGGATACTTGGCATGAGAACACCAGAGGAGGCTTTTTCTGGTAAGAAACCCGATGTTTCATATTTCAAAAATTTTGGCTCATCTGTCTATTGCCATGTGACCAAATATTCCAGGAAGAAGCTCGAACCAACAGCTGAGATTGGGATATTTGTGGGGTACACTGATACTTCCCACAGTTATCGAGAGTATTTTCCAAATAACAGGATGACTGTTGTGAGATGGGATATAAAATTTGATGAGGAGAAAGCCATGTGATTGTCCCTTGAGAGGGAGATGGATTTTCATGTAGATGAGAAACTCTTGGTTCCAAATGATGAACCTCAAGATGTGGGGCAGCCACATGTGGAGGATCATGGAGTGGCAGAAAACACTCATGCAGAGCCATCCGCTAGACATGGTAGAAGGTGCACCATGGAATCCGATAGATCGAGACTTGATGTGGCAGAAAATGTAGGAGTACCTACTTCACTACACAGACAAAGACAATCCCTAGACAAGTTTACTGGATACATGGCTCTTATGAGCAAGTGTATTGTGACAGAACCATCCTCCTGTGAGGAAGCGGTCCAACAACCAATTTGGGTTGACGCTATGGTTGAGGAGTATGACTCCATCGTCAAGAACAGTGCATGGGAAGTTGTCCCAAGACCAGTCGAAAAATCAATGGTTTGATCTAGATGGATCTATAAGGTGAAGCAAGCAGCGAATGGGAGTGTGGAGAAGTACAAGGCTAGATTTGTATCCCGGGGATTCTCACAAGTTGAAGGGATTGACTATGAGGATACTTTCACACCAGTTGCGAGGTACTCATCAATTAGATCTATCCTTGCATTCTCAGTGCAGATAGGGTGGAAGATACATCAGATAGATGTGAAGACTATTTTTCTCAATGGAGTTATTTAGGAAGAAGTGTACATAGAGAAGAAAAAAGGTTTTGATATCTTTGATAGTGAGTTGCATGTGTGCCGACTCAAGAGAGCATTGTATGGGCTGAAGCAAGAACCTCGTTCTTGGTACGCTAGGATTAACAACTATTTCACTGGGTTGGGCTTCACCAAGAGTGAAGTGTATGCAAACTTGTACCAGATTGTGGTTGATGGTAAGCTCTCGATTATAGTACTTTATGTTGATGATCTAATTTTGACAGATGATGAGCAACTGATAACTTATTGCAAAGAGGATCTTTCAAGAGAGTTTGAAATGAAGGACATGGGGCTCCTTCATTATTTCCTTGGTTTGGAAATATGGCAGCGGGATGGTGAGATATTTGTTTCTCAAGGAAAGTATGCCAAACCGATTCTGAGTAAGTTTCACATGGAGAGCTATAAGCCCATGGAGAGTCTTCTTCTAGAAAACTAGAGGAAGGGGGATGCTACTTCAGGTGAGGTAGTGGATGCTATTATTTATAGGAAGCTTTTGGATTCATTGATGTACTTGATGAACAACAGAGTAGACATTTTCTATGTAGTTAACCAGCTGAGTTAAGATATGGTTAAGCCGACCAAGCTCTTTTGGAAGGTGGGGAAGCATGTCTTGAGATATCTCAGGGGAACTACAAAGTATGGATTATGGTACAGACGGATAGTGGGAGTGAAGATTCAAGGCTTCACCGATGAATATTGGGTAGGAATTCCATCAAATAGAAAAAGAACATCAAGAGGGATCTTCAGCATAGGATCGAAAACAGTTTTTTGGTACAACAGGAAGCAATGATTTGTGGTACTCAGTTCAATCGAGGCAGAGTACATGGCAGAAAGTCAGGTTGCATGTGAGGCTATCTAGATGAGGAAGATTCTGGTTGGTTTGTTTGGTTCTTAGATGGATCCGACGGTGATACATTGTGATAACCAGAGTTGCATTAAACTCTCAGTTAATCCGGTATTCCATGATAGGTCTAAGCACATAGAAATCTGGTACCACCATCTCAGAGATTGTGTTTAGAGGCGCATTATGTTACTTCAGTACATTCCCAAAGAAGATTAGGATGCAGATATTCTGACGAAGGAACTTGCGAGGGAAAATTTGAATACCATAGAGGCAGGATCGGGGTAGATGATAATCCCTTTCTTGTTGAGAGGGAGTGTTGAAAATTCAACAAGAAATGTGTGTCTAATTTAATTTTTCCTTAATTAAATTGGACAATAAATGTAATCTTATCTCATAATCACTTGTAATAGTTAACTGAGTGTGATAAACTCAATTAGCTCATGAATTTCAAGTTGAGGGTGGTTGGTGAGGCATCTAGAGTGATTTTATTAGTTATGGAGTTCAAGTTGTAGCTAGTGCATTAGTTTCATTCATGAGAAATCCGTTAACTCAATTAATTGAGTTAAATTTAGTTGAACTAGTTGTAGTTGTTTGTTGCACTAGTGAGAGATCAAGTGAAGTAAATCATATTTAATTCACATGCAGTGATATGCCATGAAATTGATTATTTACTATTAATAGTTGCATGCATGTCAGTTCCAGTGGAGACCGAGTTGAGACCAAGGTTAAAGTGATGTTTACTATCAGTTGTATCATTAGTAGGCTTACCGCATGCAGTAAGATAACCATAGGATTTCCCATGAGAATTGCGTAGTTTTGGAGGGTTGAGTTTCCAAAAGAATAGGGATTTTATTCCACATGAATTACGCAAGACAGGCAGGCTAAGAAGAGGTTGAAAATTGGCTAAGTGTTGGTTGATTTATTCCAGATCAGTGTGAGACAGTTATAAGAGTGCAGGAGACTCTTGTGAGAAGAGTGCATTGTAATTGTTTCATGATTCCTTGGTGAATATAAAATAGAAGATAGAGGGGTTTTTAGAATCAATATTTCCACGGGAAAATAACTGTGTTGTGGTTTGATTTGCTTCTTTCTCTTACTTGGTGTGATTGTGCAATCGTCTTTATTTTCTGTAAACTAATTTGTATAAGGATTCAATATCTTTCTTTAGCATATCGCATGATCAGATTGAATCCATTGGTATACATATTGTTTGTATAATTTCTACATTTAACTCCCAGATTTTTCCCTACTTTAATTTATCAATCTGGGGTTCATACAAACCTGGATGTGACGGTGCTATATACACATCATATGCTTTCTACTCATGTCATCCTCTTCTAAGCTTTATGAAAGGGTGCTACTTCTATGGTTTATGGATGAAATCTGTCACACTTCTGAATTCAGGCCTAGGGCTAAAAATGATTCAAAGCCATGGCGCTATCAGTAGGTATAGAACTATACTACAGCAAGCAAGTACATCTAACTACTCTGCAATGAAATAAATCTACACATTAAGCTATGATAAGAAATGCAAGCAAACTAGGCGCCTTGCATAAAGTAAATTGTTGAATTGAAATATCATAAAGGAAGCTAAAATAATCACAATTTTTTGGGCCAAATGGCTAAACACACTCTACTCACTCTATGCTCTATCTATCATGCTTTTAATCATGCAACTAAGCATGACTTAACTATTCTTATACATGTTGTTGTTTTGCAGCTAGGAGAAGAAAGCACTAAGGTGGCTTATGGAAGGCTTGAACACATGGGTGCAAGGTTGAAGGTGTATGGATGGTTTTGGCAGGTCTAGAGGATGTGGATGGTGGTTTCCGGGCTTAAGCTATGGCCCACTAGTGCTACTTCAAGTGCTGCTACAGGTTTCCTATAGTGCTAGAGGAAAGTCCTGAATTACTACAGGAAACAGGCCGAGGGAAATCTAAGGCCAAAAATAGGCGTGAAAAGGGTAGGGAAGGTGGATTTGGATGAGTGGAAGGTGGCCCACCCCTTGGCCAAGCTCAGAACCTCTTGGGATGCCTTTCTTTCACATCTAGGGTTTTCTTACAGTGTAGGGATGGAAAATCTGAAAATAGGGTTGATGGCGATTTTGATGAATAAAGGGCTGATGAAAGGTGAGAGATGAAGATGAAGGTGTTGGTGAAGTTCTCCTTGGCTGTGCTACCTGAATCTATAATAAAACTACCTATTCATGCAGTAAATATGGACAAATTCATGATAAATATAATGGAAAAAATAACCTGAATTTGGAAAGAAAGTCTACTTTAACCTACAAACATAGATCTAACACAACATTCTGAAAATATCCATGGTACTACATCAACCTAACTTATCCATTCTAAGAAATCATAAACTAAAAAGCAATTTTGGCTTGTGGGCAAGGTCTACTCTCCTGAAGCTCCAATGAAACAGATGAGAGGGGGATGCTTGACTCACAAATTTCTGAACTTATAACCTATTCTACCAACATGTAAGCAAACTAAATCTACCATAAAAGACAAAAGGAAGCAATCTAAAAGTAATGAATGAAAATGCAAGCAAACTGGTTAAATACTCATACGAAAAACTAGCTAAAATGACATGAAAGTAAAGAATGATTTACACAAGAGAGACTAAGGCACATGGATTTGGCCCTAACCCAAAATCCTAGCTCTCTGAACCTAGATCAGTGAGGCACAATATGAATACTCATTTTATTGCAAAATATAGTCTCATTACATCAACATGAAAGTCTCAAAAAATTATTACAAGAGCAAAGAGCCTAATGGATTTCTCCAAAGTTAGAATCCTAATGATCTCTTGCTCATCCCTATTTAACCTAAAGGGTAGCTACCAAAAACTCCCTAAAAATTAGGTGATGAGTCCACTTGACTGCAAGTGAAGTGTGGCTTTGGTGCACTTGATCTTGAGTTTGCTTGGCTGCCTTTGATTTCAAGCTGTTGGAGGGAATATCTAGGATCCCTTGGCTGCCTTTGAGAGTTAAGGAGGGTGTAAAACCCCCTATAATCTCTCCTTGTTGCCTACTCCAAGTCTTAATGGAAAAATATTCACCAAAAATGCAATATCTTCATGATTTTCCTGCATTTAACTCATGTTAGGTACTTGGAGTATGATAAGCCTCAAACACCATCTACAATAGCATCATAAGACCGTAATATAATTTTTTAGCCACCTATAAAATTTGTCATATCAGATGGTGGCTAAATCATTTTTTGAAAGCCTTCAAGAAAACATTTTATTGCTAAATTGTTAGTTCATGAAGTCTTATGAAGATAAATTATCCTTGAGTTAATCTTCAATGTTGTTTCCCTCTCGAAACTGAAAATCTATTGTTTTCCCTCAGGAAAATACTGTTGCAAAAAACCCATTTTTTCCCTTCATTTTCACCCTTCTTCCACTCAAAATTAACCTCCTTTTTATCCCCTTTTACCTCATAAAATTCCTCTATTTTCCCTCATTTCGTTCTTCCCTTCATAAAAATCCCTCCAATAAGGTTTAAAACTCCTTTTTAAACCTTACCGAAACCCTCAAAATCCTTTAAAAATTCTTGAAAATCCATAAAAAACCCACTTTTTACATTATAGGCCTAAGCCCCTTTTGGGCTAAGCACCAAACCACTTCCCCACCATGCAACCTAGTGGTGGAACCAAGTGCTAAGTCCTGAAGTACTTATCACAATCGGAACTTCCGACAAGCGCATTTATTTTGTTATTTAAAAACCCCCGATGTGATTGGCCTCTTTGTTATAAACCCCCGATCCCTTGCTCCCTTTGTAAAACCATGAGCCCCGCAATCGGGCACTAAAAATTATAGTAAACCCTCCCCGAAGCCAATTCTCTTTTGTATTTCATAAAAAACCCATTTTCTATGTTAAAAGCAAAACCCGCCAATTCATTGTTTAAAGCATTCCCAACCGTTGATCTAATCCAATCAAATGGTCTTCAGGATCTCACATCGAAGATTTCCATTGGTCGCATTTAAATATTTTATCACCCCCCCTCCGATTGGCCCCTTTCGATGGATTCTCAACCGTCGATCTATTCCGCCATACCCAGATCTAACGGCCCACATTGATCCTTTTCATAAGCCAACCCCTCTGCCTTGGGACCTCCGATTCATTACTCGCCATCAATCTAGACCTCAGATCAACGATCCACATATAATTGCATCAGAAATTTTCATTAGAGCCTTTCATCTCTCCCCCACCGATCGCAATCCCCCGATTGCATCTGGTCCGTCCATACACTAAGAGCCGACGGTTTAGATTAATCCTACTACCCTTTGTTAATTTCATAAAACCCCGCTGTATAAACTTTCGGCGAATCTTCGCCGTTGATCTCTATAGATCAACGGCTCATATTAACCCATTCTCCGCCCGACCCCTTGCCTCATATTTTATTTTATTAACCCAAAGATTAAATCTCCATCGTTGATCTGTTTCATCCAATGGTATAAAATAAACCCGATAGGCCCAAACTCCTTTGGGTCCTACCCTTCCCCCAAATCAAATCTCCGCCATCCATTCCATAATCTGACGGTCCAGATTAAAACCGTCCTGACCCCGCCCCACCTTTTATTGTCAGTGCATCTTTCCTTCCTTCGCGTGTGATCTGCACCGTTGGATTTGCGCCTATCCATCCGACAGCTGGCATTGAGTTTCGAATTTTTTTTTGCGCCAGAGGTTTAACGCCAAAAAATTATGCGAAAAAAGTGGTTTTCATCTGAACACATGGCGGGCAGCGGAGTGTATCGCATTTTTTTTTGAGAAATTTGGAAACCAGTCAAGAGCAGTGCGAAAACAATGGTTTCTTCAGCCGAAACCACCCTTTGCATTTACACTCCATTTTCCCAAAATTAATCTTCGTCGTTGATCTCTGCAGGTCAACGGTCCCGGTTTAGTCTCACCTTTAGTTCATCGCCCTCCGCATTCCTGCAAGAGACTTCATAAGTCATTCTCTGTCGTTAATATTTGTGGACCGATCTCATCCGACGGTCCAGGTTATTACTGAAACCCCACATTTCATCCTGCCTTTTTCGCTGACGATTAAGGATTTTCACCCATTTTTCTTATATTTTCTGCCGTTTCATTATAATGTGAGCCCTCCGCTTTATATATTTACAATTAATCTCAACTATTTATCTTTTCAGATCAACAGTTCTAACTTAATCTCCCCACCGTTGGCTCTAATCGACTTTCCTTTTGACCTCAACAAAGTAATCCTCGTTGTTGGATGCTTTCATCCAACGGCTGCGATCTAATCTCAGCCTCCAAAGTAGTCTAAACCCAAATACGCAGGATTTTTTCTAAATTTTTCTTTGTTGTGCACGTTATAATGGTTTTTCCATTATATTAAAAGAAATTCAAAGGCTGGGGATGACGAGCCCCCAAGCCTTTATTCATCAAAGAATATTATTCCACAGGGTTCAACATCATGTTTCATCAGTGCCTCATGAGCACTGATGCCATTTTAAAAAACCCTCTGCGCACCTACACATCAAAAAGACACAACAAAATTTAATCAAATAAAGAGTATTAGTGTGAAAAGATCCAACCATAGCGGAGATGAATAATTGAAGGTTGTTCACATAGTTTTGAGGGATCACAGCCCAAATTGACTATCTAAAGACTAATCCACTCAATTAAATGCAATTTGAAGAACAAAAGACATAATTTAGGCCTAATTAAGCCTAACACACAGAATCAAATCAAATTAACAGTGTTTAAAGAAAAACAATAAATCTATCAGTCTGAGAAAGCCTCCACTGCCACATCAGAGGCTAATTGAATCCTCTTAGCTACCAAAAGACACCTACAGCCTCAAAGCCTTCAAAGGAGGCTGAGTTATTACCTAAATAGAAGATGTTTTCCTTAAAGAAACTAAATAGTTATTTCAGACCAAAGGAACTTATTGTAAACTGTCAGCAGAGTTATTGCAAAGATAACTAAGAGCCTTAAAGTCAAAAAATCTTGTCCATTGAGCCCCTCAAAGGCCGAGAAGCATTAAACTGTATTAATTGAACCTATAGATATTTTCTCTCATCCACGTCCTCATTTTCCTATAAAATCTTCTTGAGGAGCACATTGTAAAGGGTTGGTTACGGGTTGGTTGCAGAACTTTGATATAATACTTGTGCTCGAAAATTTCTACATGTAAATAATGTCCAAAGGCTCTTGAAGCTCTTTTTGTGATCAAATAAGTTAGGCTAAGAAGAAAATATGATTTCTAAACTGAAACATTGGACTTGAAGAATGTAACTGGATTGACATCAATATACAAGCTTATTCTTGGGATCCTGGTCTATATCACCGGTGAAGTGCTTCTTTTTGTGTTATTGTTTTCCTTTCATGTATGTAATTTTGTCCATTTATTCTCTGATAAAGAACAACAAGCAAAGAGTTAGGATTTACTGTTTACAGTACCCTTCTCTGACTGATAAGCTTTATCTCAATGTTTTCCTCGTAATTGTGTGTTTAAGAATGACTTAAGTTAAGTGTAAACATTATCAAGGAATGTGGTTTTGCCCTTGTCTTAATGTGTAAAGCTTGAAAAGAAGTTCTTGAATGATATTTTCATTATCTGCTAAGTAAAGTTAGACTAGGAAAGTTTATGGTTTGCCCTGTCTTCTAGTTTCTTTCTCCAAAGGTAGTTCTAAAAGTTTCCCTAAGAGTATGCTGAAAGCAGTTTAGATTTAAAAGTATCTTATCTGATCTTAGGATGTACTTTGTTTTTTTTATCTTTTTTCAGCCCTTCTGAAAGTAATTATGTGGATTATTGGATTGTTTGTCTGTTGAGTTAGCTTTAATACAAACTTGTCCGAAGAAGTCTATGGTTAGCCCTATCCTTTGGTTGGATTTAAACATTTACTTAAAAGGGTTTTCTTATTTGGAAAGACTGATAAATCCTAGTTGAAATTATTGTCTTTTTCCACCCCTTCAACACTTTTTATTGTTCCATTCCGTCATCTTATCTAAAAGATCTCGTGATATAGATGACTTTCCCCTTAGACCACTTTTGAAATTGATTCACAATTAAACCATTTTATGACTCCATAGCCCAATGGACTAAAAACCAGTTTCATATCTATCCTATCAGCCAAAGCTTGCTCTGATTGCTTGCAACTTCACACCTTTGATACTCTTTCATTTCAGGAGTTTCCACTCAGCTAAAAATCATGCTCAACCATCCAAAACCAAACAAAAACCCTTGTTCTTAATAACTAGCCTAATATCACGCATAAAAACCTTAAAAGATAAATCAATCTTTTCACTTATA
Organism: Pinus albicaulis; assembly: GCA_034641835.2. NCBI lineage: Eukaryota > Viridiplantae > Streptophyta > Pinopsida > Pinales > Pinaceae > Pinus > Pinus albicaulis. The sequence continues at coordinate 1,182,699,965 of CM076570.1, forward strand.
GAGAGATCCCTCTCTGGATTCAGGAGGGCTAGATCCTAGAAATCCCAAAGTGGTTCAAGTGTTCTCCCTGCAGCTTCAGTCTCACCAATTTGCTGAAATTACAGGGAGATAAAATTTCTGGCGATTCCACTGGGGATGTTCTGAGTGAAATTACACCTATACATTCTTAAGGACCTCAGAAAAATCCTTGATTCAAGAACATTGTTCAGTGAGCACAAGTAGCTCTCTTCAAGCACTACTAAGAAAATGGTAATAATGATAGAACTTATTTTGAATTAGTGACAAACTAAGCAAACCTTAGGATTCTCATAAGAGCTTATCAAACCTTGAAGAAGCAACTAACTTAGCCATAAGAGTAGCCTCTCTTTGTATCATCACTATAGCTAAGTGTTGAAACAGATTTAGAACACTCTTAGAACCTGTAGGACTGAAAAAACTCAGAAAACCCAAAAATATTTTAAGATTGGTATTCAAATAAACATGGTGGTGGACCATAAAACATTTTACCTCTTTAAGAGCTAAAAATTTCCATCTGGTGACTCCACAATCCTAAATAGACCTTAAGACTCCACTGGGAAGACCCATTATCATCATAAAATCATATAAAATCAGTTAGAGGATTTTAGGATTAAAGTTTTCTTGTTTAAAAGATCAGTTAGCCTCTTAAATATTTTCATATTTGGTTAAAATTTTCTTGTTTAGTTGGGTCTGAAAAACACAGCATAGTGGCTCCTAGAAAGATTCATACTAGAGCTTACCCTGACCCAAACCCTCCTGAGATAGTTGATAACCCTGAAAGAATTCTTATGAAGTCTCCTGAGATTAAATATTCAACTGTTTTCAGATCACCCCTTAGAGCTAATTATGTTCCTAAAAACCTTGCAGCTCTACAACAATCACAAGTTGACTTAAGAAATCCATTTAGAACTAGGTCGCTTGATGATTTAGATTAGCTAGATTTAGAGTCTTCACTTTCATCCCCAGATAGAAGTGAACATCCTGGTAGCAGAGAAACTACACCACCAGATTTACATTTCCTTCACAATTTCGGTTTCTCTCATCCAATATCAGCTCAACAATCTATTGCTGGTCCATCCACTTCTACTACCCATACACCCATTGTCCAAAATGCTCCACTTCAGCCCACTTTCCCTCTTGTTAATCCACTTCTTGTAAATTCACCTCCACCTCCTATCATGGCAACATGGTATGCCTTGTTGGTCCTTTCTTTACCATTAGTCAATCTTCCACAGGAATATCAATCCAAGATACCATTGTATGATGTCGGTAATGCTACTACTGCTTCATAACATGTGGATAAGATGAATGACTACTTTGACAGAAATGAAATTGATGATGAAACTGTCAAACTTAGACTATTTTCTCAGATTTTAGGGGGAGAAGTAAGAAAATGGTTCAAAGGCTTAACCCCTCACAGTATTAATGATCTCCAAGCCTTCCATCATTTATTCTTAAACAAATGGGAAGTCAGGAAGAACCCTCTACAAATACTTTATGATTACAAGAATCTCCAAAGAAACCCTGGGGAGAGTATACAAGCTTATTGCACTAGGTTCAACAGTGTTTATAATGCCCTTCCCCCAGACTTAAAACCCCCACAAGGCTTAGTTTTAAACAAGTTCCCTGAAGGATTTGATCCTGGAATGGCCTATTAGTTGAGAGAGAGAGATCCTCTAACTCTTGAAAATATGCAAAAGGGAGCTCTTGCTGTGGAAGTTAATTTAATGGAGAAAAGAGCAAGAATGAAGAATGGAAAGAGAGTGTCCTTCAGAGAGGAATCCACACCTTCCACATCTAGTTCAAAGATGAAGAGAATGATGGAGGAGATGATGAAAAAGATGAACATACTTGAGAGAGCACAAGAAAATCAAATCCAAACAACTCCTCAAAACAGAAATCAGAACCAAAATCAGAATTTTAGGAGAAACCAACCCCAGAACAGACCAAGGGAGGATGATCAACAGACCACTCCTCCTTCTCATCAAAACTATGTAAGTGAGGTTGAAGAAACAAGTGAACAAACAGAGGAAGATGACATCAATGTGTTGGGAGCAGACAATGATGATTTTGAAGTTCATTATGATAGAAAACAAGGTCTATACACACCCTATGATGACAAAAGAGCAGAGGATGAAATTTATTATCAAGAAATGGAAAATATCATCATAGAGACTCAAAAGGAATATGACCTTAGGAGTAAAAGAAATAAAGAAACTCCCAAAACTAAAACCCCTGAAAAATCTGCACAAAACAGCACTGTAAATAAATCCAAAATTGTAAAACAGAAGGAAAAAATAGTGGCTGCAAATTCTGATAAGAACAAAGAAAAAGGCACTCAAAATACTGAAAAACAGAGTGCAAACCTTAGTAGCGTTAGCACCTCAGCTAGTGCCCCTGTTAAAACAATTTTGTCAAATGTAAATAGAGGAAATCAACAAACCAATTTTTCTGATAGAGTGGCAGTTAATAAGGCTGAAACAAGTACTTCAAGGAATCAGATGCCTTTTAGTTTGGAGCAGGAAATTTCCAGAATCAAAATCTCTATTCCCCTTACTAAATTAGCTACCCAGAATGTATATAGATCTCAAATTTTGAAGGCTTTTAATATAGAAGAGAATAACGATACTGTCAATCTTAATGATGACCAGCCAGAGCTCATATTTGGTCCTAAGATTGAGGGTAGATATCAAGAAGGACCGGTTCCTCATTTTTATGTTAGTTTAAATGTTCATGACAAGATTTTGCACAATGCAATGCATGATTCAAGGGCCTCTCACAATTTAATGCCCAAAGCTCTAATGGAGAGCCTAGGCCTTGAAATCACCATACCTTACAAAGATCTTTACTCCTTTGACTCAAGAAGAGTGAAATGTTTAGGATTAATCAAAGACCTCTGTGTAAACTTAGCACAAATTCCAGCCAAATGTTTAGTCATGGATATTGTTCTGGCTGATGTACCCCCAAAGTATGGTATGCTGTGATTAAGATCTTGGGGAGCTGAGTTACAAGGAACTATGCAGATGGTTATGACCTATGCGACTATCCCTATTTTTAATCAAACAAGAAGAATTTACAGGGAGTCTCATATACAATACATGGTTACTAGTCAAGAGAGACCAAAGAACTCTCCCCTTTATTCTGTAAACACAGGCCTTGATTCATTTATCCTTTTCAATTATGAAACATTCACTAAAAAAGTGACCTTAACTGAATTAATGGCAGATAGGGAGGAGGAGGAAAACAACACAGAAGTGTCAAAACAATTTGCTAAATCTGAAAACTACAACAAACAAAACATAGGTCTAGAGCTACAAATCATTCATCCTTTGCTTTTAAACCTTGAGAGTCAAGAAATCATTCCTCAACGTAATGAAAAACCTGAGGAATTAAAACAAATTCAACAAAGTGTCGATATTCAAGAACGATCCGAAAGCACACTAGTTGAAGAGGATAATAACCAAACTACTGAACCCGAAACTAGTCCTCTTTGGAGCATGAACTTCGATGGGTCTTGCACTGGGATAAATGCTGGTGCAGGTGTCTGGATACATAACATTGAAAACAACCACATGGAAGGCCATTCCTACAGTTTAAATTTTCAGTGTTCGAATAACATAGTGGAATATGAATCCCTTCTTTTAGGCTTACACTTGTTGAAGAAATTAGGAACTAAAAGAATAAAAGTGCATGGGGATTCAGAGTTAATTGTTAGGCAAGTAAACGAGGAATACAATGCCAAACACCCAGACTTATAGCCTATAGGAATGATGTCATGGATTTATTGAAAACTTTTGAGGAATCCCAAATTATTTTTGTCCCAAGAAAAAAGAATATTCTTTCCCACGGTTTAGCTTTTACTGCTATAACATGTTTAACACCGTGCACCAAAAAGTGCACCACCCAGATTAAATTCAGACCAATTGTCCCTGATAACGAAAAATATTGGCAAGTGTTTGATAGAAACAAGAAAATAGAAGACTTCCTGCAGCTCAGGAATGAATTTGAACTACTAGGTTCGGATTCAGACTATGAAACAGATTGTCCCAGTGAAGAAAATCTACTTGATAAAGAAGAAGAGTCTCTAGAGATAGCTGATGTAAATCTACTATCTAAAAAACTTGAAAACATAACAAAAATTGTTGCAGAGTTAGAAAAAGAAGACTTAGAAACTTTGCATTCTAACAATCAAGGTTTTCCAAAAGGTCTGGTCCCTTTAGAAGAGCTGTTTGATTTCAATGATGTGGCTAAGAAGCCAAAACTGGAGCCTATGGAAACTGAAGTTGAAGAGTGAAATATAGGCAGTGAACTTAAACCAAAGATGATCAAACTGTATAAGACTTTACCAGCTCACATCAAACTCAAATACATAGAGATGTTTAAAGAATTTTCTGATGTTTTTGTGTGGAGTTATGAGGATCTAAAAACCTATGACACTGAAATAATTCAGCACAAGATACCTCTCAAGGAAAACCAAAAGCCATTTAAACAAAAACAACGCAGACTAAACCCTGTTCAGTTACCTTTGGTTGAGAAGGAAATCAAGAAAATGTATGACGCTGGTATTATTGGCCCTATTAGATATTCTGAGTGGGTGTCTAATCTAGTGTCAGTTAGAAATAAAATAGGAGAGATAAGGCTTTGTATAGACTTTATAGACCTAAACAAATCCTCATTGAAAGACAACTACCCTTTACCCGGGATGGATCATATTTTACAAAGGGTAGTTGGTGCTAAAAGAATTTCTTTGCTTGATGGCTACTCAGGATACAATCAGATATTAGTACATCCTAATGATCAATTAAAGACAACTTTTACTACACCTTGGGGCACTTTCATGTATGTGAAAATTCCCTTTGGTTTAATGAATGTTGGTGCAACTTTTTAGAGAGCCATGGACATTGCATTCTTGAAAGAATTAGGCTACTTCATCATTATTTACTTTGATGATGTCATTGTTTTTTCTAAAACAAATGAAGAGCACTTAGAACAATTGAGAAAAGTATTCGAGAAATGCAGAAAGTTTGGGATATCTTTAAACCCAAGGAAAACACTATTTGGTCTCCAAGAAGGTAAACTTCTTGGGCACATCATATCAGAAGAGGGGATAAAGATAGACCCAAAAAGGATTGATGGTATTTTGCAAATCACTCATCCTCGAAACATCAAGGAACTCCAATCTTTCATTAGAAAGATAAATTTCTTGAGAAGGTTCATACCCAACTTAGTCGAGCTCCTTAGAAACATAACAAACATGCTCAAAAAGGGAGTAGGGGTTAAGTGGACCTTAGAAGCAAAGAAGTCCTTTAAACTAGTCAAACAAGCATTAACCAAAACACCAGTTCTAATAAGTCCTGACTTTTCAAAATATTTTTACATTTTTTCATTTGCATCAGAACATACAATAATTGTTGTCCTATTGCAGAAAAATCCATAGGAACAAGAGCATCCCATTGCATTCTTTAGCAAGGCATTGAGAGATGCACCTCTGAAGTACAACATTATGGAAAAAAAAGCCTTAAAAGACTTCAGAGTTTACATTTTGCACTCCCACATCATTGCCTTTGTCCCAAATTCAATTGTGAAAGACATTCTAACACAGGACCTAGATGGTAAGAGAGGTAAGTGGATAGCTGTGATACTTGAATATGATTTAGAGATCAAGCCCACTAAACTCATTAAAGGCCAAGGACTAGCTAGATTAATGGTTGAATCAAATTTTGAAGTTCTTGACATTAATATGATAAATGCTTTAGATGAACAAGAGGAACTGACAACTCCCATTATTGAAGATCATTTTATGAATTCCTCTTGGTATGCTGATATTCTATATGTTTTTCTCAATCTGAATACACCTCCTGGTTTATAAAAAACAAAGGCAAGGTTTTTAAATTTAAAAGCTGTAAACTACTGCAATATAGATAAATGTCTTTATTGGAAAAATGAAAGTGGGATATTTCTTAAATGTTTTCCTGAGAATGATGCAGAGAAGGTTAAGCACGAGTTCCACGAAGGAGAATGTGGAGGCCACCTCTACTGGAAGACTACAGCCAACAAAATCCTTAGAGCTGGTTACTATTGGCCCACCCTCTTTCTAGATGTACACAAGATGATAATTGCCTTCCATAAATGCAAAATAATGTTTCTACCCTTTCCTTTGCATCTAATCACTGTTGAATCTCCTTTTCAACAGTGGGGTTTAGACTTCATAGAAGAAATCCATCCACCTTCATCTGCCCAACATAGATGGATTCTCACTGCAACAGACTACTTTACCAAATGGAGATAAGCCATCTCTTCTAGGCAAGCCAATGACTTTGTCATCATAAAATTCATCGAGACTCATATCCTCTCTAGATTTGGCTGTCCTAGGAAGATCATTACTGATAATGCTACAGCATTTGGGTCCAAGAAGATGGTTGAATTCTGTCACAAATATCATATTACATTGGGCCATTCTACTGCGTATTACCCTCAAGGTAATGGCTTAGCAGAATCCTCAAACAAGATTTTGGTGAACATAATCAAGAAGTTGTTGGAGGACAACAAGAAGTCTTGGCACACAAAGCTAGTACATGCACATTGGGCTGACAGATTAACACTTAAAAAATCTATTGGAATGTCACCCTATCATCTTGTGTATGAAAAGATGTGATTTTTCCAACCAGCCTTGGTGTGCCAGTTATGAAGTTGATTCAAGAAGTGCAATCTGAAGACAATGACATGATCAGAAGGATTAATCAGACTATCGATATTCAGCAAACCAGAGAGGAGGTTTACAACAGAGCATTACAAAAGCAAGAGAGTAGCAAGAAGATTTTTGATAGAAGGACAAAGGCCAGTAATTTCAATGTTGGTGACGAAGTGTTAAAGTGGGACTCAAGGAGAGAAGACAAGGGCAAGCATGGGAAATTTGACAACTTATGGATTGGCCCTTATCTCATCCATTATAATGCTGGTAACAACGCCTATTTCTTGCAGGAATTGAACAGAGCTGAACTATTTGGGGGTCCTGTCAATGGCAGGATGATCAAACATTATTTCTCTTGATCCTATCATGCTTGGAAGCATTTTTATCTTTTTTCTCATTATAAATATTTCATCCATCATTGCATTCAAAGTTAGAAAAATAAAAATAAAAAAGCAATAGAAAGAGAAAAGAAGGAAGATTGTAAAAACAAAAAGGTACAGCCCCATACCAAAAAAGAGAAACAAAATCTGAAAGTGTGCAAGCTCAAATGCCACTCCTGAAAAACACACTTCTAGTTAGTCATATAGCCTAATCATGACTGATTAGTTTTCAATTTACTTCTGATAGGTTAGTGAAATAGATTTTCCAAACAACTTAATCTTGGCTTATCAGTTAGGTAGATTAGGATAGAAAATAAAGGTTCAAACAAGCTAAAAATCTGAACCAGATAACAAGGAAAAAATATCTCAAACAAACTCAATAACAGAGCTGAAGAAAAGAGAAGGATGTGCTTAAAACTTTCAGATCTTAAGCCTTCACCATTTTGATTTAATTTTTTGCAAATAATAATCTATGTGCAGCTTGTTTTTATGCCATAGATCAGCAACAAGTTAGACTGTTCAATCCTGACTTGTATGCTTTTAAATTTCTGTTTTAGAAATTAGTGAATATAAATTTGTTAGATAGTCTAATCCTAATAGATAGTAGATTAGGTAGAGAAGCTTATGAACTCAATTGTTTAATCTGAGTTCATGGAGAAATAATAAGTAGACTTAGATTAGTTTATGCTTTCAAAAGAATAAAATGTTTGTAAAAAGAGTTAGCCAATCCAAGTGCACTCTGAAAGAAGAAAAAATGTTAGATCAACAGGATTGGGTAGGTAGAAAGCTTGGTTTGATAGTATTCCTTTATCTTTCATGGATGCTAACATTTTAAGAGCAAAAGAAGATCATCCAAGTGAAGAAAGTTACAGCGCAATGGATGAGGCATTGATCATCCCCCTAGAGAATACAAGTCTGAAGTTCTTGATGCCTTCAAAAAGGCACCATCCCCATGTGGAGCCACTGTTAGCCACCTATAAATTTTTTCATATCAAATGGTGGCTAAATCATTTTTTGGAAGCCTTCAAGAAACAATTTTATTTCCAAATTGTTATTTCATGAAGTCTTATGAAGATAACTTATCCTTGAGTTATTCTTCACTATTGTTTCCCTCTCGAAATTGAAAATCTGTTGTTTTCCCTCAAGAAAAGACTGCTGCAAAAAACCCATTTTTTCCCTTCATTTTCACCCTTCTTCCACTCAAAATTAACCTCCTTTTTATCCCCTTTTACCTCATAAAATTCCTCTATTTTCTCTCATTTCCTTCTTCCCTTCATTAAAATCCCTCCAGTAAGGTTTAAAACTCCTTTTTAAACCTTACAAAAACCCTCAAAATCCTTTAAAAATCCTTGAAAATCCATAAAAAACTCACTTTTTACATTATAGGCCAAAGCCCCTTTTGGGCTAAGCACCAAACCACTTCCCCACCATGCAACCTAGTGTTGAAACCAAGTGCTAAGTCCTGAAGCGCTTATCGCAATCAAAACTTCAAACGAACGTATTTCTTTTGTTATTTAAAAACCCCTGATGCAATTGGCCCGTTTGTTATAAATCCCTAACCCCTTGCTCCCTTTGTAAAACCATGACCCCCGCAATCGGGCACTAAACATTATAATAAACCCTCCCCAAAGCCAATATTCCTTTGTATTTCATAAAAAACCCATTTTTCTATGTTAAAAGGAAAACCCGCCAGTTCATTGTTTGAAGCATTCCCAATCGTTGATCTAATCCAATCAAACGGTCTTTGGGATCTCGCATTGGAGATTTCCATTGGGCACGTTTAAATATTTTATTACCCCCCCTCCGATTGGCCCCTTATGATGGATTCTCAACCGTCGATCTATTCTGCCATACCCAGATCTGACGGCCCAAATTTCTCTTTTTCATAAGCCCACCCCTCTGCCTTGGGACCTCTGATTCATTCCCCGCTGTCAATCTGGCCCTCAGATCAATGGTCCACATATAATCGCATCAGAAATTTTCATTAGTGCCTTTCATCTCTCCCCTGCAGATCGCGATCCCTCGATTGCATCTGGGCCATCCATACACTAAGATCTGATGGTCTAGATTAATCCTACTACCCTTTGTTAAATTCATAAAACCCTGCTATATAAACTTTCAGTGAATCTCCGCCGTTGATCTCTGTAGATCAGCGGCTCATATTAACCCATTCTCTGCCTGACTCCTTGCCTCATATTTTATTTTATTAACCTCGAGATTAAATCTCCGCCATTGATCTGTTTCATCCAATGGTCTAAAATAAACCCGATAGGCCCAAACTCCTTTGGGTCCTACCCTTCCCCCAGATCAAATCTCCACTGTACATTCCCTGATATGATGGTCCAGATTAAAACCTTCCTAACCTCGCCCCAACTTTTATCGTTCGTGCATCTTGCCTTCCTTCATGTGCGATCCGCACCGTTGGATTTGCGCCTATCCATCTGACGGCTGGCATTGAGTTTCACATTTTTTTTTGCGCCAGAGGTTTAATGCCAAAAAATTATGCGAAAAAAGTGGTTTTCATCTGGACACCTGGCGAGCAGCGGAGTGTATCCCATTTTTTTTCAGAAATTTGAAAACGACTCAAGAGAAGAGAAAAAACAGTGGTTTCTTTAGCCAAAAACACCCTTCCCATTTACACTCCATTTTCTCGAAATTAATCTCCACCGTTGATCTCTTTAGATCAACGGTCCCGGTTTAATCTCGCCTTTAGTTCATCGCCCTCCACCTTCCTCCAAGAGACTTCATAAGTCATTCTTAGCCGTTAATCTTTGTGGACTGATCTCATTCGACAGTCCAGGTTATTTCTGAAACCCCAAATTTCATCCTGCCTTTTTCGCTTCCGATTAAGGTTTTTCGCCCATTTTTCTTATATTTTCCACCGTTTCATTATAAAGTGACCCCTCCGCTTTATATATTTACGATCAATCTCAACCATTGATCTCTACAGATCAACGGTTCTGACTTAATCTCCCTACTGTTGGCTCTAATCGACTCTCCTTTTGACCTCTGCAAAGTAATCCTCGACGTTGGATGCTTTCATCCAACGATTGCGATCTAATCTCAGCCTCCAAAGCAGTCTAAAGCCAAATACGCAGGATTTTTTCTAAATTTTTCTTTGTTGTGCAGGTTATAATGGTTTTTCCATTATGTTAAAAGAAATTCAAAGTCTGGGGATGAAGATACCCTAGGCCTTTATTCATCAAAGAATATTATTCCATAGGGTTCAGCATCATGTTTCGTCAGTGCCTCATGAGCACTGATGCCATTTTAAAAAACCCTCTGCGCACCTGCACATCAACAAGACACAACAAAATTTAATCAAATAAAGAGTATCAGTGTGAAAGGATCCAACCACAACAGAGATGAAGAATTGAAGGTTGTTCAGACAGTTTTGAGGGATCACAACCCAAATCGACTATCTAAAGCCTAATCCACTCAATTAAATGTAGTTTGAAGAACAGAAGACAGAATTTAGGCCTAATTAAGCCTAACACACAAAATCAAATTAAATTAACAGTGTTTAAAGAAAATAAATAAATCTATCAGTCCGAGAAAGCCTCCACTTCCACATCAGAGGCTAATTGAATCCTCTCAGCTACCAAAAGACACCTGCAGCCTCAAAGCCTTCAAAGGAGGCCGAGTTATTACCAGAACAGAAGATATTTTTCTTAAAGCAACTGAATAGTTATTTCAGACCAAAGGAACTTATTGTAAACTATCAGCAGAGTTATTGCAAAGATAACTAAGAGCCTTAAAGTCAACAAATATTCTCCATTGAGCCCCTCAAAGGCGGAGAAGCATTAAACTGTATTAATTGAACCTATAGATCTTTTCTCTCATCCACCTCCTCATTTTCCTATAAAATATTCTTGAGTTGCACATTGTAAAGGGTTGGTTACGGGTTGGTTGCAGAACTTTGATATAATACTTGTGCTTGAAACTTTCTACATGTAAATAGTGTCCAAAGGCTCTTGAAGCTCTGTTTGTGATCAAATAAGTTAGGCTGAGAAGAAAAGATGATTGCTGAACTGAAACATTGGACTTGAAGAATGTAACTGGATTGACATCAATATACAAGCTTATTCTTGGGATCCTGGTCTATATCACCGGTGAAGTGCTTCTTTCTGTGTTGTTGTTTTCCTTTCATGTATGCCATTTTGTCCATTTATTCTCTGATAAAGAATAGCAGGCATAGAGCTAGGATTTACTATTTACAGTACCCTTCTCTGACTGATAAGCTTTATCTCAATGTTTTCCTCCTAATTGTGTGTTTAAGAATGACTTAAGTTAAGTGTAAACATTATCAAGGAATGTTGGTTTGCCCCTGTCTTGATGTGAAAAGCTTGAAAAGAAGTTCTTGAATGATATTTTCATTATCTGCTAAGTAAAGTTAGACTAGGAAAGTTTATGGTTTGCCCTGTCTTCTAGTTTCTTTCTCCAAAGTTAGTTCTGAAAGTTTCCCTAAGAGTATGCTAAAAACAGTTTAGATTTAAAAGTATCTTATCTGATCTTAGGCTGCACTTTGTTTTTCTTATCTGTTTTCATCCCTTCTGAAAGTAATTATGTGGATTACTGGATTGTTTTTCTGTTGAGTTAGCTTTAATACAAACTTTTCTGAAGAAGTCTATGGTTAGCCCTGTCCTTTGGTTGGTTTTAAACAGTTACTTAAAAGGCTTTTCTTGTTTGGAAAGACTGATAAATCCTAGTTGAAATTATTGTCTTTTTCCACCCCTTCAACACTTTTTATTGTTCCATTCCATCATCTTATCTAAAAGATCTTGTGATATAGATGACTTTCCCCTTGGACCACTCTTGAAATTGTTGCACAATTAAACCCTTTTATGACTCCATAGCCCAATGGACTAAAAGCCAGTGTCATATCTATCCTATCAGCCAAACCTTGCTTTGATTGCTTGAAAATTCACACCTTTGAAACTCTTTCATTTTAGGACTGTCCACTTAGCTAAAAATCACGCTCAACCATCAAAAACCAAACAAAAACCCTTGTTCTTAATAACTAGCCTAATATCACATATAAAAACCTTAAAAGATAGATCAATCTTTGCACTTATAGAGAGATCCCTCTCTGGATTCAGGAGGGCTAGATCCTAGAAATCCCAAAGTGGTTCAATTTTTCTCCCTGCAGCTTTGGTCTCACCAATCTGCTGAAATTACAGGGAGCTAACATAATTAAAATGCAAGAAAAAGAGACTTAATAAGGCAAAAAGGTGACCATTAACCCCTCCAAATGTACCTAATTATGGAGCTCATCATCACCCCCCTACTAAATGGTTGCTCATCCTATGAGCAACTAGTCTTCCCTCTACATTTATTTTAAGGTTTTGATGGACCCTTTGAGCTCCCAAGGAAGAAGTGTGGGAGTCCCTTCAGGAGGGTGAAAACCATCATTCTTTTCTTCTTCCTCCCATTATCTATTCTGCTTATCTTGGTCCTTTCCATCACTCAGCCCTAGCAACAAGGGTGGACTAAGATTCAAACCAAGCCACTGAATATTTTTGGCCTACATGGCCCTCTTGTATAATGGTGCTCTCTCCAAGGCACCCCTCAATATTTATGGTGTGTGGTACTCCATGTTTATAATTATGTGAGGGAGGTTGTTCCATCTCCTTTGGCAAGCCATTATGCACTAATATTGCAACAACCTAGAAACATCATCAAAGTGAGCCATTGATTGAGCTTGTGTATGGAGGTATCTTTCTGCAACTGTGGGATCCTTTTCAATCTTTAGATGGTTATTGATGACTCCCCTAGGGTTGAACAGTTCTACCCTAATGTGTAAGGGTTCTATTTTTTCTCTTTTCATAACCCTTCTCATTTCTTATGCTTTTGTATCTTCATTAACCATCCATGATATCAATGCTATTAATTGCATATCTCCCATCCAAGGATTGGGGTCCTAAATATTTAAGTCTGTCAACACAAGGTTATGCATGTAAAACTCTTCCATGTTTTCCTTGTCTACCATACTTTCTTGGTTGCATAAATCAATGAACTGTCTATAGTTTTTGGAAAGGTAAGGATCCATGGGAGGCTAATGTTTTGATTTGAAAGGGGAGCCACTACTCCTTGAGGTATACTGCATATGAATATGAAGGATATCTATGCTGAATGGCCTCCATGCATAAATATGCCATGGTGCCCAATTTTTTATCCTTTTTCTGAAGCTACTCTTGTAGTACTACATTCTTTGCATGTGCCTTATGAAGAGGCTCCTTCAAGAGTGACTCTCTGAGCCTAACACCAAATAAATCCTTCCCTAACTCAGCGAATTTTCCTTCCATGACCCCTATGTCATACACTCCTTTAAATGTGGCAAACTTCATCCAATGATTAGTGTGTGCCCTCTCCTCTTCTAATTGATAAAATAGAGGTATTGTGAGCTTTTGAAGAATTAATCTACCCCCCTCAATGTATGTGTAGTAGGAGTTGAGATTAGGTTGAGGGCTAGGGTTTGGAACCACTGCTACATATTTGAGGACTGGTTTTGGTGAGGTGGCCTTTTCCTTATTATCTTTTCCTCCTTATTTTTCATCTATTTTTTCCTCTTGTGCCTTGTCCTCAGCTTCCTTAACCTATTGCCCCTATGTGATTATCTTTTCCTTCTCAACCAAGGCATTTTTTTCCAAATCTGTGCTTGCTGGAGTTTCCTATAGAAAAATAGAGTTTCCTGTAGCAAACTATGTTTTACTTGCTGAAGACCATATTTTATTTGTTTTTCACTCTTTTCAGTCCTTAGAGGGTCTATGGTGGTTGCATGAGGTTTATGGGATACTAATATTACATAATTTATTATGATATATGTTACAAGGGTCCTTTCAGGTGAAGTGACCTCTTGCACCCTTCCTTCCTCTAATCTGATTTCTTCTTCCTTCTTTAGTGATTATTCAATGCTAATAGGGTTATTGGTGGGAGTTTTTGGTTTTCCCTGGCTCACCCTATGACTCTTCCTAGTTTTGAAGTACATAGGCATCTAACTCCTCTTTTTTTTGACATGTGTGCTCAAAGAAGTTAGGGTAGTAGCTACCCCTTGATCTTTGATGTCTAGTGACATGCTAGTGTCTTGAGGGGATGTTTCACTTCCTAGGATAGGGTCCAAATATTCATTCTCCTGAGTATTTTATTCCTCCTTTCCCTCAAATTTTTATTGCGCTATCTATGTTGTCTCTATGTTTTTAGCCTCAATTTCCATCTCTTCTTTCTCTAATTCCTTGTTTTCTGCCTCCTCTTCCTCTTCTTCTACCTCCTCTTCAGCCTCATGTTCTTCTTCTTCTTCTCTTTCTCTAAGGCTAGAATCCAAAGGTTTTCCCTGTTTGGGTAGCTATAAACGCTTCCCCATCCATGTATATGAAAGAAGACCAGGATACATGTAGGTTCGACCATATTAAAGCATCATTTACAATTAATTTTATGAGGCCATGATGGGACAAATGCTGATATTTTCTTTACCTCACTTTATGGCTCATGTCAGTTATGGAGTTTAGGAGGAAGTGAGGAATGCTTAATCTCTGCTCAAGTGGGATTTCTCCTTGATACATAAGTTAATTTAACAATCTGAAATGATACCCATAGACCACACTAAGTCTGCCTTCACAAGAAATAAAATTAATGATGTGGAAGGCTACTTCATCCCAGGGGTATGGAAGGCTTTCTCTCCTCACTCCATTTTTGTCTTCAATGTACTCCTCTCCTGGTAGAAAGAAATTCTTCTTTGTTGCAGTGCTAGGCATTATTTCCTTAACCCATTTGACTCTTAAGGGTAAAGTTGTAAATCTACTTATGAGTTTAGGAGATAGTGTGATGGCTAGGCCTCTAACCATAGTGGTGGCTCTCTCTTCTGAATGTGACTACAGAGCCACTAAAAATTATTTAGCTATCTCTTCATGAGAGCCTTTCAATAACTCAAATAATCCTAGCCATTGGTGATTTCAGAAGATTTCCATAACTTAAGGGTGCTTCCTAATTCTCTTAATGTCAGTAGGATATTTTCTTTTGAATCTCCCTCCAATTTTAATGCTTTGATATGAAGGTGGTGAGAGGTTTGAGATTTATGTCTTGGAGATGGAGGTCTTGAAACAAAATGAAATAAAAATTCTTTTACTCTTTAAATGTAAAATTTACTTTGCTGAAGGTGAATTATATGGAGAAATTTCAGTGCCGGAGGATGAAAAACACTTACCTTGGTCCTCTGTTGTTTTGGTTTGAGAAATGGAGCCTTTGGGAAGTAAATTCACCCACATGTGACTCTGTGTTTCGTGCTAAATCCTTGTTGATATGATTATGAAGTTTCCTGTGGCAAAAATATCTTTCCTATAGTACGATGGTGGATGCAAGCTCAAACCTTGATGTTTCTCTTCTGATGGCTCCCACCGCTCTCCTACTTTTGTTGCTCTTTGAATTTTTCAACGTAATGGTGAAAATGAGACTAATATTATATTTATTGTGTTTTAAACTAAATTTGGAGCATTGTGGTGACTCATACTTAAGAGGAGTTTTCCTCTTTGAGACTGTTGGTCCCACTTCACTTAATCGTTGATGAGCCTTGTGATCACTCTCTTCGTACCCATCCACTATCCCTTGACTTGATTGTTAAGATTCAACAACAAGATTCAACACCCACACCAGTGCATTAAGCACCTACACTATGGTGGGGCTCACAGGGCTATTTTTGGGTGCATTTCTATTTTTATTATCCCTTAATTTAGATGGACATTAAACTGTAATCCATTCTCAATGTGGAATTGAAATAGTTAACTGAAGTGGAAAATTTAGTTAGCTAGTGGATTTCAAGTTAGAGGTTGGTTGGTGGGACACACAAAGTAATTCTAGTTGTAACAGAGTTTGAAGTGCAGTGGTGCATGAGTTTGTGCAAGTTGTAAATAGTTTAACTCAGTTAAGTGAGTTAAACTTAGTTGTGCTAGTTGTAACTGAAGATACACTAGTGAGAGATCTAGTGAATTAAATATTAATTAATTCACAATCAGTGATCTCACATGCAACTGGAGATTTACTATTATTAGCTGCATGCATGTAAGATCCAATGGAGACCCAGTTGAGTTCTAGGTGAAAGGGAAGTTGACTATCAGCTGTGACATTATCCGCTTGCACACATACCAGTAAACACTCATTGGATGTGCCAATGATACTTTCATGGTCAAGGAAGGTAGGATTGCATCAATTCAGGGATTTCATTCAGTAGGGATTGTGCAGTGAAGGCAGACTATCTGGAGGCAGTAAACTGGCTAAGGGATTTGCCAATTTTTCTATGACAGTGTGAGACAATTAGATGATGTACTGAGGGCTCTTGTGAGAATATTTTTGTACGTCATTTTTTCATTATACATGATATAATATAAAATAGAATATAGTGGGGTTTTACGCTGTAATATTTCCCCGAGAAATTATTTTTGTTGTGTGTGATTGATCTTTGTTCATGTTCATGTGATTGGTGATTGTGTTTTTAATTCCACAAAGATTTGTAGAAGTGATTCAGTATTTAACTTTAGTACATTGTTAAATTGGGTGAATCCAAGATATACATGATTTTTTTTTATAATTTCTACATGGTATCAGACCATAGGAAATTGCAGAAGTGAAGTAGGAGCTGATTTTATAACTGGATAGAATTCAAATTTGCAGAAAGACTTTCTTGGTGCTACAACTGATTCAAGATCGAAATGGATTTCAATGGCTTGAGGTTAGAGTAGGCACTCGAGGGAAGCTCAAACTACATTTATTGGAAGGAGAGGATGGAGGAAGTACTCCAAGACAATGGCTTGAGGGAATTCATTGAAAAAGATGTTCCTAAGCCATATTCTACAAATGCTGGCAATCTTGATGCATCGAAAAAGAAAGTGGAAAAGGCAAGGAGGATCCTGTTGGAGGGAGTACGAGACCACATTTTCTCAAGCCTCCATGGGAAAGCCACACCATATGCTATGTGGAAGGATTTGAAGGATATATTCCAAAGCAGCAACGACCATAGGAAATTGGCGCTGAAATATAAACTCGGGAAGATCAAGATGGAAAAGGGTGACACCATTCCAAAGTATCTCACAAATTTTGTTCAATGTAGAGATGAACTGGGGAGTGTGGTAATAACATTCGTTGATGATGATTTGGTGAGTTTGGCTCTACTAGGACTTCCTAAGAGTTGGCACAGTTATGAAGAATCTGTCAACGGACAAGAAAAATTGCCAGATTGGGAACGACTATGGTCGGATTTGGTGCAGGAGAAGTTCAGACAGAACACCAGAGATGGCTCTTCATCAAAGCATGATGATGAAGAGGAATTTTCTTTGGTTGCCAAGGTGATGAAGGGGAAGGGGAAGAAATTACATTCTAAATCTGAGTCTAAAGTCAAGAAACAGGACATGTCTAAGGTGAAGTGTTTTCACTGTCATGAACATGGGCATTTTGTTACTAACTCTCCACAAAAGAAGAAGAACAATAAGGTTGCTGGATCTACAGCTGGTGAGGCCCTTGCCTCACAATTTGAGCTTGAATTATCCTTGATTGCATGCATGGTGTCAAGTGCATTGGGATCAATGTGGTATTTATATTATGGTGCTTCCTTTCACATGATGGGAGATAAGGAAATTTTCAGTGACTTGTGGGGGAAAGATCTCCAGATGCATATTGAGATGGGTGACGACGAATGGTACAGTGCTACTGGGATTGGTACCATTACCTTTCAGAGGGATTTAGGTAAACCATTTCAATTAAAAGATGTAATGCATGTACCAGGTCTGAAGAAAAATTTGGTCTCAGTCGCAATGTTGGAGGACAAAGGCTATGCCATTGTTTTTAGTGATGGAAAATATTTCCTATGACATAATAAAATGGGTCAAGCCAAGAGGATAGGGATCCTAGTTAAGAATCTCTACAAGGTGTAGGTATATGGTTGTGCTGCCAATCATGCTGCCATGATTGGAAAGGTAGAAAAAGTGGTGAGCCAGGATGAGGGTGAATTATGGCACAGGTGATTGGGTCATCTTCATCATGGAGCCTTGAAATTCATGAAAAAAATATCTACAGGACTTCCAATGGGAACACTTTCTCAGTTAGATCAGTGCAAGGGTTGCACCATGGGGAATTATGTAAAGTCCACCTTTCATGAGAAGGAGAACCGAGCTTCAGGGATCCTTAAGAGAGTTCACACATACGTGTGTGGACCATTCTCGGTTGCTTCAACAGCATAACATAAGTACGGTGTAACCCATTCTCGGTTGCTTAAACATCAAAACATAAGTACTGTGTAACCTTTGTTGATGAATTTTATTGTAAATGTTGGATCTTCTTCATGCAAAAGAAAGTTAAAACATTCTCTAAGTTTTGTGAGTTTAAAGAATTGGTGGAGAAAGAGTTCGGGAAGCAAGTGAAGGCTGTTAGGAGAGATAATGGTGGAAAATACATCTCTAATGAATTCAGGAACTTCTACAACAAAGAAGGAATTCGAAGAGAACTCATAGCGCCTCATAAACCACAAAAAAACGAGGTCACGAAGAGGAAGAACAAAATGATCATGGGTGCAGGACGAGCAATGTTGCATGTTCAAGGCCTACTAATGCATTTGTGGGTGAAAGCATGCAACACTACGGTTTATGTAAAAAACCATTGTCCTCATAGAGTACTTGGAATGAGTGCACTTGAAGAGGCTTTCATTGGTAAGAAACCTGAGGTTTCACACTTTAAGATTTTTGGCTCATCTGTTTATGTGCATGTGACCAAGGATGCCAGGAAGAAGATGAAACTGACTCCTGAAGTTGGGATTTTTGTGGAGTACATAGAAACACCCCATAATTATCGTGTGTATTTTCCAAACAACAGAATGACTATTGCGCAATGAGATATAAAATTTGATGAGGGGAAAGCCATGCGGTTTTCCCTTGAGAGGGAGCTGGAATTTCATGTAGAGGAGGAACTACTGGTTCCCAAAGATGAGTCTCAAGATGTGGATCAGCCACATGAGGAGGTTAATGGAGTGGATGAAGCCACTCATGTAGAGCCATCCATTAGAAATGGAAAAAGGCGCACCATGGAAGCTGATAGGTTGAGACTTGATGCTGCACAGAATGTAGGAGACCCTACTTCACAGTGCACACAGAGACAATATCCTGACCGATTTAATGGATACATGGCTCTTATGAGATAATTTATTGTGACTAAACCATATTCCTTTCAGGAAGTAGTGAAACAACCTTCTTGGGTTGATGCAATGGTGGAGGAGTATGACTCCATTGTCAAAAACAGTGCATGGGAAATTGTCCCAAGACCAGTTGACAAATTAGTGGTAGGATCGAGATGGATCTACATGGTAAAGCAAGCTTCTGATGGGAGTGTGGATAAATACAAGGAAATATTTGTGGCCCGTGGTTTCTCACAGATCGAGGGGATAGATTATGATGAGACCTTTTCACCTGTCACAAGGTACTCTTCCATAAGATCCATCCTTGCACTCTCAGCGAAGATGGGTTGGTGCATTCATCATATGGATGTGAAAACTACGTTTCTCAATGGGATAATTGAGGAAGAGGTGTACATAGAGCAACCTGAAGGTTTCGAGATCTTCAACAATGAGTCACATGTGTGCAGGCTCAAAAGAGCGTTGTATGGGCTGAAGCAAGCACCCCGTGCTTGGTACACTCGAATAGACAGCTATTTCACCAGACTGGGCTTCACCAAAACTGAAGCAGATGCAAACCTGTACTAGATTGTGGTTGGGGGTAAGCTATTGATCATTGTTATATATGTTGATGATTTAATTTTGACTGGTGATGAGCAGCTGATACACTCATGCAAGGATGATCTTGCAAGGGAGTTCGAAATGAAGGAAATGAGATTCCTTCATTATTTCCTTGGATTGGAAATATGGCAGCAAGATGGAGAAATTTTTGTGTCTCAAGGAAAGTATGCAAAGGAGATACTAGGTAAGTTTAACATGGAGAGCTGCAAACCCATGGATACTCCTCTTCCAGGAAACTAGAGGAAAGAGGATGCTACTTTTGGAGAGGTAGTGGATGCTACTGTCTATCGACAGTTAATGGGTTCACTAATGTATCTAGTGAACATAAGAAAAACCATTTTCTATGTGGTTAACCAGTTGAGTCAAGCTATGGTTAAGCCTACCAAGCTCTTTTGCAAGGCGGGGAACCATGTCCTGAGATACCTGAGGGGCACATCAGAATATGGTCTATGGTACAAAAGAACATATGGAGTGAAGTTGCATGGCTTCACAGATGCAGATTGGGCAGGAAGTCCATCAGACAGAAAGAGCACATCAGGAGGGATTTTTAGTATCAGGTCTACAAATGTTTATTGGTACGAAAGGAAGTAGAGATCCATGGCACTCAGCTCAGTAGAAGAGGAATACATGGAAACATGCCAAGATGTATGTGAGGCTATATGGATGAGAAATATCTTGGTTGGTTTGTTTGGTTCTTAGATGAATCTGACAGTGATTCATTGTGATAATCAGAGTTGCATTAAACTCTCAATTAATATTGTGTTTCATGATAGGTCCAATCATATAGATATGTGGTACCATCATCTCTGAGATTGTGTGCAAAGGATGATCATGTTTTTTCAATACATTCCCATGGAAGATTAGGATGTAGATATTGTGATGAAGGCGTTCAACAGGAGAAAATTCAAATACCATAAATACAGGATCGTGCTGAAGGATAATCCCTTTCTTGTTGAGAGGGAGTGTTGATATTCAACAAGAAGATTCATCACCCACACTAGTGGATTAAGCACTTGATTCCATTAAGCACTTGGTTTCATTAAGCACCTACACTAGGGTGGGGCCTAGAGGGCTATTTTTAGGTGCATGCCTATTTTTATTATCCATTAATTTAGATGGACATTAAACTGTAATCTATTCTCAATGTTGAATTGAAATAGTTAACTGAAGTGGAAAATTTAGTTAGCTAGTGGATTTCAAGTTAGAGGTTGGTTGGTGGGACATGCAGATTAATTCTAGTTGTAACGGAGATCAAAGTGCAGTGGTGCATGAGTTTGTGCAAGTTGTAAATAGTTTAACTCAGTTAAGTGAGTTAAAATCAGTTGTGCTAGTTGTAACTGAAGATACACTAATGAGAGATCTAGTGAATTAAATATTAACTACTTCACAATCAGTGATATTACATGTAACTGAAGATTTAATATTAATAGCTACATGCATGTTAGATCCAGTGGAGACCCAGTTGAGTTGTAGGTGAAAGGGAAGTTGACTATCAGTTGTGACAGTATCCGCTTGCATAAATGCAAGTAAACACTCATTGGATGTGCCAATGATAATTGCACAGTCAAGGAAGTCATGGTTGCATCAATTCAAGGATTGCATTCGACAGGGATTGCACAGTGAAGGTAGGTTGTCTGGAGGAAATAAATTGGCTAAGGGATTTGCCAATTTTTGTATGATAGTGTGAGACAATTATATGATGTACTAAGGGCTCTTGTGAGAAGAGTTTTGTATGTAATTGTTTCATGATCCATGATATAATGTACAATAGAAGATAGTGGGTTTTTTAGCTGTAAGCTTTCCCCAGAAATTATTTGTGTTGTGTGTGATTGATTTTTCTTCATGTTCATGTGATTGGTGATTGTGTTTTTAATTCCACAAAGGTTTGTAGAAGAGATTCAATATTTAAATTTAGTACATTTTTAGATCGGGTGAATCCAAGATATACATACGTGTTGCAAAATTTATACCTTGATTTTACTTGCCCAGGTGGCATTCACTTTCACTTTTCTTCCAGTTTCACTTTACGAAGGTGGCCAAGTTAACTGGCCACCTTTTTTCCTTTTAAATTTTTAAAACTCGACATTTAACTATTTTGGCCATTATGGATGCACAACGAGAGGTGAGAGTCATACCTGAGCTTACCTGGTGTTGGTGAGGTGTTGAAGGAGCTGGTGCAAGGAGCTAGAGCTGGTGGTAGGAGCCTTGGGATTTTGTTTATTGTGTCTTCATTTTTTATTTTTTTTTGAGTGAGCTGCCTGTCTTTTTTGAGCGAGCTGCTTAATATTTTATTTTCTTTTTTCTTTTGTAGGTGCTACATGGATGTCTTAAGGTGCCATGGTTGGTGTGCTTGCCCATATGGAGTCTATTTTTTTTCTTCTAGAGTCATCCTCATCATATTTCCTTCATCTTTTGGACTTACTGTGTCACACACACATTTTCTACAAGAAACTTTCTGATACATGTGGCAGTCTGTTTCTTAACTCTTCTTGCTTCATTTTTCTTAGAAATGGAGGGATATGGTTCATGGGGGCTATGGAGGAAGTCATGGAGTGAATTGAGTGTAGGATAGGCAAGTGATATGGGTCCCATGCCACATTTCCAATTATTTGGCTATTGATGGTGCAACATAGGGTTTAGATAGGGCATCTTGGTGCATGGAATGAAATAACGGTTTGGGAAGGGTAGGTATAGGAAAAAAATGAATTATCATGCCCTTATTTAAGTTCAAAAATCCCTGAGAGGGATTTTTCCCCCATGAATTAGTTTCCTGTAGCATTTATAGGAGTTTCCTTTAGTGCTACAAGAATCCTGTAGGTACTTGATTTGGATGTAGCAATTACAGTTTAGCAAAAAAAATGAAATTATTGCTTATCTGATGGGTGAAATGGATGAAGGGATGTATGATGGAGTGGCTTATGTAGTGTGCAAGCAGAGGAGAAGAGAGAATGAAGAGAAATTTCTCCTCTGGATCCCAAAAACAATCTTTAATCAATAACCTGCAAAACAAAAAACCATATAACTTCATAGGTATTTTTATGATTTTTCCTTCTTATTTTTTTATTGAAGGCAAGTGGGTTTCCTCCACAGAGGTTTTCAACCCATAGGCCTGCCTTGGGTGCCTTAGAGAGGTTTTCACCCAAGGATATTTTATTCTATGTTTTTTTCTTTTTCTTATTTTTTCTTTGCTCCAGGATTGCTTAATGGAGGTTTTCAACCCTGGAGTTGATCTAGGGCACCTTAGAGAGGTTTTCATCGATGCCTCTTTATTTATTTATTATTATTGTTTTTAAATATTTTTCTCTAGGAGGCACTGGAAACTATGGATTTTCCCATGACATACCCCTCCATGTTTATGGAATCTATAAATTCTTCCCTAGACAGGGGCTTCTTGTAAACCTTAAGCTTGTAACCATTGACAAGTATGGGAATTCCTTCCTCATCTATGGTTCTGATCTGAACTGTGCCGCTATCATAAAATTTGTCCACTTGGTAGGGTCCTATCCATCTTTCCATCATTTTGCCTTTGAAATCCTTAAACCTCGAATCATACAACATCGCCCAATCTCCTTCTTGAAAGGTATTTTTCTTATTGTACTTTTCATGCCAGGCCTTCCTTTTCAACTAAATTACCTCTGTGTGAAGGAGTGTTTCATCCTGAACTCATCCAATCCATTTAATTCCAACAACATCTCTTGTGGGAATTTGATATATCTAGGTATAACTTTGCTTCCATCCTTAAGGTAGTGAATTTAAATTCAACTGAAAGAAGATATTTCTTGCCATAGACAAGGTCATAATGACCAGTCACCCCATCACAACCTCGTAAAGAAACACCACCGACCCAAACTTGCATACCATCCATTGTAGGAAAATATAGACTTCCTGAGGTACTAAGATCTGAAATTAAACCTAGAAATTTACCAACCTCATCAATTGAAGAAATTGTAGAAGAAGAAGATCCTACATCCCCAACAAGAGGAATAATTTTCTCAACTTCAACTGGAGAACAAATTCTAGCCCAAGAACAAGAAATCCATAGTGAAGAAGAGGAAGAAGAAACCTATTTTAATAGACCATTGATAGAGGAACTTGAAGAACCAGAAGAAGAACAAAAAAATCCAATTTTGGAACCTTACATTAGTTCTAAATAATCTACAATGGTTGGGGAAGGAGAAGGAGAAGTAAACAATGTAAATGATGAGCATTTTAGAATTTGAGGAGGTGGACCTAGGATTAGAGGTGGAGGAAGAGGAAGAGGTGGAGGAAGGGGAAGAGGAACAGGAGGAGGAGGAGACAGAGGAGAACTAGATATTGTTGGGTTTCCTATATTTGATGAAGATACTATGGAAAAAATGAAAAATATCTCACCCTCTATCCTTCCTAACTTCTATGGATTAAGAAGTGAGGATCCTGAAACATTTCTTTTTGAGTTCAAAGTTTTATGTAGATATTATGCCTATTTTCTCGATTCTCAAAAGTTGAAATTGTTTCTAGCAACTCTTAAAGATGCAACATTAAAATGGTTCATGAGTTTAATAACAACTCTATTAGAACATGGGAAGATTAAATGAAAAATGAATTCTTAAAAAAATATAAGGATTACTTCATGCCCCATAATCGTAAGGATGAAGTTTTTAAAATGATGCAAAGAGGACATGAAAATCTTGAGGATTTAATTAAAAGATTTATTTATAATCTTAAGAGAGCTAAAATGGAAATTTTGGATGAAGATACTTTGAAATCTCCTATTGAAATCCATTAGATATGAATGTATAGATATCGTGAACATGATGGGAAAAGGAGATATTTCTTAGTTATCATTACCAAAAAACTCTGAATTATGCATACATCTTTCAAGAGGTAAGTCAAGGGTTGGAAAGATTTCAAGAGATCCCGTTATCTCTAGAATTAATAAATCTGCAGCTAGAACACTAAGTAAGGCTGAAATAGGCAATTTTCTTGAAGAATTTAAAACTTACATTTTAGGGAGTCTTAGTGAACAAATAGACACCTTAAAATTACAAAACAAGAAAAAATTGAAAGTGATGCCTTATATATTTTTTGTCCTAAGTATAGAAAAAAAACATGTCTTGCAAGAATTTCCTCTTGACTTGAAGAGTGTAGAAACTTGTGTTATATTTTTAGAAAATCATGATACAAAAAAATGTCCTTCAATACCAGGTCTTAAATATGTTTACCAAGAAGAAGTAGTTCCAAATCAGATAGAACCTCTTTTTTTTATTGCCAAAAGAACATGGATAAATCAAGTATTTAACACTCAAACATATGCACAACCACCACAAAACAATTGGCATGCACTTATGCCTTGGAAATCCTAGCCTCAACCTCAACCTTGGGCACTGTTAGCCATCTATAATTTATGTTATACCTAATGATGGCTAGAATCAGTTTGCAGCCTTCAAGAAACAATTTCAAGCTAATATGTTAGTCCTTGAAGCCTGGTTGTTCTCTCTGTCCAAAGAAACCTATCTTCACTGATGTTTTCACCTCAAAACCTTCAAAGAAGCCCCGCTGATTCAAAAAGACTATTTCAAGCCTCCATGTCCATAATTTCTCCTTTTTCCCCTCTATGACCTTCATTTACCCTTCATTCCCCATCAAAACCCATTAAGACCTTGTAAATCATCTTTATTTTTGTCTTGAACCTCTTTTTCCCCCTATTGGAACCCTTCTTCAGCCTCAAAAAACCCCATTTTGGCCTATTTTTGGCTCATTTTAACCTTATGGATCAAGCGCATTTCGGCTTAGCCCTAGCCCCTTTTCGTCATATGACCCAATGCCATGACCAAGCGCTAGGCCCATCGACCCATTGACATTTTGGCTTTTCGCCGGTCCCCGTGACCTTTTTCCCTTTAAAAGTGTTCGCCGCCGATGCGTTTTCTCGCTTAGTCTCCACCATTGATCTAATCCAGATCTGACAGTCCTCGCCATATCGGCCATCGGACTTCGACGATTCCCATTTCCTCATTCCCAAACCCTTTTCGTCGCTGATATGCATCCTCCCCGATATAATCCTCACCGTCCGATTAACCCAGATCTACGGTGCAAGTTCACTGCGGGGGCACCCGACCAAGGTGGCCCATACTCCCCAGTCCCCTCGCACCCTCGATCTCCACCGTCTATCTTCTCCTTATCCAACGACCAACATTTTTCTCTGCTTCCCATTCACTGCGGAGGCACCCGCCCCCAAGATCCCTCCATACTCCCCAGTCCCCATGCATTTAATCTCCACCGTTAATCTATTCGGATCTAACGACCACCATTTCCCCCCACTATGATGTCACGCCTCCGACCCCACCACTCCTCCGACTGATCAACTCTGTCATATTGCACTCATTCCTCACCATTGATCCGGCTCCCTCAGATCCAACGGTCTACGTTGTCCCGCAGTTTTCTCCTCCCCTCGCAGCATTTGTCATTTGTGCGACCTGGCGAAGGGATCTGGGCCGTTGATTTACCCGATCCAACGATCATTATTCATCTTCGTGCCCAAATCACCAATTCTCCCCAGAGTGAAATTCTAACGTGAAATGGGTGGTTTTGAGAAGACATGCGTTGACCTCTTGACTGTATCACGTTTTCCCGGCCCTAAACTACTTACAACTCTAACCCCGCATGAAAACCACTCGCGGTTTTCTGCAAAACCGCTTATCATTATTTTCTCGCCAATATTCAATCTTGCCCAGGTTTTTCCTGGTTTCTGTGACAGAACCTTCCTCTGAGCTTTTTCCCTCCTCCACATCGCTCCATAACCCCTCACTAAGCCATCTGAAGTAGTCAAACCATAAACCCAGGATTTCATAACAAGTTTATCGTTGTATGCAGGTTTAAAATGGTGGCTTAATGTTGCAGGCCCCCCCACAGCCAAACACCAATGGAAAAAGCCGAGGATGACGATCCTGAGGCTGAATCAATGCAAAAAGGGATTCAAGGGTTGATTATTAATGTTTTATTAGTGTCTCATGAACACTAGTGAAGAAAAAAAAACCCCAGCGCGGAAGCCCAGCCACCTGTACACAAAAGAGATAAAGTGAAGATTAATGAAGATTAAAGAAAGATTAGCAAAATAATAAAGGTTAAGGGTCCAACTCAGAAGATTAAAAGCTTAAATGATAGATCAAAGATAAAAACACAATTAAAGCCAAATCAGTGTTAAATGACAAAGACGGACAAATCAGGAAAGGAGAGCTTCGAATGACACATCAGTGAAGCTATTTACTCCTCCCAAGACTAAAGACACCTTGACAGTTATTATGCTGACAGAACCTCTTTAAATAGTTAAGGCGGTTATTGTAAAGGTATGGGTGGCCTAAAAACCCATACTGTCCACTTTACTTGTACCAGAAGAAAAGACAGGACTGCAGTAGCCAGAAGACTTCTCCACAAATACACTCTTTGGAGTTATTACCAACTTGACAATTAGGCCTCAAAGTCTACAATAACTACTAGAACGGGCAAGAAATTAATGTAATATTTATGACACAGAATGGGCATTTGAATTCTTTTCTCCTCTGTTTTAATTGACCATTAAGACCATCTCTGTCACCTCTCCTCCCCATTCACCTATAAATCCTCTTCAAACTCTCATTGTAAAAGTTGGCATTTGGTGAACTCTTTGAAGTAATACATAGACTGGCAGAAGTGAAAATAAATTGATGTATTGAAGTTTGTGGATGGCTTGGATTGTTTATTGATGAAGGAGGCTAGATCATTGGATCCCTGAGCTTGGATTTGGTGAATTACTCTCTAATAGTAATTTTTATTTCCTTTTTTTCATTTTGTTCCATCATTCTATACTTACAGTAGAGTAAAAATTTTAGGCTAAGAAATGTCTCCTAGAAGCACCTTAGACCTGTTTTCTTTTCACTGTCTTTATGTTTTCATCTGCTGAGGTATTATTGAGTAGTCTTAATCACTCTCTTGAACCCTTTTGCTTGTTTATTTCTGAAATAGTTCATACAGTTGGCCTCAAGAATGATTTATGGTTTTCCCTGCTTGCTTGTTGCCACTTGAAAACTATTTCCAAAGTCTCCTTTCAAAGTACCATTATCTGTAGTCTGCCAGAGAGGTCTATTTTGATCATACCCTTTTTTCTTGCTGAGAAATTTTTTTTGAAGGTCTTTATAATTATATATTTGAGGCTTCTGCAATGAGTATTTTGTGTAGAGAAGTTTTCCGGATTAATCGCATCCATTCTTGGTGATTTCGACGTTTCGAACCTAGCCAACGAGGTTCATCTTTAGGAAAAGATCCATGAATGTAGTCTTAGATGTTTAGGCATTCACTCTTTTATGAATGCAGTTATTTGTGAATCTTATATGTTTTCTAAATCCTTGCTAGTGAAATATTTAGAAGAAATAGAGCGTTCCTCGCCTTCTGTGTTTCATTAGAAAATTCTGTCTTGAAATTATCATTTTCCGAAGTGTGGTTTGTGGAATTCATGGTTAGCCCTATATATCAAATGCATATTTATGTTCAGATAAAGTTTTAAGTCCCTTCGTTGAGAAGTATAGATAATTAAGGATTCTTAATTTCCCTTAGTTTTACTTTTCATTCTAAGTCCTTGATGTTCATTGCATCCCACCTGCAAAACCCAACAAATCCATTAACCAAGTTAGATTTTCCCTTTGGTACCCCAAATTCATCAATAAAACCTACTATGGCTACCACTTGACTCCATTTCCCAATGGCTTATAGAATTCCCCACTCTGTCTATGCTGCCTAGATCATCTATGTCCAACCAACAAAACAAACAAATTTTCACCTAACAAATAGCCTAAAATCAACCCTTAAAAGAAAAAAAGGCATATATTTGCACACATTGAGAGATCCCTCTCTAAGACTAGGAGGGCTAGATCCTAGAGCTCTAAAGCTTGGTTTGAATGATGCCTTGTCATTTGGTTTGCCAATTAGCCAAATCACAAGACTCCAACATTTTGGTGATCACTGTTAGTATGAATCTTTTGTCGAAGTGTACGAAAAAAGACCACTTTAGCTACACATAACTTATAGCCCTAACATCAAATATGGCTGCCAATATCTTCAGATCTGCAGTTAGTTGATCAAGACAAGTGCTGCAAAAAACCAGATCTATGCATATAGAGACATTAAGCAGTAAGAATGAGGTTTTGCTCCATACATCCAATAGACAAGACAAGAACAATTTTTGAAAGAATTTTTTGTATTAAGGGCACTTGGGAGGAAAACAAGAAAGTGTTTCCAATTCTCCTCAATGGGATGGGTTCTTGGAAGTCCTCGGCACTTCAGATCTAGCATTTCTCTCTCCTGTTGGTGTAGAAAACCTAGACAAAGATAGAACTCAAAGGGAGCTCACACAGCAAATAATGGAAAATATGACAATGATAATGGCTCAAAGTCGGACCAAGAGTTTAGATCCAGAGTGATCTAATAGGCAACAAAAGGTGAAGAATGGTAGGAAAAACCCTCCTATTTATAACAAAATATTGGGTCATTCTAGATCTTGGTGCATGATTAAAATAACATTAACCAAATCTAGATCCACCTTTTATGGAATATTTTATTATATTTGTTGGAGGAAAAAGTATTTGACTTGGGTCAAATCCATTTATTTGTGAATAATAAATAAATAAATGATTTATTTATCATTTTAAGGAGGTGGTTAAAAGATAATCAAATAAATAATGATTTATTTAATTATTTATGGGTGATCTAGTCATATTTAACAAGGAATATTATTTAAATAAGGTTTAAATAATTATTCCTAGAAAATAATAAGATAAATAAAGATTTATCTAATTAATTTCTTTGTTTTGGGTTAAACATGACCAGGAAAATCAAACAAATATAGGTTTGTTTAAGATTTCCTTTTGGGGTTTCCTGTTTAGACCATAAACAACCTAATAAATGTGTTTTATTAAGTTATTTTACATAGTGAAAGCAATTTTACTTAGGGTAAAATTGGTCTTACATGGTGTACTTGGGTCCATCTAATGATAGTAGGTTAGATGACAAAAAAATGGTGTAACAGATTGCCCCCCAGCGTGCGAGTGTTAGGAGAAAATCGTATGACCGAAGTACGTTGTAAGAACTCAATCACCAGACATCAAAAGGGAAGTCAGAGAGAGAAATGTAAGGTAGACTAATGTGCTGAAGAACTAGACCCTGAGGAGACGAGAATTACAGGTGTCACAAGTCTCTTTTTATGAGAGGGTACCTGTGCTAAAGGCGACGGGGGAGGCATACATATGCCCGCCGAGACAAAGTACAAAAGAATAGTGTGGCCAGTAAACAAGGGACCGAACCATAAAGTACAACCGGCATAAAAATGAGCCAGATAGAAATACAATGAGGGATCTCACATACATGTTGTGCCTGGGATAACAGCCAGGACTTATACAATAATATCTGAGTACATGAGATACAAATACAACCCAAATGCCCCTGAAAATCAAAGAGGCGCTACAAGCGGCTAAGGCCAACATCATCAAATATATGGAGCTGCAACAAAGGCTGTAATGAAGAGGTCATCTGGGCATGTGGGGGGCTACCTGTAGGGCCACCCCCTCATGAGGGCTGAGACATCTCACACACACCTGGGAATCACCAAGAGCTGCTGTTGCATCACTGAACCATCAAGTATACGGATCTCGATCATGCTGAAAGGAGCTGGGGCTGAGAAACAATCAAGTAAACGGGTAATGAGAAAGCCCATTGCCTGATCCGAGGCACCGAACAAGAGTGGAAGCTGGAACCAAGGTACACCGCCCTATAGACCGGTCTTCTGGAATGAATGAGCTGATGTCGATAGAAGGAGGTCCGCCATAGGTGAGGCAATGAGAGATCCTCAACTAAGGCACGAGAGAAAATAGTAGAGTGACTGACAGACTAATACCAATGATGATGATGAAATGGAGGGGACTGGGTAGCGAATAGATGACTTCACTTGTTAGAGCATAAAGGGCATGAATGACATGGAAGCGACTGACACAATATCATGAGGGATAGGGGACAGTGGGACTAAAGGCCATAATGTGCGACACAAGAGAGGGATCAAGCAATGAAGGATGGAGGATTATAGCAGGGTACAAAGGGACTCGGGATAGACTCCATGAATGTGATGATGACTCAACTTGGATGCTCTAAACAAGGGCGACTCGATGGTGCTGCCACACAGAAAAGAGCCCATGGGGGACCCAAAAAACATGAGTACAAGATGATATCTCATGACGCAAATTGACACAAACAAAGACAAGTATGGAGGCAAAGTGGTGCCCCAAGGACAAGTGTTGTAAGTGAGGAAATTCGATTTTGGGGGGAGGTGAAGTGACCCATCCTGGAAAAAATTTGTCTTGGTGAAGTATCAAATCACAAAAAACTAACAGA
This sequence comes from Pinus albicaulis, assembly GCA_034641835.2. Classification (NCBI taxonomy): domain Eukaryota; kingdom Viridiplantae; phylum Streptophyta; class Pinopsida; order Pinales; family Pinaceae; genus Pinus; species Pinus albicaulis. The sequence goes on from CM076570.1 coordinate 1,182,731,208, forward strand.
TACCCATTTGAGGGCTCGGTGAGAGCTTTCCAACGGTGCAGATGGTTTGTCAAACGGAGCTACGATATGGTCGCAGCAGGCGAAAGAAGAAACAAGGGTTCTCTTTTAATAAAGCAGTTTTCCCTCCAAATCCACTCATTTGCTAGTGTTGCTGTGGTGAATGTAGAGAGGAGAGAAGGCCCTAAATCTTGCGGTGAGCGTAGCGGATAGACTGACCGTTGGAATCGAGATCCGTCAGTTGCAGGTAAGAGGCCTAACCTTAATCTTTCATTTTGATGGATTGAAAGTTCAGTTTAGGGCCCAAAATCTCAGGAACAGACCCTCTTTTATCTCTACGGCCGGGTCGCACTTTTTGGGCCAAAATCTACGACCTGGGAAGCAATTTTTGAGCAAAAAAGTGCGACCTGTCCCAGGATTTGGCAAAAAAGTGCGACCTGAAGATGGAGGGGATTTTAGTGCTGTGTGAGGGCTGAGATTTTGGTTTTTGTGGATGGTTGCAGTGTTTATTATCTGTATGCTGACAAAGATGATGTTTTTGTGCAGATATGGTAGATATACGGGTCAACTGGAGAGAGAGAGACCCGGGTACATTGCGGTTAGAGATCCAGGCGGATCAGGGTGTCCGTCGTGTACTGGCCAGGTTTGGGGTTCTGAAGTTTTTGGAGAACCCTCTAATGAGGGTTGGGGAGCCCTTGTTGGCCCGGATTGTTAGTTATTGGGATCCAGATCATGAGGTCTTTATAGTGCAGGGGCACAGGATCGAATTGATAGTCTAGGATCTGTATTTTCTGACGGGTCTCCCGCCACTTGGGCTGGTGGGAAACACGCAGTTAGTGTTACCACGGGGGCGGCATATCATGGAGTTTGTGGAGCGACATTGCCGACCGAGTATCCAAGTCAAAGGGACTCGGATACTGATCGGGGACCTAGAGAGGTTAGAGACCCGTGCGGTGGCCGCAGCGGTGCTGCAGATCTTGGGCATCCAGGTGCTCCATCACATCACAGGGGGGAAGATTATGATTGTGGAGAGTGTGTTGAGTGGGACCTACTATGGGTGGGCCCAAATGATGTTGGTGTCGTTAAAACGACAGTTGTCGCTCTGCAAGTGGCAAGTGAACCATGATTTCTCGTATGGGATTTTATTGTGCGCCTTCTTCTTTGAGAAGATCCCGACCTTACGACCTCGTATATAGCTCCCAGATGGGGGCCCGAGAGAGCCCAGGATGCGCCGGTGGGGGCGGCTACTGTGCAGAGGTGGAGGAGGGGCGGTCGGACGAGTGTTTTGACCTGAGTTCTTTGCCCATTGGGATCAGATGTCGTTATACATAGACGACTATCCCTATAGTGGGATGAGTTATTATGGGGATCCGAACCTACCACTTCCGCCTGGTCGAGTATGGGGACCCGATGGTAAGTGACAAGTAACTATTCTTTTTTGGGCATGTTAAAGTTAGTGAATAATAGATAGGGTACTGATTCATGCACTTTTGGTATGCAGATATAGCTCCGGTAAAACCGGCCGGATATATGGGATGACCGGCAGCATCTGGAGCTGCAGGTCCGAGTGGGTCGAGAGCAGCGCATAATGAGGATGCGGCCTCCCTTCTGGAGGACATCCACCGTAGATGCGAGAGGTTGCTGACCGGAGTGTCAGAGCTCGGGTGGCAAGACTTAGACGACCAGTACATAGAGCCATGTATTGGTCTACCGTCGGAATGGCGAGGTGTCATGCGGCGCATGGCGATGGCCGGTTAGGGGATACGTGATCTACAGGCTGCAGGAGTAGAGCCATTGGCTCGGGATCTGCCAGATAGTGATTAGGTGTGGGGCAGGTGGTGCCCCCTAGTGTGTATGTAGGGACAGATGGTGTCCCCAGCTTTGAGTTTTTTGTAACATGCTATGGGCATGTCATATGTATCAGAGTAGATGGACTCTAAACACATGTTTTGTGACACATATTATGGATATGGATCTTTTTTAATGATTACGAATGTTATTGTCTTGTATGAAATGCATGTGATAAATGCCAATCTAGAACATGGTTTGCAATGCTATCTACATAGTGATTATGTTCTCGAGGTACATGGTTGAAAGTTATGGTTTCAAATTCACGTATCAAGAGTTTCACTCATAAATATCGTCTAAACAGCACAGGATTATGCACACGATAGACACCATTTAGTTGCATGACAAGAAGTAGGGAGTCTAAACGAACATGTAGATGGAGGATGCGATGAAAGAGGGCATCGGCTAAGAGACCACGCACTGCATCATATTCAGCCTGATTGTTGGTGGAAATACCAATGCAGACCCTATTTGAGAGAACAAGGGCATGCAAGGGGGTGAAAATGGCCCAACCTGCCGAGGCTAGATTCCGGGAGTAACGACTTGCTCATCGGCGTAATCGATATAGGGTGGGGACGGGAGGTCCTGCGGAATAGTGTTACAAGACAAAAAATGGGGGGAGGAGGTACAATGACGACAGCGTGAGTGTATAGTAGACATCGAGCGGAAAATGCGGGAGTGAGTGTGATGGGCAAGATGGCTATGACGCATATACAAACTAGATGGTGGTATATGAGGCTTATAGGAGGGGTGACTGGGACTCGGGCTGCGGAGGTCAATAGAGATACGGGTGGTGTTATCCCGTGTATGGGCAGGAAGGAGGAGGTCAAGGGTGGAAAAGGTTCCCAAGGAGGCATCCGGACGGGAAAAGAGGGGATGAAGAGTGGAAGGGAAACCACATGACACGGAAAAGTTACCTAAATCATCCATAGAGGAAGAAAGGCTCGCATACGGATTGTCACGGGGAATGACAGAAGAACAGGGAAACAAATGGTTAAATGATGTTGAGCCCAGGGTGGTCGCTGAAGGGGGGTCAAGCGAAACAACAGGGGAGGATTCAAAGGGAATGTGCTCCATGGGTCTCACAAAGGATGATAGGTAAAGAATGGTGGTAGTAGACTCCATCATGTGGACATCAGGGGGGGGGATGTCAATGGGAGCGGGGGGATCCTCAAGCTGACCTGAAGCATACTGCGCAAGTATGGGAGAGGCGGACTGATTTTGTTCAACCTCATACTCACGAAATACTTCTAAAGAGGCGCGGTAATGCGTCAGGTGAGGACAATGGTGGGAATAATGGCCATGGACACCGCACAAAGCACAGGGTTTGCTGGTGCGAATAGTTTTTGGGTTCTTGGTTACGGACGAGGACGGGAGAGAGGGGTCAGGGACCATAGACTCAGGGAACGCAACTTTAACCATGGTTTGAATGTGGGGCAATTCGGGACAAGTATGGGTGGTGTGACCGACGACATCACACAAGGCGAAAGGCTTTGCAGGCGGAGGAGGAGCCGGGTCAGTCGGGGTGACCTTGTCATTGGATGCCCCCTTGCGAGCTTTGCCTTTCTTTCCTGGAGCTGTCACCACAGGGGTAGGGTCCTAGGGAGGTGTGGGGGGCATGGTGGCAACGGAGGAAGCGAGGGGGACCGGTTGAACCGGTGTCAAAGAAAGATAGGGTTTGGGGTGACCAGGTGGGGTAGCGGCTGGAGAGTCAAGGTACCAGACGGGTATGCGCAGGGTCAGGTTAGGGAGAGAGAGGGTGGCCATGACAGGGACCGTATAGACTCCGGGAGGGGGAGCCAAGAAAGGTATCTGACCAGTGGGATAATGACCAGGAGGGATGGCTCCGAGCTGATTGAGGCCTGGGGGAACCGACCCGGGAGGATAGAGGGGTTTAGGGATACCAGCTGTAGGAGAAGGGCCAGAAGGAGGAGGTCCGGTTGGCTGAGATGAATGGCTAGGAGCGGGTTGTGGTTGGCGAGGTTGAGTTTTAGGTTGCTGACTAGCCGAAGCGGGTCGCTTAAGGGCAGCCCGAGACGATTGCATCATGCAAAAATTCGATAAGCTGGGATCAGAGATATGAGGAGGAGGGAGACCAGGGAAAGTTCCAAGTAGGGAGGAGTCTTGTAGACGCCGGGAGAGACACTGGTCAAGGAATCGACGATTTTCTTATTGGCTATAGAAGAGATGGTCGTCTCCGGGGAGGTCTGAGATGGTGGCTCATGATAAGTCAACTAGTCGATGGTGACTATCTTTCCATTGTGAGGAAAAGACATCTTGCGAAAAATTGCAGATGGGACAACAGACATGGCATAGGTGTAGCTTCGCCCCAATATAATGTTGTAGTCTAGAGGGGCGTCGATGACTTCGACGTAAATGCAAACAGTCTTGCCTGCAAGGGTGATAGGACAATTACGGAAAAGGCCAATGGGCTGGGAGGCGTGGCCGTCCCACGCTCGAAGGGTGATCGTGGAAGGAGCCAACTCAGGAGATTTGAGTTGCTTCCAAACCGAAGCGGACATCACATAGGTGGATGCCCCCTCATCAATTATACACCGAGAAACGTTGGCATTCCGAATTTTGACTGGTATTTGGAAGGCGACGGAAGCTGGAAGAGGAGGATGTTCTGAATGATGGGCGTCGAAAACAATCATTTGGTCATCGGCAGGATCTACAGCGCCCACGGCAGATAGCAGAGCCTTTTTTTGGGAAGGGCACGACTGGAGGAGTTCCAATGTGGAAATGGCAGCAGGAGATTGCGCCAAATCATCTACTATACTATACGAATGAGTAGCTCGACCAGAAGCAGCATTTCGACGTAATGGTCCCTTAGGAATCTTGGTATGAACCTCAACTTTGGGTTGAGGGATATGTAAGGGACCATTGGATGTCTAAAGAGGCTCTGTAGAACTTGAAGAAGGGGACTCGGGGGCAGAATGAGTGGAAGGCTTGGAGTACTGGCGAGACCGAGTTTGAAGGTGAAGGTCGACGGTTGGGGATGGATCAAAGTTCATCATGAGGATATGGTAATCAGAGGAACCAAAAGGGGAAGGTTGAGTGGAGACCTGTTCATCAGGTGGTTGGGCAGCCACGAATCCTTGCTGAGGGAAAGGATCAGTAAACACAGCTGGTTGAGTAGTGGTCACATTAGGGGGAGCATGAGGGGAGGCATGTTGTCCTTGCAAGAGGGGACAATCATGGGTGTAATGACCGTAAACACCGCAACACGAACAAGGCTTATTTGTGCGAAGAGGCCTGTTTGGCTTGGGCTGAGTGCCCTGTTGCTGGTTAGTAGTGTTAGGGTCAGTAATGACCGTAAACACTCCCACATCTACCGCATCTGCTGGTAAGAGGGGACAATCATGGGTGTAATGACCGTAAACACCGCAACACGAACAAGGCTTATTTGTTCGAAGAGGCCTATTTGGCTTGGGCTGAGTGCCCTGTTGCTGGTTAGTAGTGTTAGGGTCAGTACCTTGAGGATTGGGTCCACGAGTACCAGGGGAATATTTATTTGGATTGCCTCTCCGCCTTCTTTGAGAAGAAGGGGGATTAGTCGCGCCCTGCTGTCCAAAGACTTGCCCTGAAGGGGGCTGTAGGTGCTGTGGCGGGGGCGGAGGAGGCAAGGGAGGTGGAAGCGCATATGCTGGAGGAGCTAGCGCACCAGGCTGCGAATAAGGATAATGGTTAGGTTGGGCAACATTGAGGTAAGCAGGAGGTTGGGAAAAAGGATGAGGCATGCCGTATCCTGGATACATGCTACCTGGAGGGGGAAAAGTGCTAGAGGTGCTGGCCCCTCTCGGAGGGAGACCATAGCCCATAGGAGGTTGAGCATATGGATGAGAAAGGGCTCCAACGATACCGTCGGCGGAATGAGATGCCCCCGGGGCGTTAGCGCCACCAGGCCTGGGGAGGTCAGGAAGGACGTTATAAACATAACCAGACTGAGCGTAGATCAGGTCATATTTCAAGGCTGTTTGGAGGGCGGCTTCTTCGGTTTGAGGGAAATGGGAGGCGACATCTTTGCCAATGGGAGGTAAGAGAGTGCGAAGGAACCAGTCCATATAAACCCGATCTTCGAAGGGGGGAGCTCGACATAAGCTCTGTCTTCTCCGCCATTCCTGGACATGAGTGGAAAGGCGGGTTGAAGAGGTTTTCTTGAAAGAAGTCAAAAGCTCTGTACCAGTATTGTATCGGAGAGGGAGCTGGAAATAAGATAAAAAGGCTTGGGAAATGGTCGCAAAGGTGGTATGGGAAGAGGTGGCTTGGTCAACATACCATTTAGAAGCTTCGCCGGTAAGCGTGCGTTGGAACAACCGAAGACGGATGGAATCATCGGTAATGGAATTAGAGGAACACCACATGTGGAAAGATCGGACATGGTTGGTTGGATCTTCTCCAGCAAGGCCTTCGAACTTAGGGATGTCGGAGGGGAGCTTGGTTGGCATAGCAGGCCAACCAACATCATGGCGGATAGTGTCATTGATCAACTGATTGAGATTGGGGAGGCTGAGGCCTGCCATATAAGGGAGCAAAGGTGCAGCCGAGGTAGTTCCTGTGGGGGTTCCGCTAGTAGTAGTCCCGACATTAGGGCCGGGATTACCACTAGCGTTAGGCCCTGGACCAGACATAGTGAAGGTGATAGGGGGAGAACCAGAAGTAAAAGGAGAACCCAATGAATCAGAGGAGGAGTTGGAGTGCGGACTCGGAGGAGGACTAACTCGACGACGGCGGGAAGGAGTAGGTCGACCGATCGGAAACTAAGGGTGAAGGCCAAGAAGTCTCCGAGATGTGCGCCTTGGGGGCGCAATGGTGACAACACAAACACGACACGAGGGGAAGAAGAATGACCGACAAGGGCAAGGAGGTGTAGAATCAAGTGATTACAATGTCGAACCAAGGGCAGAAAGGTGCAGTGTCAATTGATTTTAAAGTCTTTGCCTGGTGGTGTAAACCAGGCTCTTCTTCGCTTAGGGTGAGTGTGTGGCATGCGTTAATTTTAATTTTTAAACCCTTTTCGTTTTGAGAGCAAGAGAAAAAGTGTGTTGCGTAACTAAAAATAATGCTATAGAGAACAGTATATAATGCTGAAATAACAGAAAATTAACAGCTAATCAATGCATCGATCTAACCCGAAAAGACGGGGCTCTCAAAACTAGTCTAACAGAGGGAAAAATCTAGTCAAAACACACTAAAAAGAGGCCAATAGATCTAGGGTCGAAAGGGATAGGGATCTAAAGGAGAAATCTGCTGAAAAGAGGGGCAGATCACAGCCAAGAGGCAGAGGCAAGGTGGCTGGAAAAAAGGGGGAAATCAGCAAAAAGCAGAAGGGGAAAGGAGGAGGCCCTAAAGGTAGATCCAAAAAAATCTGCAGGAGTTGATTTGAAAGGGAGAGGAGCTGATTAAAAGAGATCTGAAAAGGAGGTATCAGATCTGGAAAAGGGGGGGCTGAAACTCTGAAAAAATAGACACCTGAAACAGACAAAAAACTCTTCCACCAAAATTGGAGGGTACTGAAGCTCGAGGGGGCTATGTTCCCACTTAGATGAGCAAAAAAAATCAGAAACAGGTCAAAATGGGCTGAGACAGAGGCTGGAAAACCCTGACATAAGCTTCAGAAAAACCCAGAAAAATTGCAGAAAAATAGCAGAAAAATTGGCAGGTCGCAGGTTCTGACCTGTTTTCTGTGTAGGTCACAGATAATGGGCTGAAAAGTGCGACCTGGAGGTCCAGGTCACATTTTCTGGGCTGAAAAGTGCGACCTAAAGCTCCGGGTGTCCCGGCGGCAGATTTCCGGAAAAGTTGTCGTCTCAGTTGCGGCTGATGTCTGTCACCTGCGCAATAGGGCCATAAACACGAGGAAGTTAGAAATTTTAATGTTTTAGGGTTTTATAGGTGAAAAAAACATGAAAATAGGAAAAACAAAAAGCTGAAAAGAAACCCTAGGGTTTGAAGTAGCTAGATATGCAGGAATATGAAAAACGACAGCGGTCGTAATTGAAAACCCGTGTGGAGTCGCTAGTTGTTAGTATGAATCTTTTGTCGAAGTGTACGAAAAAAGACCACTTTAGCTACGCATAACTTATAGCCCTAACATCAAATATGGCTGCCAATATCTTCAGATCTGCAGTTAGTTGATCAAGACAAGTGCTGCAAAAAACCAAATCTATGCATATAGAGACATTAAAATGAGGTTTTGCTCCATACATCCAATAGACAAGACAAGAACAATTTTTGAAAGAATTTTTTGTATTAAGGGCACCTGGGAGGAAAACAAGAAGGTGTTTCCAATTCTCCTCAATGGGATGGGTTCTTGGAAGTCCTCAACACTTCAGATCTAGCATTTCTCTCTCCTGTTGGTGTAGAAAATCCAGACAAAGAAAGAACTAAAAGGGAGCTCACACAGCAAATAATGGAAAATATGACAATGATAATGGCTCAAAGTCAGACCAAGAGTTTAGATCCAGAGTGATCTAATAGGAAAAAAAAGGTGAAGAACGGTAGGAAAAACCCTCATATTTATAACAAAATATTGGGTCATTCTAGATCTTGGTGCATGATTAAAATAACATTAACCAAATCTAGATCCACCTTTTATGGAATATTTTATTATATTTGTTGGAGGGAAAAAGTATTTGACTTAGGTCAAATCCCTTTATTTGTGAATAATAAATAAATAAATGATTTATTTATCATTTTAAGGAAGTGGTTGAAAGATAATCAAATAAATAATGATTTATTTAATTATTTATAGGTGATTTAGTCATATTTAACAAGGAATATTATTTAAATAAGATTTAAATAATTATTCCTAGAAAATAATAAGATAAATAAAGATTTATCTAATTAATTTCTTTGTTTTGGGTTAAACATGACCAGGAAAATCAAACAAATATAGGTTTGTTTAATATTTCATTTTGGGGTTTCCTGTTTAGACCATAAACAACCTAATAAATGTGTTTTATTAAGTTATTTTACATAGTGAAGGCAATTTTACTTAGGGTAAAATTGGTCTTACATGGTGTACTTGGGTCCATCTAATGATAGTAGGTTAGATGACCAAAAAATTGTGTAACAATCATGGTGGGACCTTCTGAAGTAAGTACCAAGCCTACACACCCATAAGCATTCAAAAACCCTTGAGTGATACTATCTGGTGGTTTATTTTCCACCTCATCGCCACTCCAACATTTTGGTGATCACAGTGGGACTTCTAAGTACATAACTGCATAAATACCTCTTTAAAAACTCTTTAGACCCTCAGTAAATCAAAGAATATCCAGTGAATCTGCCACCTCATCACCACCACAACATTACGGCGATCATGGTGGGACACTGAGTACATAATAGCCTAGCAAGCTCTTATAGACTCATTAGTCCTTCAAAACAAAAAACTCAGAAAACCAAAAACATTTCAAATTGGCCTTCATAATAAACATTGGTGGTGGACCATAGAATATTTTACCTCCAAAAGAGCTAAAAATTTCCACCTGGTGACTCCACTGGCCTCTAGTAGGCCTCTTACTTCACTAGTCCTTGTAGACTCCCTTGGAAATGCATTGAGCAAACCCAATCATACTGTTGGTGAAAAACAAAGTTCAAATCTTCCACCTGGCGACTCCATAACCTCCAAAAGACCAAATCACTCCACTAATAGAAGACTCTGAACAATTTACAAAAATGCTGTCAAGTTTCATAGCAGAGTTTCGTTATGAGATGGCAGAGCTTGAATGTGAGGACCTTCCAAAGGTTATCCTTCTCAGCTCAAAATTCAATGCTAAACCTGAGATTAAGAAAATTTTCCTAGACTTGGTGGTTGAAAGATGTTGTGTAACCAGCTCCAAAAATAGAAGAAAAGAGATATGAACGCCTTAGAAATAAGCCACTTCGAGGGGGCAACCTCCAATACATTACATAAATGAACAATTCTTGGATGATACAATTTACAAAACCTCCTTTCTATATATAGGAGTCCATTGGGCCATAATGTAATCCTAGTGGGCCCCAATGTAATCCTAGCCGACCTAACAATAATAATTTAAGGGCACAATAATAACAAAATGGGGGTTACAAGGGTACAATAATAACAATAAGGGGGTTACACTAACAACAATAAGGGACTATACTAGTAATATGGGGACCTAACATGCCCCTCTCCTTCAAAAAAGTGTTGTCCTCAACACTTGAGTAGCTCTGGGTGCTTCTGTATAAAATTCTCATCCTCCCATGTAGAATCTTCGGTGGGTAAGTTCTTCCACTTGATGAGATACTCTGAAATTGATCGATTCCGTAGTTGTCGAGTTCTTTTTTCCATGACTGCTTCAGGTTCCAATATGATTTTCCCTTCCCCATCAAGTTCTGGCAATACTGTTTGAACTGGAAGATTTCCACCTATAACCTTCTTTAAGCATGAAACATGGAAAACTGGATGTACTCGCGAAGAAGCAGGAAGCTCCAATTTGTATGCCATAGTACCAATCTTTTGCAACACCTTGTAAGGACCACAGTACTTTGGCGATAATTTATTATCCTTCTTAGCTTGCTTGAGGGACATTTGTTTGTATGGTTGTAGCTGTAAAAATACCCAATCTCCTACATCAAAACTTCTCTCGCTGCGATGTTGATCTGCCTGTTGTTTCATTCGATTTTGTGCAAAATTCAGGTTATCCTTTAAGAGTTGGAGAACTTCTTGCTGATGCTCGATGTGATCTTCGACTGCTTGAACCTTCGAATTTTCCCTTAAAGATGATGTAATCAATGGTGGATGATATCCATAAAGTGCCATAAATGGGGTCATTTTTGCTGCAGTATGGAAGGAAGTGTTATACCACCATTCAGCGAGAGGTAACCACTTGACCCATTGCGTTTGTTTATCAGATACAAAACAACGAAGATATCCTTCCAAACATTTATTTACTATCTCTGTTTGACCATCAGATTGAGGATGATAAGATGAGCTATGAGCTAATTGAGTACCCAAACAAGAAAATAACTCCGTCCAAAAATTTCCCGTAAAAATGGGATCTCTGTCGCTCACGATAACCCTTGGGCTTCCATGTAGCTTTTGAATTCTGTCCACAAATGTAGTAGCAACTGTACTTGCTTTAAATGGATGAGATAATGCACAAAAGTGTGCATACTTGGTAAGTCTATCAACTACCACCATGATGACATTCTTGCCTTCGTACTTTGGTAAACCTATGATAAAATCCATTGAAATCTCCTCCCAATGTTGACATGGAATGGATAAAGGTTGTAGAAGTCCCGGGGTCTTAATTGTCTCCACTTTATTCTGCTGGCAAACCAAACATTCCGCCACAAACTTTTGAATATCAGATTTAAGGCCATCCCAAAAAAAATCTTTCTTCACCATGTGGTAAGTTTTTAAAAATCCTGAGTGTCCTCCTAAAGGAGAAGTGTGCAATTCCAGAAGAATCTTTTGTTTTAGTTGGGAATTCTTACAAAGATATAAACGATCTTTGTACCATAAGGAATCATTTTTCCAACTAAATGTATCAGATGTACTAGGATCTTACTGCAACTTTTGAATGAGTGTCCATACATCTTTGTCCTTCTTCCATTCATCTCTTGCTTCAGTTATCCAATCTGGTTGGATAATAGAAATGGCACAAAGCAATGCTTCCACCTCTTCATTCTTTCTTGAGAGTGCATGTGCAACAACATTAAGCTTTCCTTTTTTGTAGATTATTTCAAAGTCATAACCCAACATCTTTGTGACCCATTTTTGCTGCTCTTCTGAAGATAGTCTTTGTTCCAAAAAAGTGTTTAAGACTATCATGATCAGTTTTTACCTTGAAGTGTCTTCCCATTAGGTAAGTTCGCCATTTCTTTAGTGCATGCAGTATTGCTAACATTCCTTCTCATAAATAGGTTTCTGTAAATACTTTCCTTTGATTGGACGACTTTCAAAAGCAATGGGTCTTCCTTCCTGCATTAAAACCGCACCAATTCCATTTCCTGAGGCATCACATTCCACAATAAATTTTTTTGTGAAGTCTGGCGTAGCTAAGACTGGTGCTAGGCACATTGCATCTTTAAGATGTTCAAAGGCCTTAGTTGCTTCAGGAGTCCATGAAAATGCATCTTTCTTCAATAATGTTGTTAGAGGTGCTGCTATTCTCCCATAATTCTTAAAAAACTTGCGATAATACCCTGTTAACCCAAGAAATCCTCGCAACTGCTTTATGGTTGTGGGGAATTTCCATTCCTTAAAGGCTTTAATTTTGTTAGGGTCTACTTTAACACCCTCGTGAGATACAATATGACCCAGATATTCCACCTCTTGTACTCCAAAGAAACATTTGGATTTTTTTTCACATAATTGTTTCTCCTGCAATATTTTGAGCACCCTATCAACATGTTCAACATGATCCTTCCAAGACCTGCTGTAGATTAGTATATCATCAAAAAATACTAGCACAAATTTTCTAAGGAAGGGTTTGAAAATGGAATTCATCAACCCTTGAAATGTAGAAGGTGCATTGGTAAGGCCAAAAGGCATGACCAAAAATTCATAATGACCCTCATGAGTCCGAAATGCTGTTTTTGGAATATCTTCAGTCTTCATTCTAATTTGATGATATCCTGAACGAAGATCCAACTTGGTAAAATAAATTGCTCCATGTAAGTCATCCAATAATTCATCAATCACAGGAATGGGAAATTTATCTTTAATGGTGAGCTTATTGAGCTCCCTATAATCTGGACACATTCGCCATGATCCATCCTTCTTGTGTACCAATACTACGGGAGCAGAGAAAGAACTTTGACTAGGTTGAATTATACCTGCCTCTAACATTTCTGCAATCATACGTTCAATTTCGCTCTTTTGGAAGTAAGGATATCTATAAGGCCTAATGTTTGGAGGAACACTTCCTGGAATGAAATGAATAGCATGATCATGATCACGAATAGGTGGGAGTCCTTTGGGAGTTTCAAACACCTTGGAATGATTGTCCAAGACTTGTTGGAGATCTGTCGAAATAGATGATTTTGATGTCGGAATGTCTAGTGAGCATAATTTTGCAATTACGCCTCGTTGTTCTTTCTTTAGAAGCTTTGTCATGACATTAGAGCTTATTATCCTTCCCGGCTTCCCTTCAATACCCCGTAATTCGACTTCCTTTCCTTCTGAAAAAAATTTCAAGAAAAGTTCTTGAAAATTAAAAGCTACCGTCCCCCAAGATTGTAACCATTGTACTCCTAGTACAACATCAGCACCTCCCATAGGAATGGCAAGCATTGGACTAGTCAATACATATTCCCCCATGGTTAGCTTGATATTATGGCTTTTTCCAGAGCAATTTATAGTTCCTCCATTTGCAACCATCACTTGACATTCTGGTGCTGGGTATAGGAAACAATTTAATTCCTTGGCTACTTTACAATGAATAAAATTATGGGTGCTACCTGAATCAATCAACACTATTACCCTTTTCTTCTTGATCTGTCCTACTATCTTGAGAGTTTGAGGAGTGGTAATTCCGGCCAGTGCATTACATGATATGGTCATATTCATTTCTTCCTCTTCTATGGCTGGTTCCTGGTGTATATCCTCTTCTTTTTCATTTTCTTCTTCTTCTTCACAATCTATGTAAAATAATTTCTTTTCAGCACACTTATGACCTTTAGTGTATTTTCTATCACAACTGTAGCAAAGCCCTTTTGCTCTTTTTTTCTTCCAATTGTTGTGGTGTCAACCTTGTAGGTTGTGGAAATCTAGGCGTAGCAACACTTCCTTCTTTATAGAATTGAGTGGTAGGCTTCCTTGTCGCCATAATTTTACATTCAACTTTTCTTGCCAACCTGAATGCCTTCTCCAATGAATCAGGTTCCAAAACACGAACTTCATGTTGGATGTGATCCTTTAGAGTACATAAGAAGAGATCAATCCTGTGTTCCTCTGGAATATTAGTTACCCTTATATTCAATTTTTGGAAGTCCTCAATGTGCTGCCCCACTAAACCCTTTTGTTTGAGATTTATCAATTAGCTAAAGAAGGTGTTGCTCTTTGTATCCTCATAATGTGCTATCATTTCCTCCGTAAAAATTGACCAAGTGACAATTTTTTTACGAGAACAAAGCCATCGATACCATACAAATGTATTTTGTTCTAAATGTAAAGTTGCAATGCGTACCTTTTGTGTGTTTTGCACGTTATGGAGATCAAAATATTGCTCCATCTGTAGTATCCATGTTACAGGATCCTTTCCATCAAACTTCCTCATATCCATTTTTGGAATATGGTGGTTCTCCCCGCCAACATTAGAGTTTATGAAATCACGATTAACATTTATTTTGTTCTCATCATGAGGTTCTTCTACTATCTTTTCACCATTAGGAAACCTTTCTTGTATCAACTTTGTCAAACCTTCCATGTTTGCTTTTAGAAAATTCTTCATGTTTTCCATTTTCTCATCGATCTTAGCTTCCATGTCATCCATCTTAGATTCCATGCCAGCCTCCATGCCATCCATCTTAGCTTCTGTTATCACTCAGGTTTTCCTAGAAGTTGTGTAAGAGGAAAGTATACCCGAGGTAACCACAAACCAACCTTTTAGATGCATAATCTAGCCAATCTGCATCCAGAGAGGGCTCTCTCTTTATGATTTATCTTTGTTCTTGGAAGGTTTTAGGCTAGTTATAGAAAAATTCAAGAAAAGTTCTTGAAAATTAAAAGCTACCGTCCCCAAAGATTGTAACCATTGTACTCCTAGTACAACATCAGCACCTCCCATATGAATGGAAAGCATTGGACTAGTCAATACATATTCCCCCATGGTTAGCTTGATATTATGGCTTTTTCCAGAGCAATTTATAGTTCCTCCATTTGCAACCATCACTTGACATTCTGGTGCTGGGTATAGGAAACAATTTAATTCCTTGGCTACCTTACAATGAATAAAATTATGGGTGCTACTGAATCAATCAACACTATTACCTTTTTCTTCTTGATATGTCCTTCTATCTTGAGAGTTTGAGGAGTGGTAATTCCTGCCAATGCATTACACGATATGGTCGGACTCATTTCTTCCTCTTCTAGGGCTGGTTCCTGGTGTATATCCTCTTCTTGTTTATTTTCTTCTTCCTCTTCACAATCTATGTAAAATAATTTCTTCTCAGCACACTTATGACCTTTAGTGTATTTGCTATCACAACTGTAGCAAAGCCCTTTTGCTCTTTTTTCTTCCAATTTTTGTGGTGTCAACCTTGTAGGTTGTGGAAATCTGGGCGTAGCAACACTTCCTTCTTTATAGAATTGAGTGGTAGGCTTCCTTGTCGCCATAATTTTACATTCAACTTTTCTTGCCAACCTGAATGCCTTCTCTAATGAATCAGGTTCCAAAACGCGAACTTCATGTTGGATGTTATCCTTTAAAGTTCCTATGAAGAGATCAATCATGTGTTCCTCTGGAATATGAGTTACCCTTATATTCAATTTTTGGAAGTCCTCAATGTGCTGCCCCACTAAACCCTTTTGTTTGAGATTTATCAATTGGCTAAAGAAGGTGTTGCTCTTTGTATCCTCATAATGTGCTATCATTTCCTCAGTAAAAATTGACCAAGTGACAATTTTTCTACGGGAGCAAAGCCATCGATACCATACAAATGTATTTTGTTCTAAATGTAAAGTTGCAATGCGTACCTTTTGTGTGTTTTGCACATTATGGAGATCAAAATATTGCTCCATCTGTAGTATCCATGTTACAGGATCCTTTCCATCAAACTTCCTCATATCCATTTTGGAATATGGTGGTTCTTCCCGCCAACATTAGAGTTTATGAAATCACGATTAACATTTATTTTGTTCTCATCATGAGGTTCTTCTACTATATTTCCGCCATTAGGAATAATTTCTTGTTTTAAGCTTGTCATCAAGCCTTCCATGTATGCTTTTAGATCATTATTCATGTTTTCCATGTTGTCTTTCATGTCATCCATCTTAGCTTCCATGCCCACTTCCATGCCATCCATCTTAGATTCCAAACCATTCATCTTAGCTTCCATGCCTTTCTTCAAACCATCCATCTTAGTTTCCATGCTTTTCTTCAAAACTTCCATTTCATTTTTTGTTGTTCTTTGCGAGAGCGAAATTTGTTGCACTTGCTCTTGTAATTTTGATATGTCATGTTGCCATTCTTCGTCTTCATGAGTCATAGTAGAGCCTTCTAAAGGCTTGATGGGAGTTGAATTCTTTTTAGAGGCCATTTTAGAATCCAATACTGATATCTATTCTACAATATTCCCTTGGAATCAATTCAACTTGATTCTTCAAACAAGACTTATGCAATTGGAAAAAAATACACACCTTTTACTTGCTTTTTAGGAGCTCTGTATTGAAATTGAATTATATCTGTAATTGAGAATCTTCAATATCTGAAATTCACTGCTGTAGTAGCCTTCTGAACTGTCTTTCAAATGCCACAGATATGATCTGATTTGGATTCTTCAAGACAAAGTTATTTCCAATCTCCCACAATGACCCAACTTTGGACTGGTTCAGTAGATCGAACTTGTATGGCTTTCCGCGTGTCACTTTTTTGTCCTTCGTCTCTGAAATTGATAGCCAAGAAACTGCGGTCCGTGTACTTGCAACCACTTTTTACGGCACTCCAATCCGATGCCCAGAGAGAGAGTTATTGAACTTTTCCCACGATCACCTCTTTGAGATGAAATTCAGGAGCCTGAAAAAGCACTACCTTCCACAGATCATATCTCCAAAAATATTGCGAACCAAGCTCTGAAATTTTTTGATGAATTTACTCAGGATTTCAGCTTCGCGCCATATGAATTTCAGATTTTGAACCTTCGTAGAAAAAAATTTATAGCGCAAATTCCACGATGACCTGTTTAGGAGCCTGAAAAAATACCTGACTTCCACAGATCATATCTCAGAAATTATTGCGAACCAAACTCTGAAATTTTTATACAAGCTTCCTCAGGATTTTTTCTTCGCACCCTAAAAATTTCAGCTTCTGAAACTTCGTAGAAAAACAGTTATAGCGAAAATGCCACGATGACCTGTTTGGAGCAGCGAAACCCTAGAATCCAAAGCTCCGATACCAAATGTTGTGTAACCAGCTCCAAAAATAGAAGAAAAGAGATATGAACACCTTAGAAATAAGCCACTTCGAGGGGGAAACCTCCAATACATTACATAAATGAACAATTCTTGGATGATACAATTTACAAAACCTCCTTTCTATATATAGGAGTCCATGGGGGCCATAATGTAATCCTAGTGGGCCACAATGTAATCCTAGCCGACCTAACAATAATAATTTAAGGGCACAATAATAACAAAATGGGGGTTACAAGGGTTCAATAATAACAATAAGGAGGTTAAACTAACCATAATAAAGGACTATACTAGTGATATAGGGACCTGAAAG
>CM076570.1:1183348565-1183583298 GCA_034641835.2 Pinus albicaulis
GAAGAGTCCAAAGAAGTCGTAATAGAAAAGTCCCCTTTTGCTTTCAATTTGCAAAAAGAACTTGAGAAGATCAAAATCCCAGTCCCCTTGACTGAACTGTTGAAACAACCAGCATATCAATCTCAAGTCACCTCTTTCATACTTCCTCCAGAAGCAGCACTCACCCCAGATAATATCAAGCACTGGCAGGTATTTGAGGATGAAGAACAGATGACGGGATTCCTAGAAATAGAAGGTG
This sequence comes from Pinus albicaulis, assembly GCA_034641835.2. Lineage (NCBI taxonomy): Eukaryota > Viridiplantae > Streptophyta > Pinopsida > Pinales > Pinaceae > Pinus > Pinus albicaulis. The sequence continues at coordinate 1,183,348,804 of CM076570.1, forward strand.
AATTCTCCAACATGGAGATTGATGTTGATGAAAGAAATTTGACACCTCTTGATAGTCAAAGAAAGGAGGAAGGAAATTCGGTGGAAGACTTTAACCCATGGAAGGAAGAAATCAGGTTGTTGGAGATTATGTTGAATAAATATGATTCAATACAGGAAGAAGAAGAGGAAGCAAAGGTACAAGCCCCTGCTCAAGAATACATAAATCTTTTCAAGGAGCTCAGCACATCAGCACAGAATATACCAGAGCTCCAAAAGGACTCAACTCCAATATATGATGAGTCCTCCAGTTTAGAGAATGAAGGAGATGAAGAAGATTCTCTCTCTCAAGAGAGTCTTCTTCTTGATCCAGTGGAAGGAGATAAAATCATGGTTGAAGCCTGCCTGCCAGATACTCTTAACCAGGTATCATTTCATGATCCTTATGTGCATTTCCTGCAAACATTTGAAGAAGGATCAAGGGTCTTTTCTAGCAGCATGTTGCCAGCAGAGAGAAAAATTTTCAAAGCTGCTATTGTGGAACAAAAAGAAGAGATCCCACTGCCTTTCAAAATACAAGAAGAAGGTGATCAGGCTTTCGAGAGCCATGTTGAAGACGCAGTGGAAAATACAGTGGTCAGAGTTGCCCAGGACACAGACAGCCTGCCAATTATCAAAGGCCTAAAAGAAAAGAGTGTACACCATTTGTTTATTGATCCTGTGGCAGAATATATGGAGGCCCTGATTAGCTCAAATTTTCCAGCATTAATCTTTAAACAGGGCCAGATTCATCAAGAATTGTCACCATTGATGATGACCACATTTTTGAAGAACCACATGCAGAGCACCCTGTGGTTATCTCTGACAGGCAGTCAGTGCTCCTTTCCCTTTTTTTTACTGCTTGACTAGCTGCACTGGCATTATTGTATCACCTAGAGCATCAGAGTTTTCTAGAGTAGGGTAGGGTAGGTAGGAAAAGCCAAATAAAGCTCAGCCCATGAGCATGTAGTTAATTATTTAATTTATGCAGAGTCCAGCGAGCTAGACAGTCTAATCTCGGTTTGGCTATTTGTAGTTCTTCGCTTCTTTTTGTTTCAATGATGTGGGTATGGTGACAAATTACCAAGTGAAAAGTGAGAAGTGCTGGGAGGCAGAGTGTGCACAGAAGATGATCAGGTGGTCTGCAAGTTCTCGACACGTCCAGGAATGAACGTGTCATCCCCAGGTGGAGCCAATGTTGATCATCTTAGCCCCTTGCTAAATTTTTGTTAATCAGCCCCTTTAAACCTCTTAAATCTCTTCTGTCATTCTTAAAATATTCACCCCCGCCTATCGCTGCCATTCCCTGCTCTAAAATCGCATTTTAAAAAGGGCCATAAACACTTTTCTGAAAACATATATAAGGCCTAGCCCCAACCACTTCCCCACATATGCCCAAACGAGCCCATCACAAATACCTGCGATGTGATTGTATTTGCAAACCCTTTGATCACACCATCGCCATCGCGGCATTCATGCGTGACCTTCCGAAATGATCTAAGCCGCCCATTCCCCTACCAGATCGAACGGCTCTAGTTTAATCGCATCACAAGTCTTGTCCCCAATCGCATTGGAAGTTTTACGTTGTGTTACTGCGCCCTTCGCCCGTCTCTATTTTTCGATTCTGAATTACATTTCCCTTGGGCCCCACCTTTCAACTCTTCCGTCCATTCAGTAAATAAAGGTCTTCCCTTTGTTCACCCGATTTTTGTTATGATTCCATTTTTCAAAAGTATTTCATATCACCTCTTCTCCAATCGCATCGGAGGTTTTACGTTGTGTCACTCCGCCTTTCTCTCATCCCCGATTGCGATTGCGATTTCATAATGGGTCCTACCTCCTGCGGTCGTGTCATTTCATTCCACTTCATTTTGTTGCATTTTTGCGTGTTACCAAGGCGTTACATTATGCAATTAAAATGTAAACGTTTCATACGTGTTTCGCTCATCTCATGTATTGTTCCACCGTTCGTTCTCCACCGTTGATCTATGCCTGTGGGCCATAATCAAATGGCCAGTGATGCATTTTTCCTTCAGGCCCCATTATCCACCACATCATTGCATTTTTCATTTTTGTTACGCATAAAGCACTATTCCATCACCGCCGTGCCATTGTTCTCCTGCTCCCCATAATCGCTCCCTCCATGCATCGGTTTTCCTAACAAATTTGTGTATTTTGCAGGGTGAAAAAGAGGGTCAACTGCCATTATCTCCAGCCTCCATTTCAGAAGTCAAGAACGCATTAAAGGACGAGCTTTCAGAGGCAAATTTATGAAGAGAACTCCGGGAAGCTGTTGTGATATGACTTCCATTAAAGAAAGCAGGAGGTTAAAATCTGTCGAATCCTCCAGAGAAATTCAAAATGCATATTTTATAGATGAAGAGATTAATTATCGAAGTTAAGAATATCGGCGAAAGATCAAGGGGCTCAGTGTTCGACACCGTAGATTTTAAATTCAAATCCAAAGTTAGAAGAAAGAAAGTACGAGTGCACCAGAAAGCAGCCTCCAGGTTTTATTGCAGCGAGTCCTCCTTTCGGTAAAAGACAGAATGTTCACATATTTTATTCTTCATATCTTATCCCTGGAGGAATTCGCACCTACTGCATTTATTTCAGAAGAGCCGGCCTTAGAGTACCTACAACATATTAATTGAGCAGCATGGGTGTGAATGTTTCTGCCATTTTGTTCAAATTGGGCAAATTTAATGTTTCACCTACCTCATCGACTAGAATTTTCTATCTCTTCTATAATAACCCGTAAGAAAGACATTTGAGGGGTTCCAGACTTGTATCAGAAAACTGTGCAGTGAAAGGCTAGTTGCATACATTTTATATAACTCTTGTATGAAGGCTCGGAGCCCGTAGGGTCTCAGTGAGGAGGAGTTTCATCTACCAAAGAGGATTCTGGTCTTTGGTATTTCACAGTATGTAATTTCCTCTCAAATGTGTTAGTTAATATAACATTTCATTCCATCTATTCTTCTTGTATCATGTTACTGGAATGCGAGTGGCTCACTGGTTTTGAGTGAGGATTCATCCTAGTTGATGCCCACACTTGAATCAGTCAAGCGCTTTAAATAGGCTCAGGCATGATATATTTTTTCATATTTCTTTCATCCATAGTTCTGCTATATTAGTTACTTTGGGAGAGTGCTTTTAAAATACTATCATCTTGTATGGATTCTTAGATTGTTAAGCCTATGCATGGTGGTATTGTATATCTGGGTATTAGATCAAGGTTAACTAATATCTTCTCAATCTTACTTTCGCTACATACACCTTCTGATAATTGATGACTGTGAAGTATTTCTGAATTGGCCCTCTTTGCAGAAAACTGTCTCTTAACTGTCTGATGTTTTTATATTGAAGTTCTGCATTTTGCCTCTGCAGTACCCCTCTTCCTGTGGCAGTTTCTGTAGACTCTGGTCCCAATTTAAATCATTTTTCCTCGTTTTACATGAGATAGCATGTGAGCTGAAGCAAACAACTTAATATATTACTATATGCTCCTTGCTATGCTAAGATGTCCTAGGCACTGGTCTATGGAAACTCTAGGCTGTCTTTAGGAGTTACAACAGAACCCATGTAGCACTTATCGCATCGGAAAATTTCGATGGTGCATAAGTCCTGTGTTCCTTTTTAATCCCGATGCGATCAACTCTTTTATATAAACCTTCCCGATCACCTTTTTCTTTTGTAAAAGACAAAAACCCATTTATCCAAAGTTTGTTTTAAAAATACCAAATCACGTGTTAAATATCAAATGGGTAGATTGAAAGACCGATCGCGCAATCGCAATCGGAGAAAGTTCAATGGGTTGATCGAAAAGACCGCATAAAAATGTTCTGATGTGATTGAGTCCCTATATTATATTTCCGCCCCACCACTTTTTCATTTGATATACCCTATGCCCAGGACTGAGAGTTAAAGGTCCCATGGCGGTTATCGCATCGGGAGAATTCAATGGGTAGATTGAAAGACCGGGCCTGAAATTCTGATTGCGATTAGGCCCTTTGTTTTATATACGCCCCAGGCATATAACTTCATAAAGTCCAAAGGCCCCGTAGTCGGGCGCCTATCCACTTTATATATTTATCCCTCCCCGATCCATAAAAACCTTTTTTTATTTAAAACTTTGGGTTTGATACATTATAAAAATGGTTTTCCCCCGGTTCATCCCCACCATTGATTGTTGACCAATCAAATGCTCGGCGCTCAATCGCATCGCATTTCTTAAATCGTTGCGTTATGTTTCCTCCCCCGTTCAGTCAGTCCCCCGATTCATTCTCCACCGTTGATCTCGTCCTTAGATCAACGACCATCGCTTAATCGCCTCGTCCCTTCCGATCGCGCAATCGCATCAGAGTTTTTGATCACACCCCTTTTCTCCTCCCGCCGATTGTGATCCCCCGATCAGATCTGGACCGTCCACGTGTCCAGATCCAATGGCCACGCTCCTCCCCGCAACCTTCTAAGAAGTTTAACCCAAAAACGCAGGATTTCTTAACAAGTTTGTGTTTTCGTAGGTGTTTCAATGGTTTTTTCATTATAAATGAAGAAAAGCTGAGGGTTGAGAATGACGATTCTCATGCCCTCAATTTATTAAAGAGAATCCATCCAAGGGCTCCACTCCACGTTTTATCAACACTCCATTGGCATTGATGCCTTTAAAGGCTCTGCGCGGCTCTGCACATTGACAAGACACTGTGTTTAAAACGTGATTTAAAAGAGTATAAGTTTGAAGAACAGAGCACAGCAGGGAGGAAGATTAAAGACAGTTTTAGGGAATTACAGCTAAGAATAATTATCAAAAACCTAATTCCCTGGATTAAAACGCAGTCAAAAGAAATCATAAGTGTTTTACTGACAGAAAGGCTTCCACCGCCTCAATTGAGGCGAATTGATTCCTCAGCTGCCATAATTGCCACTTGTTGCCTCAAAGCATTCAAACAGAGGCTGAACTTATTGAAGAAAATCATATATTCGCCTCCAGCACAGCCAGGGAGTTACTTCGGCAAGGAAATAAATGCAAAAATATCTATAGAGTTACTCCAAACATTACACAGAGCCTAAAAGTCAATAAAGCTCCCACCGAGTTTTGATATTAATTGTAAAACAGTTAATACAGTGAAACACGTATAAAATTCTTCATCGAGCCCCTCAAAAGGACAAGAAGTCTTGAATCTGTATTAATTGTCCTAAGAGATCTTTTATCAGATCTCACCTCCTCATTCTTCTATAAATACTGTTGTAGAAGATGAGAAAATGTTGGTTGTTGTTTGATCACAAGTTGTAATACTGAAACTCTTTGAAATAAATACATAGTCCGTTGAAGTTGAAGAACAAATTGAGGTCTTGGAGGTCTGGATGATGTTGTTGCATGCTTGTTCCTGAGAAGGCTCTATCATTGGATCCATGAGCTTCGCTGTTGGTGAAGTATTTTGAACTGTTTAATATTTTTCCCCTGTTTTCATTATGTTCCATAACTTCTTACTACAGTAGGTTGAAATTTTTAGGCTAAGAAATGACTCTTGGAAGCACCTTAGACCTGTTCATCCTTCACTGTTTCATGTTTTCTTCTACTGAAGTATTTTAGAGGCTTTAAACTTTCTCTTTAGTCTTTATGCTTGTTTATTTCCTTAATAGTTTGAACAGTTGGTTTCAGCATGATTTATGGTTCTCCCTACTTGTCTGTTGCCACTTAAAAACTGTTATTGAAGTCTCCCTTTGAAGTCCTTTGCTTACAGTGAATCAAAGAGGTCTGTTTTGATCTTTCCCTTTGTCCTCACTTAAACAGTTGGCTTAAAGGTCGTTATAATTATGATCATAGATGTTTTTAGGTGTTCCCTCTTCTATGACTACAATTATCAGTGAATCTTTTATGTTTTCTAAGTCATTTGAAATAAAATCTTTGAGGAAATAGGGTGTTCCCCGAATCTTAGATTTCATTTTAAAAGTTGTTTTGAAATCATTATTTTCTTAAAGGTGTGATTTGTAGAATTTATGGTTAGCCCTGTCTATTAAAGAACTCTTTATTGTTCAAATTATGCTTTCAAATTTCCCTTTGTTGAGAATTAAACCTCTCTTTCCAAATCATTAATGTTCATCTCATTCCAAAAACAAAAGGATCCTGTGGCCAAGTTAGATTTTCCCTTTGATATCCCATGTCCATTGATGAGTTTGCTATGACCTTTTCTTAACTCCATTGCCGAATGAACCAGATATTTCTCTGTCTTATATATCTTTCTTAGGCATTTCATGTTCTGTTGTATCATTCCAACCAAACAAACAAACAAATAAACACCTGCACTTAATAACTAGTCTCATTAGGGGAATTTTGAGGTCTAAAATTGGCCTCCTAAGGAAATTATAAAATAATAGTGGAAAAAATCTAATAAGATTTTATGACATCATCAAATTTTAGAGGGAAAAATGAAAAAACTACTTTTTCAATTCATATTTTCAACTTATCTCCCAAAGTTTTTAGTCAAATTTCGAGCGGGAGTACTCATTGGATGCGGATTTTAATTCCCCATCCAAAGAGTACCCATGTTGCATACTTTCAATGGGTCCTACTACACGAAAAATGAGAAATACATAAAAAAACGTGATTACAATCACGTTTTTTATGTATTTCTCATATTTCGTGTAGAAGAGTTCATCGAAAGTATGCAACATGGGTACTCCTTGGATGAGGAATTAAATTCCACATCCAACGAGTACTCCCACTCAAAATTTGAGTAAAAATTTTGGGAGATAAGTTTAAAATACGAGTTGAAAAAGTAGTTTTATTATTTTATTATTTTTTATTATTTTTACTTTTTTACTCCAAAAATGGTGAATCATCCATTATGGATGACATCATCATCTTGAATCCTATTGGTTGTTATAAAGTTTATTTTTGTTGTACATTTTTCTTATGAGGCCCATTTTAGACCTCAAAATTCCCCTAATGGAAACCAATACTCAAAGCACACAAGATAAACCTTTGCAAACAAATATTCAAGAGATCCCTTTCTGAGAACAGGAGGACTAGATCCTGTAACTCTAAAGATTGGTTCTGATGTTGCCTTGTCTTTTGATTTGCCAAACTATCAAAACACGGGACACCAACATCATCCATATTAGATTCCATGCGAACTTCCATGCCATCCATCTTAGCTTCCATTCCATTCTTCAAACCATCCATCTTAGATTCCACACCTTTCTTCAAACCATCCACCTTAGTTTCCATGCCTCTCTTCAAAACTTCCATGTCATTTTTTGTTGCTCTTTGCGAGAGTGAAATTTGTTGCACTTTTTCTTCTAATTTTGATATGTCATGTTGCCATTCTTCGTCTTCATGAGTTGTAGTAGAGCATTCTAAAGGTTAATGGGTGTTGAATTCTTTTTAGGGGCCATTTTAGAATCTAATACTAATATTTATTATACAATGTGCCCTTCGAATCAATTCAACTTGATTCTTCAAACAAGACTTATGCAATTCGGAAAAAAAATACACACCTTTTACTTGCTTTTGAGGAGCTCGATATTGAAATTGACTTATCTCTATACTTGAAGATCCTTAACATCTAAAATTCGGCCCTGTAGTAGTCCTCTAAAGCTTATTTCAAATGCCATAGGTATGACTTGATTTTGATTCTTCAAGGCAAATTTATGTCCAATCTCCCACAATGACCTAATTATGGACTCGTTTAGTAGAGCAAACTTGTATGACTTTCCACGTGTCACTGTTTGCTCCTTTGGCTCTAAAATTTATATATAGGAAACTAAAGTCTGTGTACTTCCAGTCACTTTTTACAGAATTCCAATCTGATGCTTAGAGAGAGAGTTATGAATATTTTCCCACGATCACCTCTTTGAGATGAAATTCAGGAGCCTGAAAAAGACCTAACTTCCATAGATCATATCTCCAAAAAAAATTTGAACCAAGCTCTGAACTTTTGCAATGATGTTCCTCAGGATTTTTGCTTCATGCTCTAAAAATTTCCGCTTCTAAATCTTCGTAGAAAAAACGTTATAGCGAAAATTACACGATGACCTTTTTAAGTGAAATTCAAGAGCCTGCAAAAAGCCCTAAATTCCATAGATCACATCTCTGGAAATATTGTGAACCAAGCTCCGAAATTTTGCAAAAATGTTCCTCACAATTGCGGCTTCGCACTATAAACATTTCAGCTTCTGAACCTTCGTAGAAAAAATGTTATAGTGAAAATTTCATGATGACCTATTTGGAGTAGCGAAACCCTATCATCCAAAGCTCTGATACCAAATGTTGTGAAACTAGCTCCAAAAATAGAAAAAAAGAGATATCAATGCCTTAGAAATAAGCCACTTCTAGTGGGAAACCTCCAATACATTACATGAATGAACACTTCCTGGATTATACAAATTACAAAACCTCCTTTCTATATATAGGATTCCATGGGGCCATAATGTAATCCTCGCTGACCTAACAATAATAATTTAAGGGCACAATAATAACAATATGGGGGTTACATGGGTACAATAATAGCAATAAGGGGGTTACACTAACAAAAATAAGGGACTATACTAGTAATATAGGGACCTATCAAACTCCCAACTCACTTCTATGTGAGGCATGCCATCCCTGCAACATAGCTAATTCTTTGTAATGAAAGAGCCTTTGAATCCTTGGGATTATAGGCATGTGCTTCAATATCTTAAAAGGAGGAACAATACGTGATTTACCCTTCTTTTTTTATTTATCATACCTATTATGCCCACATTTCGGACACATCTCTTTGTCTGCATATTCTCCTCTATATAGAATAAAATCATTTGGACATGCATGATATGATATGTACTCAACACCCAACATTTTCAACAATTTCTTTGCCTCTTTGCAGCTACTGGGCAAGACATTATCACTAGGAAGAACCTTATCATTGAATAAACTGTAGTTGGTGATCATGGAAAAATATATTAATAAATGTGCATTAATGTCGATATAATTATTAACGTTCATAAAATTTACCATTTGTAATGTTCATTGTAGTGTACTTTATGGTAACTTTATGGTAACTTACCTCAAAAGTTCCGATAAACATGCATTCGACAAGCCGAACTTTTCTTTCAAGTTGTATAGTAACATCATTGTCCCCAACTGGGTAGACTTTGATTGGCCATCACGTCCAAAGAGAGGGGTGGTGGAAGAAAATTTAAGGCTTTCGAAAAAGGTGTCAGTGATAGGAGCATCATCCCCTAGTTGATCATCATTTTGGAATGCATATAACAACATTGTCTCCATGGTGGTCATATCCCTTAAGTAATCATCCATACAACCCTCTATTTGATTGCCTCCATTGCCAGCTTGTGAAGAAGTATTATTGTTGTAGTCATTCCTAATTGGTGAATTTGGACATAGCGGGAATTGAAGCGGTGGTTGATTCAACCATCCTTGGTATCGTTTCTCTCCGATATTTTCTCTTAATTCAATGTTCTCTTGATTTGAAATTGTCGTGGGGTGCAACGGAAGGTGGTAGGTAGGTCTCTCATCATCACTAGAATCCTAATAATTAAAAAAAAAAAAATTGAACATGATTAGTACAAAATATATGATATCAATTAGTAACCACATTGACAATATTGCATGATTATAAATTGGTTTGATGTTGAAATAATTACATTAATTAATATACCAAACAATTATAATTATTACCATCATTTTCCCAGGATTGTGGCTAGAAGATGCAATATTGTTACAATTGGCAGGGTGAAGCAGTTGTCCATTTTCACCTACCAAATGCGCCTTGTGGTATGCAGCTCTTGATAAGAGCTTCCGACGTTTTGGAGTTGTTTGAATATTTTATGCATCTGAACTCGATGTTGAATCTGCATGAACCTACAAATTTGTATACATTATAAATTTAATTAAGCTGTGCATGATTGACATGGATAAGAAACATAAATTCAATTACATAATGAAAATATAAATAAAATATGAAGTAAATATTACGTCTCGAGATGGATAGGGAGAAATCCACGATGGACTTTGAGAAATATTATGGAATGAGCTGGATTTTGAAGAATTGTCTATTCGATATAATTATGATATTTTCTCCCTGGATTTGAGAAAAATCAACAATAAATTTTGGTGCACACACCTAAAAGTAATTTCGGTGCCTTACAAATGGACTTCTTGTTATCGGTGCTAATGTACAGAGAACCGCACCGGTGCATTTTTGGTACTGCACACCAGTGTCGTTTTATAAACAGACACACCAATGCAGTGCTATTACATGATGCACTGGTGATGAATAACCGAAAATAAAAAAAAAGCGCAACTCAATTTTCTTTAAGTGAAAAAAAGCGGTAAATTGAAAAATGGGTGCCAAAATATTTTTGAAAATCTAATTTCATAAAACATTTCTTTAAATACTAAACACTTTTCATTATTTCACTATTTTTGCAAAAAAATTCAACCAGAGATTTGAAAGAGACATACCTCAAGCAAACAAAGCACGAGAGCATTGTGGAGTAGGAAAATACATTCGAACAGAAGTATTTAGACAATCAGAATTCCAAACCTCTGGTGATTCAAACCCTATAGCATAGAATTTCAAACGATCTCATGATTAAAGTTTATTGTTTTTTTCACTTCTTTTGCAATTTTTTTTATGCAGTAAAAGAAGAAAATCAAAGTTTATTGTTTCTTTTACTTTTTTCTGCAGTTCTTTTTTCTTTTTTCTACAGTTTTCAGGAAAAGAAAAAAAAATCCATTTTTAGAAACAAACCCTATATTGTTTTTGTTTCTTCCCTTTCTTCTCCCTCTTTCTGTGATTTCAGAATTAGGGTTTTTCAATTTATATTTATAGGGTTTGTATTGCTAAATATAGGCGTAAGACATCAAACCCACGGGATGACTTGCATAGTTGGATCCCAATCCATGTTGACCCTTCCGTGAAATTTAAAAAATATATATTTTTTTCATTGGTGAACTTGGCGTAACCTAGCGCACCGGTGCACTAGATTATCCCAACGCACCGCAAAAGTACATTCTATTATGCATTGTATAGTCTATTATGAGGTTTGTGTGGTGCGTTTATAATACCTCCGCACACCGACGTCGGTGCATACATAATAAATGGCGCACTGATTTCTTGAGAATTTTTTTTTTACCTGAGAATTTAAAAATTTATTTATAAATATATTAATGAATGACGTGGTACAAGTTTCAAATTGAAAAAGAAATGACTGACAAGAGATCAAGTAACAAAAATATTGATAACACATCAAGAAAAGAAAAAAAGGCAAGTTCTTTGTAGATTCTTTACAAAAGATATCATTTTTGAACTATATGTAAGTTTAACTAATATGTATTTTTTACTATGTATCATGTAGAGCTACAAAATGACGAAGCTCGATAAGATTATTTCTGATCTAGGACTAGAAGATCGTAAAATCTTGATGGAAAAATTGCAAAAGGATGAATCAGGTGAATGAAAAAATACTATCGATCCAATATGAGTTTATTTTTTTAATTTTCATTAATAATATACTTAAAATTATTAGATAACATGTGTCAAACAATCTATTAATTCATATCTGTTTAATGTTCTACAGGGACCAACAACTCAGAAAAGGAATGTTGTTGTAAGAAAATAAAAAAATAGAACATGCAAATGAAAATGAATTGCTCCTTAGCTCATCTGGAGTGGTATTGGAGGTTAACGAAAAGGGGGAAAAGTTTTACAAAATTTTGAGGGATCTAGTGGAACGAATGTATAGATGTTCTTTCCACTTACAATACAAAAACCAATCCAATGGTTCCAAGAACCAAATTTTATCTAAACTACAGGAAGAGTTTCCAGAGAATTGGCCAATGAGACATGTCATACTTTTAATAGCAAAAATGTACAAAAAAAAAGATGGAAAAGTAATATTCATTTAAATGTTTGTCTAGAATTATTTATAAATATCACTTTTTTTATATTTACTTTTCATATATCAATATAAAAAGTAAATAGTTTATTGTCATGTTACATTTTCAGAAAGATTATGAAAATATCAAAAGATGAATGAGTTGATATCAGAAATATGCCAATAGGAATGTCTAAAAAGGTGTACAAGGAGATGGTCAAATAAATGGACAAAATTGCATCACAGGAGGAGCCATCTCAACAACAACATGCTTCAAATGTAATATGTAATCATTGAATTTTTCGATCATTAGGTACAAAAAATAAACAATTTAGCATTAAATATTAATTTTCAAGTATTTTCTTGTAGAAAATAAAAGAAAATGGAACCCATTCAGCACATAAAACAGGACGACAAGGAAGAAAAGGGTTGATATCTAAGTTTGTGAGTAATTGTTACTTCCTTATAACAACTTAACTTGATTTCGTTTTTATATTTTTTAAGCTTTTTTACAAAATTCATCATTGAATATCTTCAAACAAGTGCTAACATACAAAGAAGAACCATCAGAGGAATTGATTGAAATTGGGTTAAATATGGGTTGTGAGTATATGTTGGCATATTAGAAATTAATTGTGGAATTTGTAAGCATCTATCGATCTTGTTTTACTTAGCTCTGTCTATAATTAAAAGATCAAAAAAATCTTTTATATTAAATATATGATTTGTTATGGGGTATAAAACTTGCATGAAACAAAGTATGGAACTGCGCCAACATATGAAATCTTGAAATATGGCATGTTACATGGTTTTGAAAGAATGTGTATAGTTTATGAGTCAATTGTTGCAATGTTATGTCATTTCTTTTCGATTTACATTGATGTATATTATTTAATATTGCAATTTTCATTATTCTCACCAACATATATACACTCATTACAGTTTATTTTTATGTTTGTAGATGGAAGGTGAAGAAGAAGAAAACAATAAACATAGTGAACAAAACATTCCTAAAAATAACCCAAGTCATGGAAGTAGCTCTAGCAGTGACAGCAGTTCGAGCGAAGAACGATGATCACTATGTTTAGATATCAAAGCAAGACGTATTTTTTGTAATATTATCCTGTGAAATTAGACATTTTGTTTAATGTAATGGACATAGTGTCCCAATTGAAAGAAAAAGGGATACCAATAACTGTCCCATTTTGTATGAAAAAGACTGTCTTATATATGTGTGTGTGTGTGTGTGCGTGTTTTAATTTATTCTATTGCATTCTCCATTGTCGTGAAATGTAACACCACTGATTAAATTTATGGATGATTGAATATTATAATGAAGAGATGTGAAATTTGATGATATGACATAACAAATTAATCCAAACATCAAATTCAAATGCACTAATAAAAATTTAATTCATATGAATGCTATTATAAGAGATATATGTGTCGAATTTTGATGAATAATGAATTTTGAAAAATCACAATAATTATGATATGATATAACAAATTAATCCAAACAGCATATTCAAATGCATTAATAAAAATTTAATTAATATGAATACTATTATAAGGTGTGTCGACTTTTGATGAATAATGAATTTAAAACAATCAAAATAATTACATTATCATAGGTCAATGTTTCTAAAAAATACAAAATGAAAACCGATGTGTGTCGGTTACTGTACACCGATGCGTTTGTATTTTGAAGCACACCAGTGCATTTCTACTACCTATGGGCACCACACAAATACCAAAACAAATTAAAAATATTGGTGTGTTTCTGTGGTACTGCGCACCAGTGCATTTATATGGAATTATGCACCGGTGCATTTGGATGACCTTTGGGCACTGCACAAATACCGATACCAATTATAAATCCTGGTGCGTATGTGTGATATTGTGCACTGGGGCGTTCATGTGTCTCTACCCACTGGTGCATTTGTACGACCTATGGGCACTGCACAAATACTGATTCCAATTATAAATATCAGTGCATTTGTGTGATACTCCGCACCGGTGGGTTTCTATAAGTCTACGCACCGGTGCGATGAGACGACCTATGGGCATCGCACAAATCCCAAGACCAATTAGAATGACCCCGTGCGTTGTATCACCAACACTGTGCCCGGTGCAGTTTTATACCTTGACGACTCAATGCATTCTCCTTCGACCGGCCTGGGCCACCTTCTAGAAGTATGCATCAGTGAATTCAAGCCTGAGTAGTGCACCGATGAAAAAAACATCTGTAATAACCTCCCGCTGCCCATTTTTTTTTAGTTGTGTTGAATTTCCATTAAAAGCTCCACCAAAACCTTTGTAACCATAAACGGATGTTGTAGAAAATGTTGTTTTGACAATTTTGGCCAATTTTATAACACTAAAAAATCTCCTTTAGAACCTCTACTAGAGGGTATTTTCCTTGTAGTGTAAGGCTAATTTGTCTTGAAAAATGTTACCAAAGACATTTAACCCTGAATTTTAATGTTTCAACTTAAGGTTAAAAGTATGCATGTGATTCTTACCTTGGATATCAAATTTCGACCACCATTGTTGCATCAGGTCGACCAAATTTGCCTTTCAACTAGAAAAATCCAAAACAAAATGGATGGTTGACGGGGGCATCCTTCAAGTCTACATAGATCCTTATGGGCCAGTGGTTCAATCCCATGCAAGGCAATATCGATGCTTCAAGAAATATATCTCTTTGCATAACTGGCTGAAATACCAGAAAACAATCTCGGTGACAAGTAATTTGGTTTCCCCACCAAATTGATTATTCTAGGTAGAGATCCCATTATTGTTCATTGTATCTACAAGTTTAATATAATCTATATACTTATCAAATGAGGCCGAATTATAATTAAGTTTATGTATACCTCCTTTATTTTACTGAAGGTATCGAATAAGACTAAAATTCCCTCCGACAATCCAAATGATGCTTCGTAGCATTTGGTTGAGTTTTTCCAATGTTTCCAACAAATCAATTCGCTCCTTAATAATAGAGGGTCCATACAATGCCGAAAATACCACAAAATCTTTGGTACCAATCAAATCGTTAAAGAAAACCTATTTTGGATTACACCACATTGCTAAACCGCTGGTATTTCCTCTAGCATCCATCGACATTGTTTGACATCATTTCCAAGATAGGCTTGCTATTTGTGACACTATTTTTTCTCCCAACATGATTTCCTGTAGTAATACGATATCTAGTTTCTCTTTAAGTATCTCATCTCTAATATATTTTTGTTTACCTCTATTGTTGAGTCCACAAACGTTACAGGATAATATACTCATAATGAGGGGTTAGTGTAGATCTGTAATATCTCAGTGTGTGCGAGGGGCTAACTCATGACCCACCTCGCTTCTTTCTTAGGTTTTCTCACTTTATTTTTGGAATATCGTGAGAGATCCTTGAGGAGGATATATTTTCCTTTAACTTGGAAACTATGAAAAGAGCACACTACTAGATCTTCTATCAAGGTTATTCTTTTGTTTTCAAAGCTAGATTAGCGTTGGAATAGGACTCTCGTGCTTCAAGAGATAAAATATATAGGTCCTGTTGTTCCCATTCATGTACCATAAGAACTAACCTTCTTTCTTCCTCATCTAGGTTTGTCTGATATTGTGAAAAAATATTACCCTCCCCAAATCTAGGGAGGGAATAAAGATCAAAGTCCTCTTTCATATTTTCATCGTCCTCCAATTTTCTTTTTTAGAATATTGTTATAACCTACGATTTTTGGTGTTGTGTCTTCCATATTTATTTCCACATGTTTGTGGCTTTCATCCTCAATATTCTCTAAGACCATAAAGGGGTTGATGTCGTCGATGTATTTTGGGATTCCCATGGTCTTAATTCTAGGGTTCTGCTTTCTTTTTGTAACCTTTGCGAAACCCTCATTACTAACTTTATCCTTTGTTTCTTGGTTTTTTTTCGAAATTGACAATCTCTAATGAGGTGACCATGCTCATGGAAGAGTCAACATCTGAATAATACATGTTCATATTTTATGGGTTGTGTCTTCGTGATAATCTAAATCAGTGGATTCCAGTAACAGCTAAGATATTCATGTATACAATTAATCGAGCAAGAGACATATTTTTTCCCCTTATATTCACTTATGAATATTTTACAAAATGCGTTAAGTGCATTCCCTGTCCCTTCTAAAATTTCTGGAATATAAAAAATCAAGTAGAAGTGAGTATAACCTTACCCAAACTGGCACTTCCTTAAATTCCTCTGTGTCTAGGTTGAAGGAGGCTTCTCGATGTCTGATGTAGAGACCCATATTGTTGAAAAGTATTGTCATCCTTCAAATATCCTGTATTTGTCTTCCAAATTAGAAAATATGACTGTAAAAAAACCTTTTGGTCCCATAGGAATGTCTACTTCACTCTTTTGTTTCCAATTTCGCTGAATCCATCGCTCCAGTTATTTTTATGCGGGCCATCTTCCAATGTGTTTGCAAATGAAGGCATGACCCCTCTTGCACTTTCTATGGTCCTGTAAACATCTGGTAGGAATAAAAAACCTAGGATGTTAAGTAGCCTTGGGGACACAATTTCCCAGTAAACCCATTTGTTTCTTATCTCCCAACACTGTCATAGGAAGGAAGCTTGAGGAACTCCCTTGAGGAGCCATTCTCCCCCCACCCCAATTTTTCTTATCAGAAAATTTTTTATAGAAGGATGGGGTAGGTTCATTTGTAATTCCTCCTTCCTCGAAGCTCACTAACTGTAGATGATTTTTGGCTAAGAATATGTAGAACGTAAATTTACCTACCACACCTTCTGTAGAGATCTAGATTTAAGTCTCACTACCTTTCAGATTTCCTTCTCACTTTATGACCAGTTTTGTATTGTTTCTTTGAACATTACAATGATAGAACCAAATATATTACTAGAATGCACAAATTTAACAGATTAATGCATAATTGATGAAATGGAATATGAAATTCATAGGGCTTGTCTTTTAAATTGAAGTTATGCGATGTGCATGGGATATGGAAAACATAGAGTTTTATTTTACATTAAAGTTATGTGATTTAATACATTAGTATATAATTGATGAAATGGAATATGAAAAATATAGAGGTTTTATTTTAGATTGAATCTATGTAATGTGCTCTACTGATTATGGGAAAAGGTATATATTTTTTTAAATTTATTAACATTGTTATAAATAAATAACTATAATATTAAAAATATATATATTTTTATTTGAAATTTTATTTATTCATTCTTAAATTTTATATCTTTTATTCTTTAGATATAAATTTTAAATTTAATAAAATAAAATTAATACTTATAGTACAATTCTATGTTAATTAATATTAATTTTATTTTTAAATTAATTGTTATATCATCAAACTATTTAGTAACCTGACATATTATTATATAATCATATTTATATTAATAAAAAAAAACTAAAAAATGAAATAATATACATATACATTTTATAAAACATAAATATATTAACGAAAACTATATTAATTAAGTTAAAAGACAATAAATTGAGTGGTAGCTAGGAATTTTAATTCACCCTTTACCTGGGCTTTGTTTTTCAAATACATGTTAGCCTCTGTGGAAAAAAATTGAACATGTTGAAAATCATAATGAGTAATTCCTATAAGCTCAAAGGGGAAGAAAAATTTTAATATCATCATATTGAGGTGGACAATGGAAATTATTGCGATTTGGTCCTAGATCTTACTCAAAACAATTCTTAGAAATTACATATTCACCAATTATGATTTAAGAAAAAAAATATTAATTAAAGTATGAATACATTAATCAATTATATTAATTAAAGTATAAGCACATGTATTTGATTTGTATTATTTGATTATTAAGAATATAGTAATAACAAGACTACATAATTATTGAAATAAATAATTTTTGTTTTCATCTTATTTGGAAGACAAAAAAAAAGATATCACATAATATATTTTAGTTGGGTTTATCACTCTGCAAATATTGAGATCATATTTATGCATAAATATCAAACAACTTATCTCATTAAGTATAGAATAAGCAAGTAGTTTTTAAGATTTAAAAAGGTATCATTAAGTACCATTAAAAAAGAGGGGTATTCATACTTTTTGTCTTCACTCAAAATTATCAAGCCAATTCTGAGCTTATAAAGACATTCTTCTCATTGAGATGTTTTCGAGTGCAAAGTTATTACCCTTTAAAGTTTCTTAGTGGTTTCTCTTCCTCTTTCCATGTCATCATCTATACAACTCACATGTGTATGAAATTTGGCATTGTATAGTAATATATCAATAGGCATGTGGACAACCCTTATATTTGACGTTTATTAAGCCAATCCAAGTCATATAGCCATGTCTCTTTTGGAATTTTATTATTATGTATTGCAAGTTTAAAAGGGTTCGGTGCCCATAATTTATTCTATTGTGACCTATTGCATGTGGGAAACATTATCCCATATTACAGAAGACTCTCTTTTGGTCTTAGTTCAACCTTAATATGTTTTTTCATGCAACTTATTACATTTTTACCAAAGTCAATTTTTCACATCAAGATGTTTTTTCATGTGACATATTGCACTAGAGAAAAATTTTCTCTCAAGTAACATCACATCACACAAAAGGTTATTTCATTGGAACACTTACCTCCCCTTGCATCCAAAATTTCCTAAGATAACATAAAATGAGAACCAACTCAATTATGTAGCACTAGCTAGCTCCATTCATTATCTTCTCCCATCCCTCCTCTTTGTTGTGGTTTTTGAAAGTTTTGATTCTCGTGACATGTCACAAGAATAATTTCTTCTTGCGATATGCCACACTATTCAAAATATTTTCCTAGCACGATACCATGCCTTTCATCTTCTTCACTCTTTCCTTCTTTTGTTTCTTCAATTTCCTTAACTTATTTTCCTATCATATCCGTGAAGTTTGATGAGTTGGCAACAATATTATTGCAATTTCTATAATTTTTTAGTGTTGTGGCATATCACAAGAAAGTCACATTTCTTTTGATATGTCATATCTTCGATAATCTTCATCATTGTGATTTTAACTTGTCATTCTCAAGCCATTATGTCACAAAAACACAATTGTTTGGTCATGTGATGTTTAAGAACCATGCCCACCTTTAATGTGATTTCAAGCCTTTTCATCTTGCAACAATTTTAAACATGATGCCCCACACCTCATGCCATGTGAAATATT
Source organism: Pinus albicaulis (assembly GCA_034641835.2). Classification (NCBI taxonomy): domain Eukaryota; kingdom Viridiplantae; phylum Streptophyta; class Pinopsida; order Pinales; family Pinaceae; genus Pinus; species Pinus albicaulis. The sequence goes on from CM076570.1 coordinate 1,183,367,903, forward strand.
TATTAGTGTGGTGTATTGCACCACAATTTTTGTGGTGCAACACATTGCACAATGCAAAGATTTCTCTTTTACATGATATGCTAGAAAAAATGACCTCAAACAATGTGGCAATTCTCGAACTTCATGTTGGACCAAACAAAGTTTAATTTCATATTGTAGAGGTTGTGTCACATGAAAATAAATTGTGTGGTCCAAGAATTTTGCAATTTTTTGCACAATGTGATACACCTATTTTTTCAAATTTTCCCTTAAAACTTACCCAAGTTTTTATAAATGTATTCTTAGGATATAATACCTTCTTTATACCCTTTTGTGACTTCCAAAAATCCTTAAAGGAGCTCCCAGAATTAGATCATCCTTCTAATTTAGCTTAGAATGGAGGTACTAGGATAATAAAAAAGAGTTTAATACTAGAATAATGATTTTTGGTCAATGATTCAGGTGTTTTAAACAACTATAGATAATTCCATCCTTCAAGGGTTAGTGTAAAAGCCACAAAAGAGGTTTATGCTTCATAATCATAAGGTGCATGCTTGATCTAAGCACCTTATCCAGGTTAAGTAAGTCAAGGCATCATCTTATTCATTTGTGTGAGATTCAAAATAACGATGCTAATCAATTATTAGTTTTGATTTATTTATGACAATGTTAATTAATTTTGAAAGATGAAATTCCCAATTCCATAACAACTTAACCATATCATATCTTCAATCTATAAAAAAAACTCTCTTTTTCATATTCCATTTGATCAATATCATTTATCAATGTATTCAATAGATTTTGTTTAATAGTAATAATGGTAGTCAATAATATTTCTTTCTAAAACAATTTTTTTTTCATTAATGTCGATATGAAGTTTGTAAATATTATTTATTTCTATATTCTACTATAGATCCAGTCACAGGTGGTTAGCATAACCAATGGTTTAAGTTCCAAATAGATTATATGGAGTCAAAGGTTGAAATGTTGGTCTAATTTAAAGATTATGAAGATGATCTTAGATATTCTCTATGAATAGACTCTCTAGCTACTTCCCAGAAGTAGTTGGATAGCCTTGTTTGGAAGGTTCACCTTTTCACTATGGATTTGTCTCAGAGTATCTGCTAGTACCTCTAATTTTAATCAATGTTGAAGAGATGCTAGATAATGATAGCTATTATGTATATTTTGATAGTCACATGTCTTATTAATTACCTTGAGCCTCTATAATAATTCTATAGGGTGAAAATGTGAAGCTGGGTTACAATTTTTGCCCTTTTCTCAGAAAAAAATTTCATTTTTTTCGGTTCTTCAACTTTCTGCAAACTATAACAATTTTTCTATGTAGAATTTCATTTTGTGATAAAAATAAAAGTTGTGAGAAATTTTGTTAGCTTTCTATTACTTATTTTTTGAAATTTTTTTATGCAGATTTGATATGTCAACTTAGCGTTTCTTTGAGTGTGTGTTTCTTAACAATCAAATGATTCATAAGAAGTCATGTTATGACGCAATGTTGTATTCATTGAAAATTTGTGTTTTTGAAAAAACAAAATGTGTTACAACAATCTAGACAGAGTCTATTTTTGTTTTTTCATATTTACAAAGCCAATGGATGCATATCATAATTACTAGAATTTTTTAAACTGGTCCAATACGAAAAACTGCGTATTTTGGATATGTTTCGTGTCGCAAGAAATTTCTTAACATATAAGTTATAAACTAAAAATCTAAAAGCTATCCATTAGAGACGACGGACCAATGTAATGCCCCATAATTTTTTCAATTTTTTTTACAATGTATTTTGGGAGATACAAAATTTTGATTTCACTGAATCACAATGACCCTCAGAAATTGTTTGCACCCATTTTATTAGAAAAATAATTAAAATTAATAAACGTTTACGAAATTCCATAAAAGTTATATTTCTTGAAAGTAGATTCAATTCTGAAAATGCTTGTCTTGGTTCCGACAGTTAATTAACAACCTTTCATGGAGTTTAATCAGTCCAAAGTTGCAGAACCGTTTTCAGAGCCTGGTTTTTGCGTAATTGGTGACACGTTAGTTCGGCCAAAATTTTAGTCCAAGTTCGGCTGAACTATGTTTTCCGCTTAAGAGTCGTTAACTCTAACGTCTTAATAGTTCGGCCAAACTTTTTAACAAAAGTTCGGCCAAACTATTGTGTAACTCTCCGTCGGCCGGAAAGTTTTGCGGAGCCCCCTACTAAAAACACATTTCGCGTCAATATAAATTGCCGCGAAATGATTCACAATTTTCACACATTTCGCACACTTCATCTCATTTTACAAAGATCTTGGTTTGGGTTCAAAAGATTTTCTTCAAGGTTTGAGAAAAGAGCATTTCTTGGAAGCAAATTGATTTTACAAAATCTTGGTTTGGGTTCAAAAGCTTTTCTTCAAGGTTTGGGTTTAAGAGCATTTCTCGAAAGCAAATTGATTTTACAATTTTGGGTTTACAGAATTTTTTTGGAGGACATTTCTTGGAGGCGACGTGATTTTGGAAAAAATTCTAAAAAATTTCTTGGACGTACATTCAAAAGACATTTCTTGGAGGTATGTACATGTTTTGAGTTAAAGTAAATCTTTTGAATTTCGTTTCATTTTTATAAGACATTTTTCTCTCGAATTTTTTAAAGTTTGTGTTTTGGATTGGAGTATGTATTTTTTACAAAAAATTTACACTGAATTTTTTTAAATTAAATCTTTTGTGATATTTTTTGTAATTGAGTTATTGTCTAATTTTTTGAAGGAAATTTTTTGAACTTCATACCCTAATATCATGGGAAATCGAAGAACTTGTGCGAGAAAATATGATCGAAAAAGAGACCCTGAGACACGTAGAGAAGAAATGAGACAATCTCGCAAAAGAAAGTTAGAAGCCCTCTCAAATATTGAGGAGGAAAATCAACCTCAAGCAGAAATTGAAGCAGGTATGTAAATGTAAATATTATGATCTATTGATATATATTTAAAATTTTCCTAATGTAAAAGGTGAAGCTTAATTTTTATTTGATGAACTAGTTTGAAAAATATTTTGTTTAATGTAAACAGACAGAGATATTCCTCAAAATATTGAAGAAAAAAATCAACCTCAAGCAGAAATTGAAGCAGGTATGTAAATGTAAATATTATGATCTATTGATATATTTAAAAAATTTCTAATGTAAAAGGTGAAACTTAATTTTTATTTGATGAACTAATTTGAAAAATATTTTGTTTAATGTAAACAGACAGAGATACTCCTCAAAATATTGAAGAAGAAAATCAACCTCAAGCAGAAATTGAAGCGGGTATGTAAATGCAAATATTATGATCTATTGATATATTTAAAATTTTCCTAATATTTATTGACATATTTATTAATTTAGTGATTTATTGAATATGTACTATTTTTTCGAATATGTACAGATGAAATCACTATCGATAATGAGATGTTAGAAAATGTTGACACTCACACATATGGAGATAAAAAACCTGACCATGTTATACGATATCATGTCAACCGCATTTTTGAAAAGTATTTCTTAAATGAGCGAGTGACAGTGCAGGCTCAAATGTTGAAAGGTCTCCTATCATCAAGGAAATTAAAAGAAGCGACGACACTATTGGGTATTCGAAAATCAACCAAAGATAAAAAAAAAATGAAGGAAGAGGTGATAAAAAATATGAGTAGTGCTATAAAGTCAATTAAGAGATCTAGAGATAAAGATGTTTCAAATATACGTAGAGGAATACAGATGGCAATGGTTTCACCAAGTACTCAAGAGAATCGTTTGATAACATCTATGGCACAAGCACTGGGAACCTCGTGAAAAAATCTGCACAAACATCGAAAATTTCGACTTCAAATAGATGTAAATGATGAACTCGCTTGTTGGAGAGCTATTTGTAGGAAACCATACAAAGAGAGACTTGGAGAAGATGTTAAAAAAATAATATATGAATATTGGAAGAACAATTCACGTGTTTCACCAACTGCAAGACATGTGATGCGAAGAAGAATAGCATGAAATCAGTACGAAGAACATGAAAAACATCTCTTGGAAACCACTCAGATAGATTTATTCAACAAGTTCAAAAAAGAGAATCGTCAAATTCATGTTTCACTCAGTGCTTTTGTTCAACAAAAACCATGGTATGTAAAACCTATCACCGTACGCGACACTTGTTGTTTCCGTTATCATGTGGAATTTGAGTTATATTATGACACATTCCTTGATTTCGGTAGAACATTATGGAAGGATTCACCTACTCCTTCCACTATCCATGAATTCATATCTCAAATTCTATGTGAAAGAGAAAGTGATGAACTATTTTACAAAAAGAGATGTGTTGGTGGTAAAAAATGCAATGATTGTGGAAATTTGACTAAATTTCAAAACAAATATTGTATTGATATAAATTATCAATCATTGTCGAACATGAGAGTGAAATGGAAGAGATATGAATATATCGGTACATCGATTCAAGGTGCAAACAGTGTTAAAAGAATCGAATTACGAGAAGACGAAATTTTTCTGATAGACTTTTTGAGAAAGTTTGAGGCAGAAATTTACAAATACACCAAACATTCCCATAGAGCTCGATGGCAAGACTTGCAATTCAAAAAATCTCGTGAAGTTCTTCCACCAGGGACCATTTTGTCAGTGATTGATTTTGCAGAAAACTACACATTTTTTCCACAAAAAGAAATTCAGAGTGAATACTATCCTTCTGACCAAGTCTCCATGCTCGTCCATATTCTATATAGACATGCTGAACAAAATGTCGATCATATAGAAAGCATGAGTGAAAATCAACATATCATTAAAGAATATCACTTTTATATCAGTGACGATCGTACACATGATACATGTTTTGTACAACATTGTTTTGGAAGAATTTATGATTCATTGAAATATCATGGAATAACATTCAATGAACATTGGATATGGTCAGACGGATGCGCAGGTCAATTCAAATATGCACGATCATTCTTTTGGTTGTGTTGTCTTCATAAGAAAACATGCATTAAACATTGTTGGAATTTCTTTGAGACTGGCCATGGAAAAGGAGAACATGAAGGTGCAGGAGCATGCATAAAACGAGTACTTCGAAGATATCAAATTAACCACTATGCACGCCGACTTGTGAACGCTGAAGAAGTTGTTCAATGGTGCATCACTGCTCTAAGCCATGAAATTAACCCATCAAGAGAAGTGCGAAGGTACATTCAATTTAATTTATATTGGAAATCTAATTTTAAACATTGTACATTTATCATGCAATGATTATTTTAATTGTATTTTGATATCATATTTACATATTCTTTTTCAAATTTTCCATATAAAGGTTTTTCTGGCATATTGGAATTGGAGACGTAGATAGATCAATTGGAAATGACGTTGAAACAATAAAAGGGACTCAAAAATTGCAGTCAATTCAAACAAAGTTGTCCACAAATGTGTTTGCATTGGATAAAAGAAAATATTCTTGTTTTTGTGATGTTTGCATAGACAACACAAAATCCAATGACGTTTGTGAAAACAAAATGTACGTGAACGATTGGAAACATACAGAGCTAAATACAAAGGGAAAAATCTTTGTTGCAATGTTTGAAGAAATGCAATCAGAGGAAACTACAATATCATCCGATGGTGATCGAGTTTCTGATCTTGTTAGAGAAGGTAACATTTGAATTACTTTCTAATGATTTAAAGATATAGAAATAAATTTAAATATGCATAATTAAATGTTAAATTTTTATTTTATTGTGCAGGAGATGTTTTTGCTATAATTGCACCTATTGACAACGATGAAAATGTGAAGTATTATTTGATGCATTGCACTGAACGAAAAATGAAATTGTTACGAGACTATAATGATCATGGATTTCAGTATGACAGAGGGTCTATTATACTGAAAGGTTATTTTTTCAGACAAACTCATCAAAGTGGAGACTTTGTTTACTTTGAAGACTATGAACCTGATTCCATAAGTTGTCAATATAGTCACTTGGTGTGTGCGGCACGCATAAAGTTGATAGAAGTTCAATCAAAGAAAAAATCGAAAATTAAGAGATGGAAAATGTCAAAATCCGATCATGAACGGATTATTGAAGATGGAATTCCATTAGAATTTTTTTTATTGAATTGTCCAACAATTTATTCTCTTTGGATTAAATATGTTTTAGAACTTCCAGTACTCAACTAAAAATTGAGCTGCTTATGTTATTTGTGCAAGTGTTTGCACATGTACAAATTGTTTAGGTACAAGCACGTGCTCTAGTATCAACTGAAAGTAGTTTTTCTATACATGTGCATTGATGAAAAATGTTATATATATATATATATATATATTCTAGAATGAAATTAATTGTTCTTGTATATGTTTTCCGACCGTATGGTACAAATTATTTCACTTTATTTTGTAAGGTCGGATTCGGTCCCCATATGGCCTAGCCTCCAAGGGACGAGATAACAAGTGGTTGTCCCCACTTGCCTGAATCTCACCTTTTAAGTACAATTTTACTGTTTATGGCAGGCATCTTACATGATGTCCTAGCCAAGGATGGATTCTCTTTGTTTCAAGTTTCTGGTAAATGTTGTCACCGAGTGACCTACTAGGATATTATAAATACTAGCTTTGTAAGATCATTTGACATTCGGAAAAATTCGAAAGTCTTAGACTGTCAATCAATTTAAAGTCTCATTCACCCTAGGGAGTGTAAAATATTCAATGTAGGTTGGTGACGATGCTCACTCCTAGCTTGAAGCAGCTCCAATGACCAATTCTTTAATGAATTCCAATGCAGTAGACCAAAGTTGGTGACCCACTTGGTTTTTCACCCAAGAAATTCCAAGGTACTCTTCTTACCAATGTGTTTAATTTAGTCTTTTAGGTGAGGATTAGGTGTGAATCTTGTTTTCACATACAAAAATAATTAATTGTTTAATTCCATAAATTTGATTATTCACCAAAATACATGTCATATCCACTATTTGTCTCTCCTACAAATTCCCATTATTTTATTAAAATATATGATTTTATCTCACCCAACTATCACATGTTCCTAAATTTACTCCTAATTGTTCCCTATGCCCTAAATCTACTCCTAATTGTTCCCTATGATGCTTTTCCCTTACTTATTTTTAGAAATTTATTTTCCTAGATCCATCATAACTATGGATCTATCAAGCGCCGAGAGGGATCAAATATCTAGAGGTGCAAACCTCTTTTTTGAGTGCAAAACTTGAAGAAAGGTTTGCACCTCAAGAGATTTGATCCCTCCTACCATGTCCCTCTCTCACTCCCCAAATTATTGTCATCAAACATGCCCCATTGAGGATCTAGAGCAATGTTTGCACCATACTTAGAACTGTCATTGCTGCTAATTGAAATTGGAGTCATGTATACTAGATTGCTTGCTTAAGTGGCTCTTACTTGGACAATATCCTAAGATTAGTTTGACATGATGGTCATATGAGGTTGTAAGCTACTTAGTGTAATTTTCCTTAAATCTTCAAAAAAACAGAGCAAAAATGTCATTTTTGATCATTTTTTATTAGCTTCTGCATACAGCAAATGTTATCACAATTGCAACACAATCATGTTCCATGAGCATCAATTATGAATGTCACAAGCCAAATGGCAAGGAAATTTGCATTCATTTAGGCAAAAGAAGGCTATGACATTAAGGTCCATGCTAGAAAAAATTATGCAAATAAAGTTGCTAAGTCTTGATACTTACCATGTGTTTCAAAGCCATAACAAAGGTTGGCTTTGAGAGTGTCCTCTCAAAGCCCTGTCTTGAGATGAAATTTAATTCAATGTCTCTTAGAGTTGCAAGGTGGAATTGATAGAACTATTTGATTTCTTTACCATAAATGGATCAACTGAAAAAACTGAAAAAACTTATTTGTCATATTATATTTTGATGCTTATAGAGTGAAAAAACTAAAAGAATCAACTTGTAGGGTCATTTTAATGGTGGGTGGAGAATTGGGGTCTAAAACCTTTTGGAGTCATTTTGAGGTATTAAATGACATTTTTGGGGGTCAAACGATTATCCCTTGTGTCGAAATCTTGACCATTATTCTACACTTAAAGACATATCCAATGGTGCAAGAAAAACATCAAATGAAGTTCATTAAAAATTTATGCCTTTAGTAAGTTGACCTATCATGTTGACCAGGTCATGGTACGAGAGAATGACATTTTAGCCCCATTACTCATGCATGGCAAGCTAGCTACATGTGGAATTTTAACAAGACTCTATAAAAGGTCTAAAATCACAAACCTCGTTAATGGTTGAGAGAGTCAAATCTTACACCTAATTGGCTATCACGCTATGTTAAATACTTGGCCACTAGGAGGAATACGAGTTCCATTTTGTGTTATTGTATTTTGTTCCATAGTTGAAAATACAACTAGGAGTGTGAAGTTGGAGAGAAAAATGTATGAAGTTAAGTTTTTATAGCAACCTTACACGCTAAAATTCAGTAGCTAACTCTAGAGCATGTTTACATTTTAGTGTTGTTTTTCTCCGATAAAGATTTCCTAGGGAAAAAGGAGTCTAGAGTATCATTACTTTTTGGGTTGCTTGTCTCCCATAAGGATTCATAGGAAAATAATTGTATTGATTGTCTAGAGATATATGTATGTGTTTTTTTCATTATGTTCTCTATTTCTTACGTTGTGTTTCATTATGTTTTATATTTCTTACATTTCTGCCCTCCTATTTTTCTTTCCAATCAAGGTTTATAAAATAACATGAGAAGCAACATGAGACTTGGAACAATCATTTTCATTATCTATATGGAAGGCAAGAAGGATTATCTACCCTTAAGCTTAAACTTACGTAGTTTGTCAATTTTTATCATATATTTTTTGGTAAGGGTAAATGTTTTTTATCTATAGTACAAGTCATGAGTTCCCCAATTTTACCTTATATGTAAAGTATGATTCTAGGATTACTACAATTTGTACTTGGTTTTTTATTGTGATGATGCCCTGTCTCAATCTAGACATAAGTGATGATGGTCTTCTCCAAATCAACTTATGTATCCTCATTAAATTTATACAAACATTTCAAATTCATATTTTCTTTCATAAAATTCTAGGAATATTAGAAGAATCAGTAAAAAGTGAGATAACCATCTCAATATGCCCCCCATAATTCATTTTATAAAATATAAATTTGTAAAATCCCTTTCGGTAATAATGGCTGTTATTAATTAATTAAAAAACATAATATATAATAAAAAATTGACAAATAAAATTTTTGATGAAAATGTGCTATGAAAGTAAAGGTTTAAAGGAAAACATGTACAAGGCATAGTTGAGTACAAGGCATAGTTGAGCCAAATTATTATCTATTTATTGAACTAGAAAGGACATATAATTATTACACATGTTTAATTTACATTCAAATGCTTCTTTGATTTATCTCCTATAGCTTAATGTATTATGCTAGATATATAATTTAAGTTGAAGGCCCATGAGATAAATATGACTTCTATGTGACATTTTTATTGAATCATCTATTTGTTGTGTTATATGAACATAATTGGTACGCATATCTAAAGAGTCCAAATGCTCATTCAAGACCATATGTAATCCTCATCTAACTTAGCCAGGGATTTGCAATACTATATTTGAGTTGGCTAGCTCCATTTCAAGATATTATAGTTATCCAAGAGGGGATATAAAAAATGAAAAGAAGGATGTTGTTGTAGGTTATCCAAGTTGGACATAGAGCCAATGGAGAAACCTAAGGAAAAACTATGTTTCCATGTCGAACCTTTGTAGAGGTTCTAGTACCTGAGAGTAAAATTCAGTTTGGGGCTGTTAAATTCTAACTGTACTGGTAATTGTGCTAGGGGGGAGAAATAGGATGTAATTTCCTCTTCTCACGGTTGGGAGTCTTGTTTTTCATGTGGATTCAACAAAACATATTGTACATATTAAATGAGGACATAATTATTACACATTTTTAATTTACATTCAAATGATTCTTTGATTGATCTCCTATAGCTTAATGTATTATGCTAGACATATAATTTAAGTTGAAGGCCCATGAGATAAATATTACTTGTATGTGACATTTGTATTGAATCATCTATTTGTTGTGTTATATGAACATAATTGGTACGCATATCTAATTTACATTACTTTAATATGTCATGCTTCTTTAATTTATCTTTTATAGATGACCGGAGCATCCCTTTTTAATCTATCCCTTTTGACTTCGGATATGTGGGCAATATTCATCTGCATATTTTTCTATCATAAAGCGGTGAGTAAAATTGTATTCCATTTGTGTCAATGTTAAGGTTAAGCACATGGATTAAAGTTTTATATATTAAATGAGGAGGCTATGTATTACATATGGTCTTGAATGAGCTTTTGGATTCTTTAGATATATATCTAAAGAGTCCAAATTCTCATTCAAGACCATATGTAATCCTCATCTAACTTAGCCAGGGATTTGCAATATTATATTTGAGTTGGCTAGCTCCATTTCAAGATATTATGGTTATCCAAGAGGGGATATAAAAAATGAAAAGAAGGATGTTGTTGTAGGTTATCCAAGTCGGACATAGAACCGGTGGAGAAACCTAAGGAAAACCTATGTTTCCAGGTCGAACCTTTGTAGAGGTTCCAGTACCTAAGAGTAAAATCCAGTTTGGGGCTGTTAAATTCTAACTGTACTCGTAATTGTGCTAGGGGGGAGAAATAGGATGTAATTTCCTCTTCTCACGGTTGGGAGTCTTGTTTTTCATGTGGATTCAACAAAACATATTGTACATATTAAATGAAGACATAATTATTACACATTTTTAATTTACATTCAAATGCTTCTTTGATTTATCTCCTATAGCTTAATGTATTATGCTAGATATATAATTTAAGTTGAAGGCCCATGAGATAAATATGACTTCTATGTGACATTTGTATTGAATCATCTATTTTTTGTGTTATATGAACATAATTGGTACGCATGTCTAATTTACATTACTTTAATATGTCATGCTTCTTTAATTTATCTTTTATAGATGACCAGAGCATCCCTTTTTAATCTATCCCTTTTGACTTCGGATATGTGCGCAATATTCATCTACATATTTTTCTATCATAAAGCAGTGAGTAAAATTGTATTCCATTTGTGTCAATGTTAAGGTTAAGCACATGGATTAAAGTTTTATATATTAGATGAGGAGGCTATGTATTACATATGGTCTTGAATGAACTTTTGGACTCTTTAGATATATATCTAAAGAGTCCAAATGCTCATTCAAGACCATATGTAATCCTCATCTAACTTAGCCAGGGATTTGCAATACTATATTTGAGTTGGCTAGCTCCATTTCAAGATATTATGGTTATCCAAGAGGGGATATAAAAAATGAAAATAAGGAAGTTGTTGTAGGTTATCCAAGTCGGACATAGAACCAGTGGAGAAACCTAAGGAAAAACTATGTTTCCAGGTTGAACCTTTGTAGAGGTTCCAGTAACTGAGAGTAAAATCCAGTTTGGGGCTGTTAAATTCTAACTGTACTGGTAATTGTGCTAGGGGGGGGAAATAGGATGTAATTTCCTCTTCTCATGGTTGGGAGTCTTGTTTTTCATGTGGATTCAACCAAACATATTGTACATATTAAATGAGGACATAATTATTACACATGTTTAATTTACATTCAAATGCTTCTTTGATTTATCTCCTATAGCTTAATGTATTATGCTTGATATATAATTTAAGTTGAAGGCCCATGAGATAAATATGACTTCTATGTGACATTTGTATTGAATCATCTATTTGTTGTGTTATATGAACATAATTAGTACGCATATCTAATTTACATTACTTTAATATGTCATGCTTCTTTAATTTATCTTTTATAGATGACCGGAGCATCCCTTTTTAATCTATCCCTTTTGACTTAGGATATGTGGGCAATATTCATCTGCATATTTTTCTATCATAAAGCAGTGAGTAAAATTTTATTCCATTTGTGTCAATGTTAAGGTTAAGCACATGGATTAAAGTTTTATATATTAGATGAGGAGGCTATGTATTACATATGGTCTTGAATGAGCTTTTGGACTCTTTAGATATATATCTAAAGAATCCAAATGCTCATTCAAGACCATATGTAAACCTCATCTAACTTAGCCAGGGATTTGCAATACTATATTTGAGTTAGCTAGCTCCATTTCAAGATATTATGGTTATCCAAGAGGGGATATAAAAAATGAAAAGAAGGATGTTGTTGTAGGTTATCCAAGTTGGACATAGAACCAGTGGAGAAACCTAAGGAAAAACTATGTTTCCAGGTCGAACCTTTGTAGAGGTTCCAGGACCTGAGACTAAAATCCAGTTTGGGGCTGTTAAATTCTAACTGTACTGGTAATTGTGCTAGGGGGGAGAAATAGGATGTAATTTCCTCTTCTCACGGTTGGGAGTCTTGTTTTTCATGTGGATTCAACCAAACATATTGTACATATTAAATGAGAACATAATTATTACACATTTTTAATTTACATTCAAATGCTTCTTTGATTTATCTCCTATAGCTTAATGTATTATGCTAAATATATAATTTAAGTTGAAGGTCCATGAGATAAATATGACTTCTATGTGACATTTGCATTGAATCATCTATTTTTTATGTTATATGAACATAATTGGTACGCATATCTAATTGACATTACTTTAATATGTCACGCTTATTTAATTTATCTTTTATAGATGACCGGAGCATCCCTTTTTAATCTATCCCTTTTGACTTCGGATATGTTGGCAATATTCATCTGCATATTTTTCTATCATAAAGCACTGAGTAAAATTGTATTCCATTTGTGTCAATGTTAAGGTTAAGCACATGGATTAAAGTTTTATATATTAAATGAGGAGGCTATGTATTACATATGGTCTTGAATGAGCTTTTGGACTCTTTAGATATATATATAAAGAGTCCAAATGCTCATTCAAGACCATATGTAATCCTCATCTAACTTAGCCAGGGATTTGCAATACTATATTTGAGTTGGCTAGCTCCATTTCAAGATATTATGGTTATCCAAGAGGGGATATAAAAAATTAAAAGAAGGATGTTGTTGTAGGTTATCCAAGTCGGACATAGAACCAGTGGAGAAACCTAAGGAAAACCTATGTTTCTAGGTCGAACCTTTGTAGAGGTTCCAGTACCTGAGAGTAAAATCCAGTTTGGGGCTGTTAAATTCTAACTGTCCTGGTAATTGTGCTAGGGGGGAGAAATAGTATGTAATTTCCTCTTCTCATGGTTGGGAGTCTTGTTTTTCATGTGGATTCAACCAAACATATTGTACATATTAAATGAGGACATAATTATTACACATTTTTAATTTACATTCAAATGCTTCTTTGATTTATCTCCTATAGCTTAATGTATTATACTAGATATATAATTTAAGTTGAAGGCCCATGAGATAAATATGACTTCTATGTGACATTTGTATTGAATCATCTATTTGTTGTCTTATATGAACATAATTGGTACGCATATCTAATTTACATTACTTTAATATGTCATGCTTCTTTAATTTATCTTTTATAGATGACCGGAGCATCCCTTTTTAATTTATCCCTTTTGACTTCGGATATGTGGGCAATATTCATCTGCATATTTTTCTATCATAAAGCAGTGAGTAAAATTGTATTCCATTTGTGTCAATGTTAAGGTTAAGCACATGGATTAAAGTTTTATATATTAGATGAGGAGGCTATGATTACATATGGCCTTGAATGAGCTTTTGGACTCTTTAGATATATATCTAAAGAGTCCAAATGCTCATTCAAGATCATATGTAATCCTCATCTAACTTAGCCAGGGATTTGCAATACTATATTTGAGTTGGCTAGCTCCATTTCAAGATATTATGGTTATCCAAGAGGGGATATAAAAAATGAAAACAAGGATGTTGTTGTAGGTTATCCAAGTTGGACATAGAACCAGTGGAGAAACCTAAGGAAAAACTATGTTTCCAAGTCGAACCTTTGTAGAGGTTCCAGTACCTGAGAGTAAAATCCAGTTTGGGGCTGTTAAATTCTAACTGTACTGGTAATTGTGCTAGGGGGGAGAAATAGGATGTAATTTCCTCTTCTCACGGTTGGGAGTCTTGTTTTTCATGTGGATTCAACCAAACAAATTGTACATATTAAATGATGAATTTCGCTCTCCCAATCATTTCTAAATCACCCATATCACCAAGAAAACATGTTTTAAAAGAACATACTTTAGTATGGGAAAGGAGGGGTTTTTTAAATTGGGAAGGTGTATTGGGTTCATATTGGTAGGGGGTTAAATAATGTGATTTTCAAAGGTATTTTCCAATATGTAGTCAAATTAAGGGTATTGTTTAATATGCCACGAACGCATGCGATATGTCAAAGCTTCATTGAGTGAAGCCCTTGTGGTGAGAGGTATGGACACAAGTGCAGATGTTGTGATATAAATAATTACATATGTTGTGATGTAAGGGGTTTGAAGATTGATGCAGATGGTCATATGAAAAAGGGAAACTTTAGGATTTAACTTATTTAATATTTTTATAGTATTTGTAGGGTCATTAATTTTGTTTTGATATCCATAGATTGAATGAATTTTGAAAAGAATAGGAAGAAAACAAAGAGACAACCATAAAGAGACAAATTTTCATTTTAGATTCCTACTTGGAACATTAATACTTAGCAAGTTATGAATTTAAAAACATGCTTTTTTAGATGGTAGAATAGTTAGCTAGCTCGTAAAAGAGTTGACTAAGTTGTTGTGAGACCTAGTTAGTGCATTATATGGATAAGAAAACAAAAGATGAAAAAATGTGTAGAGGAGCAAGAGATGAGAAACTATAAAGAGGGAGGAGACAAAGTTCAAAGCAAAGACAAGCGAATGAATTTATTCGTAATTAAAAAACAAGCAAGGTTAAATTTTTTATGTATGAGGGGATTGGTGTCTCCTTTAAGGTAGTCGCCTTAACAAGAATAGGTTGGAGTGTGTAGAATTACAAGCAAGTTCTTCTAGTAAGTCATAGCCCACAAAAGAAAAACAAGGTTGAAGCCTCAGGTCAGTAGGAGCCTACAAAAAACTAATGTAAGTGGGAGTGAGTTCTTCAAGCAAGTTGTATCTTGAAAAATATAAGAGAGGTTGGAGCCTCCTGGAGGTGGGTGCCTATAAAAATTTTTGTAAAAAGGAAGTGAGTGTTTTCTTTACATCACAATTAAAAAAAATCATGGTATTTTCCTTTCTAGTTTTCCACTTATATTTGGTGTCAAGATTTGCTACTCTTATGTGTTGATTCTTATGCTACAATTTAATGTTGTTTATATTAGTGAATTAGTTGTTCATATGATATATTTTTGTTCATTTAATAATTGAGATAAATATTGAAAATAAAAGTAAAAATTGTAAATTGATGACCATGAATGCACTATACTGATTCAACCCCCATTGCATTATAGTCAAGTTTGCAGGAATTGGTATCAAATCCAATTATTTCTGTATTAACTTAACTATTGGAAGGTACAGCTAGTTGAATAATAGATCATCAGCGTGTGTGTGTGCTCCCTTTTGTAAAGCTTTGGTAAGGTAAATTATGAACTAATTGTTTATGCATTTGAAGTTTGAAAGGTAGTTACTAATGGTTATGGTGAACATACCCCTTCAAAAAAAATTCAGGAATGGAATGCCTAGGCCAAAAGTACAATTTACAATAAAGTTCATAATTTGGATCTTGAGACAGAAGTAGATCTCAAATATGAAAAATATATATGTAACAGGTTGTAGGTATTACATCAAGGAGATAGTTCCAATTGATGGTATCCCGATTCAGGTGGTAATATTTCTCCGAATGAAATAGATTGAGTTCAACAGATAGAGAACTGAATGCTGCTACTGTTGCTGGCCCGAAGGAGGAGCAGCCAGGGGTAAGTAGGTGAGGTGTAGCGCCCATTCCCCAAACTCACACACATTACAGACAAGGTGCCAACAGATTTGATATAGTGATGTTCACCCAAGTCAGCACGGAGAGCACAATGACATGCTGCTAGTCGTATCGGAACGGTCAGGAAGAGGTTATACACTGTGCCGCAACAACCCTCTTACCGACAAGTGCTTTCTGAAGCTCTTCAGGAGACACCCCTTCTATGAGCTTGTCGTGTCATGTCCAGTAATTGCCTTCGTGATCCTTTTTCCACAACAGTGCTCTTCCACTGCTCTCCAAGTTGCTTCTATCTCAAGTAACTCAGGCACTGCCTCTTCTTGTCCAAACTACACTACAAATAAAGTTATTGTGTACCTTTTTATTGAAGACCCACCTTCCCAACTACTCAGAACACGGGGTCTAAATCTCTTCAATTTATGCAAACCTCAAAAACACCTCTAGAAAATCCAAATGCCTGCCAACGAACTATCTATTGGGATTAGAGTTGTTCAACTAACCCACAATTCCCTTCACCTATTTCCAACCCCTAACCTTATATGTAAGCAACAGGGTGCTTCCTAAGGCATACCTCTCGGATAGTAGGGCTAAATACATAACCAATGCAAATATGATAGGCTGCATGGTCCTTTATACCACCTCGGCTGGGTTATTCCAGGAGGGTTGCATCGCAAGTTAAAGTCAGGTGCATCGGTTAGTTTGCCTAGAAAGAGAGGCAGTAGGAGATACGAGCACTTGGTCAAACCTAAAGCATTGAGTAGGAATCCACAGACTCGCAAGAGAAACCCAAGGGTGGATTTTGTTTCTCTCTGCTCATTCTTCCCAGCTACCAGATCTAAGCTACTAGCATTCGTGAAACACAAAAACTGGAACTGTAGAAAATGGAAATTAAGCCTAAGGTTTTGAGAGGGTTGGCCTAAGATCCCAATTATCCCTGCAGGTAGGGAGGTTGAACCTGTTCGTTTTCCGGTTATTCTGGCTCCATGTTCCTTGACTGGAAGGTTGCAATCAGTCCATTCTTACAACCATCTTATAGTAGAAAAAACCATCTTATACGAGAAAAATTAATGCTTTCCTTTTATAATGGGAACACAAACACAATATATATTAATATAGTCCAAATCTCATGCAAAAATTCCCTTATTTTTCCAATAGAAACAAAAACAATAGAAATATAGTTCAAATCTGATGAAATGTTTTTTGAGAAAAAACAAAACAGTATCAATACAGTCCAAATCTACAAATTTGTGATGCAAGTTGTTTATCAATGCAGTCCAAATCTACAAAGTTGTGATGCAAGTTGTCTGTAGTGCAGCCCAATGCAACATTGTGATGAAACTTTACAATACTTTCTATCCAACATTACTTCAATGCAAAAAAATGCAGGTTTGTAATACTGATCTATTGTAATACTGAGCTAAATGTAAAGAAATGCAGGTTTGCAATACTGAGCTAAATGCAAAAAAATGCAGGTTTGTCATACTGGGCTAATGATCCAAAATTGTGATGAAGGTTTGTAATACTCAACTAACCACAATTTGCTTCTTAGTATGACATACTCCTCACCACACAAACATGTTGTGGTCGAAAAGTTGGCCATTTATATGAACAGTTGTTGCAGCTGGAAAAAATATCTATTACAGTTGCTTCTTAGTTCGCTAATACAGATGCTACTCACCAAGAAGTTATGGTCGAAAAGGTGTCAATGTACACGAAGAATTGTTGCAGGTGGAAACAATTGTTGTATGTTCTTCGCATAATACGCTAATGCGAATTCTACTCACCAAGAAGTTGTGGTCGACAAGGTGTTAATGTACATGAACAAATGTTGGAGCGGAAAAAATAGTTGTTGCATGTGGAAAAAATTGGTGGCAGGTGTAAAGGGAGACAAAAGCGGTGGACTTTGTATTAAAAACAATAAAGAGATTTCCCTGCGTATAAGTTAAATCTATGCATTATCTTTTCTTAATGCAAGTTTTAAGAAATATATTGCAATACTTTGTTATTTACAGACTTTGGTTCTGTTATCTGTAGACTTAGCATATCTCAAAATATTTTGGTTCTTTGTCGAATGTGGTTATACAAAATTTTGGTTATGTACAAATGTGTTATGCAAATACTTGAAGAAAAAGAGCACGAATTTAAAATATAAATCATTAGCCTGAAGACAAAATTAGAAGAGGGGAGGAGAGGTAAAAATGTGATGAGATTCTAGCTATAAGAAAAGAGCATATTATGTGAAAATTTACAAGAATAGGTTATATCCATAAGAAATAAGCTAGAGAAGTTCATATCTGTACAAAAACTAAGAAAATATGTTCAGTAGTTTGTCAAAATTAGCAACATGTTTCTCAAGTCGAAGAGCAATACGAGACGGACAGGACAAACATACCCGGATAGGACGAACACCAGCGCGGATGGGACGGACAGGACGAACACCAATGCGAACACAGTAGCAGCGACAGGAACAGTAAACGCGCCAACAATGAACTCGGTAAACCATAACAATTCGTGGGTGATTTATTTATAGAACATAGTTCAACCGAACTCTTTTAAAAGTAAAAGTTCGGTCGAACTTTTGTTGCCGGTTTTCCAATCTCCAGCAAAAATTTTGTTTGCTTGCGCCGTCTGTGTGCCGTCAGTCTAAACGGAATCAAGAGTTCGGCCGAACTTTATAAGAAATTTCGGCCGAACTTTATAAAATGTTCGGCCGAACTATTGCCGAAAAAAAATTTCTACCCCTGATTCTCACAAAAGTGTAACCCAGCTTCACGTTTCCGCCCTATAATAAGCATTCATTATTATTTTAGTTTTTATTTCAGGGGTTCGACTAAAACCTTTCATTGTATTCTCTCTCTCTCTCTCTCTCTCTCTCTCTCTCACACACACACACACACACATACACACCAATGATACTTAGTTTCAAGATCATCATATCGTGTCTTATATTGTATTCTTTGTAAAAAGTGTTTCTACACTCAAAGTGGACTAGATTAATTGACTTCTTATCATTTTTAAGGTAAAATATTTATAACATTTGGTATCAAACACATATGAACATAGGGTTTTCCTATTTTAAACAATTTCTTTTTTGAGATGGTTGAGAAGAGATATCGAAGTACATTTGGTTGAAACTTCAAATTCTGGTTCGCTATACTTTCAAAGATATACCTTATGGAAGTTACAACTTGTGAGTTGTCCAAAAATCGATTTTAAATGAGCACTTATCTTAACATTTTTGCTTCTTCTTTTTTGAGACACTTTTGAACATGAAATTTTTAAGAAACTAAGAGAGATTGAGGTACTAATAAAATATTATAGGAATTTTAGGTTATGGATAGCTACAATTTTGGAGATATACCGTATGGGAGATTGGGTTTTGTAACTAGTCTTAAAATTATTTTTTAAATAAGCCATCTTGGTAAGTTTGTTGTACCTTTTTATCAAAGAAGTTTCACAAAGTGAAATTTTGAGGGTTATGAGGATACATAATGAAGTACCTTAAATACAAAATTTAGAATCATACTTGAAAAATTAGACATGACATGCTATACAAGTCGGTGCTTATGAAGAGGCCTAAAATCAACATTTTTTTAGAAAAATACCTTAACTTTAACTTGGCACATCAAAATTTGGTTTAACCTTTGGATTTATAGAGAAGACATATGAAAGTACTATAAACCAAAATTTTAGATTTAGGCGGTTTCAAATTTGAAAGATATAGTGAAAATTCAACCATCCAAATAGTCTACAAATTAAGGTTTTGAAAGATATGTAACTTATAATTAGCATAGATTTTGATTGGAAGATCTATTTTTTATGATTCAAAATTTGTGATAAAAAAAAAAGAACATTATTATTTACTCACATGGCCAAAAGTTATTTCAATATATTTTATTTAATCACTATAACATTCAAAAGAGTAAAATGGAACCAATAGATTTTGTTTAATCACTATATCATTCAAAAGAGTAAAATGAAACCAAAAAATATGTACAAAACAAGAGTTTCAAATTTTGTTTACATGGCACAAAAAAAAAAAAAAAAAAACTCACAAGTTTGTAAATAAGTTTTGAAAGTAATTAAGATTTTGATAATCAACTTTATTATAGACCAAGTATTAATCCCTTAACATTATAGTTTATTAAGTTGGTATACTCTTTGTGAGAAATATGTATGACATCATGTCTATGATGATTAGAGACTATATTAAATATATATCACCATGATTATGGTGAGAGCAATATCATATGGAATTTTTTTAGGGAGTAATATCCAATGGAATATCAACAAAACTCAAAATATTATACATAGAAAGAATAAGGAACTCACATTCTAAGAGAATGTAAATTTCTAGTGGATGATTAGTGAATGATTTATAAATGAAAATGCAATGCAATACAAAAAAAGTTGGAGCAACTTAAACATATTTTAAGTCATATAATTATGTTTTTGTTTCACTCACAAAATCCACCTCCTTTTAGACTAACCATTAACATAAATATACATTTGCTATTTTGTAACCAAAACCCCTGAAAAAATGAACCGACCAAAAGAAATAACGTTGTATATCTAAACATTAAACATTAAACTTTTGTTATGGAAATTTAACACTTTGTCTTCCAACTTAGAGTTGGTCTATTAAAGTGCATTTACTTTCATTTCAATTTTTTTAAATAAACGTTAAAACTCTTCCTCACTTCTTTAGCCAACCTTCTATTTCTCGGCCATCTACAACTATTTTCCTAAAAAAAATAAAAATCACAACAATCTGCTTCTATTAAAAAGGCTACATGAAAAAAACATTAATTTTTCATTAATTTGCAACCTATTTAAATGCATGTGTTCTTTATGGTGTAGTTTAGAATTTTGTGACATTGTATTTTTTATGTTGTAGTCCAAAATTTTTGTGACCACTTATGGTGTGACTATTTATAGTAATGTTAAATTACGATTTGATATTTCACTTGTTTATTTATTATAAATTTTAAATTACAATTCCTAAACAACTGGAATCTGTGGGAAAAGTTTAAATAATAATTCAACGATTTAGAATTTCATTATTTTTAAATTAAATTAAATTTTATAAAAAAAATAAAAATTGAAAGCTCTTTTAAATAAGGTTTAAAATTTTTGATAATTATGAATGTTTTAATTGTTTTTGGCAAGTTCACCAAGACGAAAGAATTGATTGGACTGTCAAAAGTCATTGGAATTTGGCAAAAAAATTTCAAAAAATCTAAATCATATTTTTTATAATGGAAATAGATTTAGCGTGTTGAAATTTGACAACTATACCGTAAATCTAACCTGAATTTCCGGCAGTTGAGTTGTTGAGACAATGAAAGTTGGCCCGTTGAGTTGTTGAGGCGATGCAAGAGGCACATCCACCCTTGGACGGTGCAGTGGGGACGATGCATCCATTAAATTGCAGACTCTACGTACCACCAACGAACCTGTTAATGATAAGTGTCTCAGTTTTAGATTCTGAACGTACGAGTTGGATGGTTACCAAATAATTAAATGCACGGTGTCTCTTCCGAGCGACGCATCATACACGAGTTAAATGACTGCTCACTTAGGGGCCTATCTAGTGAGACCGTGAAAAAGCATAAAACAAAAGTGGCGCATCCACAAGTGGGGTAGTCTGTTTATTTAATATCTAAACCTCGTGAGAACGTGAAAACGCATAAAACAAAAGTGGCGCATCCACCCTTTGCACCAACGAACCTGTTAATGATAAGTGTCTCAGTTTTAGATTCTGAACGTACGAGTTGGATGGTTACCAAATAATTAAATGCACGGTGTCTCTTCCGAGCGACGCATCATACACGAGTTAAATGACTGCTCACTTAGGGGCCTATCTAGTGAGACCGTGAAAAAGCATAAAACAAAAGTGGCGCATCCACAAGTGGGGTAGTCTGTTTATTTAATATCTAAACCTCGTGAGAACGTGAAAACGCATAAAACAAAAGTGGCGCATCCACCCTTTGCACCAACGAACCTGTTAATGATAAGTGTCTCAGTTTTAGATTCTGAACGTACGAGTTGGATGGTTACCAAATAATTAAATGCACGGTGTCTCTTCCGAGCGACGCATCATACACGAGTTAAATGACTGCTCACTTAGGGGCCTATCTAGTGAGACCGTGAAAAAGCATAAAACAAAAGTGGCGCATCCACAAGTGGGGTAGTCTGTTTATTTAATATCTAAACCTCGTGAGAACGTGAAAACGCATAAAACAAAAGTGGCGCATCCACCCTTTGAAGTGGGGTATTCTGTTTATTTATTATCTATTTTAAATAATAAATAGATAAACGTCGACTCGTTAGCTTACTCCTTATAAATGCGACACGTCATTAAATCACTGATCACTGAACCAACATAGCAGAAACGCGCGGGCCCGTTGAGTTGTTGAGACAATGAAAGTGGCCACATCGACGATGCAGTGGGGACGATGCATCCATTAAATTGGGGTCTCAGTTTTTCAAAAAGAGCAAATTGGATTTAACTATAGCGTGGATTTAACCATAATTTTCGGAGCAAATTGGCACGGTGTTACTGCAATATTGTTTTGGACGAAGAGAAAGAAGATTATGTACATAGGAATGTGGTGCCCACAAATACAAATAATTGAATGCAAGCTGTTAAATTACGATTTGATATTTATCGTAATGTTAAATTACGATTTGATATTGAGTTGTTGAGACAATGAAAGTGGGTACTGGGGACGATGCAAGAGGCACATCCACCCTTGGACGATGCATCCATTAAATTGCAGACTCTACGTACCACCAACGAGCCATGCATCCTTTAAATTGCAGAATCTACGTACCACGAACGAACGTGTTAAATTGCTGACTTTTTTAGATTCTGAACGTACGAGTGGGTCTCGACAGAAAACACGGAAAGGATTGGTATCGAATGATTAAATTGCAGACTCTACTTACCACCAGCGAACCTGTTAAACTGCTGACTTTTTCGATAATGATAATGATAAGTCTCTCAGTTTTTCAAAAAGAGCAAATTGGATTTAACTATAACGTGGATTTAATCCGAAATCCGAATTTCCATAATTTTCAGAGCAAATTGGCATGGTGTTACTACAATATTGTTTTGGACGGAGAGAAAGAAGATTATGTACGTAGGAATGTGGTGCCAACAAATACAAATAATTGAATTACGATTTGATATTTATCGTAATGTTAAATTACGATTTGATATTGAGTTGTTGAGACAATGAAAGTGGGTACTGGGGACGATGCATCCACCCTTGGACGATGCATGGGGACGATGCATCCATTAAATTGCAGACTCTACGGACCACCAATGAGCCATGCATCCATTAAATTGCAGAATCTACGTACCACCAACGAACCTGTTAAACTGCTGAATTTTTCGATAATGATAATGATAAGTGTTTCAGTTTTAGATTCTGAACGTACGAGTTGGTCTTGACAGAAAAGACGGAATGGATATTGGGTACCGAATAATTAAATGCACGGTGTCCCTTGTAAGCGACGCGTCACACACGAGTTAAATGACTGCTCACTTAGGCGCGTATACGGTCCTCGAGGCAAACTCAATGAACATTTTCCACGGAGCATGGACCTGGGAATGGAATTTGGATTTCCCACAAGGGGATGGAATTTGGATTTCTGGTAATAATTTTTTATGGAATTTGGATTTCCCATAAGGGGATGGAATTTGGATTTCTGGTAATAATTTTTTTAGGTTTTGGTTTTTTATGTTGAAAAAAAAAAAAGAGAGTTTTGTTTAAAATTTTACTCTTTTAAAATAGTATTATTGTATTAAGTTAATCTTTTATCAATAAAAATTTGATTAAAAAATTATTTTTCCATAACATAATTATAAAAAATTTCACAATATTTATTATAAAAATAAAAAACAAAATAAATATGTTTAAAATTTTCATATTAAAGAAACAAAATGAATTTAACACATGGTTCATTAAATCTAAAGTTTTGGTTTGAAAATGCTTTACAATAAATAAATTATGTTTCCAATATATTATAAAGTTTTCTATCCAATGCTACTCTACTACATTGACAACTTTTCTATATCTTGTTCTATGTTTTCCAAGTTTTTTGTGAAAAGAGGTTTGATCTATAATAATAATATAGGGATTAGGGTGATCAAATTGAAACAATCATGGAAAAGTCATAATTAATTATTGATATATACTCCAATACATAGAATTTAGATTTTGTTCACTGTGTTATTTAAATTTGGAGGGCCTCATTTATTTCATTTCTAGTGTTTTCTTTTTTGGACATGTATTCACATTTTGAATGCAAACTCAAAATTCTTGAAAGTGTTGGTTGCGAATATGCCCGGGATTGTTGATAATGATCTTGAGCACAATGATGTATGGATGGTAGATAATTCCATGTCCAAATATGAAAATTTCTATTTTTACCTTATTTTTTTTCTAGATATATTCGAATCATACTAACTAATATGGAAGTTAAAATATTTTAGCCCTATTTACTTTAACACCAACCAATTTTTTTTTTCTAATTTTTTGGTTAGTGTTAAAATACATAACACTAAAAGATTTTAACTTTCTTATATTTAAGAGTGACTTGTCCTAAGACCAAGAATGGAATAGGCTTTCAATAATACCAACGGGTACAGAAAAATATCTCCGATAACCGCTCCCGCACATAAATATCAATACATGATAGTTATCCATGTACCATAACACATTCCAATTGGATGACAAATTTCTTAACCAAGAAACGTTCACCACAAAGCCGTTATAACGTTATAAAAGGGGCCATGCAACGCGTCATTAAATGGTTGGTCACTAAACGAACATAGCAGAAACGCGCCAGCCCATTGAGTTGTTGAGGCAATGAAAATGGGCCCGTTGAATTGTTGAGACGGTGCAAGAGGCACATCCACCCTTGGACGATGTAGTGGGGATGATGCATCCATTAAATTACAGACTCTACTTACCTCCAACGAACCTGTTAAACTACTAAATTTTTGGATAATGATAATGGTAAGTGTCTCAGTTTTAGATTCCGAACGTACGAGTTGTTCTCGACAGAAAACACGGAAAGGATGGGTATTGAATGATTAAATGCACGGTGTATCTTCCAAGCGACGCATCACACACAAGTTAGGCGCGTATACGGTCCTGAGGGGCCCACTCAATGAACATTTATTCATAGCATAGAAGCGCCGACCTTGTGAGACCGTGAAAAAGCATAAAACAAAAGTGGCGCATCCACCCTTTGAAGTGGGGTAAAGGCATAAAACAAAAGTGGCACATTCACACTTTGAAAGGGGTATTTTGTTTATTTAATATCTATTTTAAATAGAGTAGTACAATTTTGTCCAGAAAATAGAGAAATTTTTTAAATGATTTTTATTAAGATAAAATTTAAAAAATCTAGATTATTTTGGATGAAAAAAAAAGAAGATTATGTAGGGGAGAGGCTTCTATTGTTGTGCAAGGACAAGTAGTAGTTATAGTATTGGTCCCACACATCCATCAAACAAGAATGCCAAACTCACTAAAATATGCACATAAATATTTGATAATAAGTGATATAAGTTATATAAATATCTCCAAAATGGGCCCAGTTTTTTACTAGACCAAAAACTATCATACACCAAGTCTAATATCACAATTTGACAAGACCTATTGTCTCAAGTACCTCTAGTTCTGAATTACCAACTAAGGCAAAATGCACTACAAAACATTACAATGCTTTCCATCCAAAAGTACAGTTATCCCATCAAACAGTCACCCACTGATTTTGCATTGGGGTAATAGATCTTGTTGTTGAGTAACACATGCACAAGGACTGGGTAACACCTGCACAAAAATAGGTGAAATGTGTTTCATCCATATGTACATGTCTATTTCAGCATTCAACCTATTGAAGACATTAAATGACACCATTCAATTAAGGAAATAGTTCACCCAACCTTTCATTCCAAGAATTAAACATAACAGCCCTTTCCATTCAGGAAATCATTTCAATTCAGGAATTAAATTTAGGAAAGCACAAGGATTAACCATGAAAGCTTATCAACGATTGGATCATGTACAAATCAATCCACAACACATAATTAAATTTGGGAGATGGCAATCCATGCCAATCTTCCCTACCAATTAAATTCTAGATCATAAAACTATAAAACATCAACCCTTACTGCATTTGAAGCATTCATTATACTCTTAAGCTACTGCTGACATACATCCAGAGTTTTCAGATAGTGTTCCATTAATTTTGCAGACATACAATCATTTTCAGAAAGTGAGTTTTCAGATAGTAAGTTTCCATTTTGCAGATATACAATCATTCTTAGACAGTGTTCCAGACATACAGACAGAGTGTGCTCAATGTCAAATTCCAGACAAAGTGTGTTCACAGTGTTACATTCATTCTCTTCATCTAGACAGAGTGTGTGCACAATGTTACATTCATTCTCTTCATCGATTGATGGAGCATTGCTGGATACATACATGTCTTTGGTTGTTCTTGAATAATGTTATTTATTATATTGAGTACTTTATCATTATTTTAGTTTAGAAACTATGTTAAGCTTATAAGTAATGAGAGTTATGTTTATAAGAAAATCACGTAGATTAAAGAATATATGAGTATTCAAACTAGCTTACTAAGACATGGCCTGGAAAGCTTACTACTCTGTTCAGTAGCTTAGATTGACTAACTAAAGCATACTCGTTGTTATAAGAACAAAAATCCACTAACTACATAGGAGTTAGAGAGATTGCAAGATTGGAAATACAACTAATTAGAAGTCTCATGGAAATTTCACTACAACTTCCTTCTTAAGTTTCACTACAGCTTCCTTCTTAACTACTAGTTCTGAAATGTTGTTGAGCTTCCTTCTTAATTACTTCTTCTGAACTACTGCTTAGCTTCCTTCTTAAGTTTCACTATAGCTTCCTTCTTAACTACTGCTTCTGAACTGATGCTTAACTCAAGCTAAGCGCAACAAGTTGAACTACAACTAGTTGGATCAGAGGCTTAGCCAAATACAATAAATTTTTGCATCTATTTTTTTCTAAACAAACAAGAAACATTAACACATATTTGTTGAGCATATACGCACTAGGTAGATAATTCTATGTCTAAATATAAGTCCATGTTAAAACTAGCTTACTAAGACACAACCTGGAAAACTACTAACTACATAAGAGTTAGAGAGATTGCAAGAGTGGAAATACAACTAATTAGAAGTCTCATGGAAGTTTCACTGCAACTTCCTTCTTAACTACTTCTTCTAAACTGCTGCTTAGCTCAAGCTAAGAACAACAAGTTGAACTACAGCTAGTTGGATCACAAGTTTAGCCAAATACAATAAATTGGTGTATCTATTTTGTTCTAAACAAACATGAAACATTAACACAATTTTGCTGAGCATATATGCACTAGGTAGATAAGTCCATGTCTTGTTAACAAGAAACTATGAACGTCATGTTATTGTTGTATCTATTTTTTTCTAAACAAACAGGAAACATTAACACATATTTGCTAAGCATATATGCACTAGGTAGATAAGTCCATGTCCTATTAGTCAATATTTCTACACTAGTACAAAAGTATGACTTCATGTTGAAACTTGCATACACTTAACCATAAACTTAGAGTCTAGCCATGTTAACAACCTAAAAAAATAACAAAGGCAAGAGCAGTGGTTCTAGCACCAAGAGTTTAAGCAGGAGCACCAACAGTCAATAGGGAATTTCTAGCCATAGGTGGAAACAAGGAACTGTTTTCTAAACTTGTTGAAATTAGCTCTGGAAAAATACTTTACATAGGTACATACTTAAGTACAGAGCAACAACAACGGGTGGTAGAAATTATTCACTTAACTATAAATGTCCTACTAAATTTCCTATCTAGTTAGTTTTTATTTCCAAGTCAATACCTCTACTCAACCCTTGGCCCCAAGGCCATGGCATTTAACAAAATCACCAAACTTGTCTTAATGAAGCCAAAATGTATGTTTCTTACAGCTATTTTAAAAACCTAAACAAATATCAAAGGCAAGAGCAATGGTTCCAGCACCAAGAGTTTCAACAAAAGCACCAAGGAATTCATTTTCAAACTCGCATAACCACTTAACAAGAAACTATGAATGTCCTGTTAATCAATACCTTTTCACCAGTGCAAAAAGTATGAATTCATCATGAAAATTTCATACACTTAACCAGAAACTTGCTTACAACCATGTTAACAACCTAAACCTTAACAACAACAGGTGGTAGAAATTGTTCAAAAACAGTATGGTGAATTTTCTTGGGACTGCTTCGACATGAAAGTAAGATGCCATGTTAACTTACAACCATGTTCCATACATCCATGTAGCTTAGAGCCATGTAGCTTAACAGCCATGTAGCTAACAACCATGTAGGTATCACATATCTTTCTCATGTTGATATTACAAGTCATACATAATTAAAATACAATATAATGAAAATCATTGAATAATTCAAAGTAGCAATGTAATCCAAATTGAACTGTTCAGGTAAACCAGGTCTGTTCCTCTTCAATGTCAATTAATTCATAACAAACAACTGAAGATTTCATGTTGTTAGCAGTAATATTGGAATTCATACGTAAATATAGTTTACTCTATACAGTTGTGTTGTAATACTTATCAAATTTCTTACCCATGTTGTACTTGAATACAATTTTAAATCAAAATTTCGTGGTAAATCTGCAGGTTGTTGGAGCCATGCCAAGAGTTTCTATTTTAGATCGGATAAGGAATAGGAGGCGAGGGAGAAGGGGGGCCCAACGACGGAGCAATTCATCAGATGAGGATGTCAATGCTCCCAATGCTCCTAGCAATGTTGTTGAAAAGGACCTTATGGTAGCAGATCATCCCAACCCACCATCAGCCACATAGCCACCTTCAACCATAGTGCAAGGGACAAGTTCAACAAAGAAAATCAGTGCCATTAGAAGCTAGACAAAGTAAGAAATGCTCGATTCAATTGATGACATCGAGTTTAAGGGATATTAAATACATGCATCTATAAAAAAAAACATGGTATTGTTGCCTCTAACATACATTATTGGATAAATGGGTTGACTAATACAAAGTGTAGGGGGCCTGTTATAGTTATGACCGAAGAGGAGGAGGATGAGGTGGTTGAGTGGTGTAAGGAGATGGCCCAATTGGGACATGGGTTAGAGCTTATAAAACTTAAATCGACTTTAGCTCAATTCTATCAAGGGAGGTAAAACCCCTTTAAAGATGGTTTTCCTGATAAGTCATGGTGGAGTGGGTTTAGAAAAGAGGCATCCATACCTTGTGTTACATACAACAGAGGGCCTTGAAAGAGACCAGGGTTTAAATCTACACCCTGCAATTGTTTCCATGTTCTATAACACTCTTTCTCTTCCATATGACCAACACTCATATGCCCCATACGATATATGGAACTGTGATGACATAGGCTTACATGCAAGAAGAAATTGTGGTATGTGGGTAATTTCCAAGAGAGGGAGTAGAAATGTGCCTAAGATGTTGCCTAAGAGTAGGAAGTGGATCACAATTCTTGCTTGTGTCAATGCAATTGGTTCATCAATACTAGAATTTTATCTATTTAAAGGTAAAACTAAACTAAAAAATTATATACAGAATTGTGAACTAGGGGCATGCATGGCTGCACATCCACATGCATGAATGACAAAGGAACTATTCCTGAATTTTCTTTGCCACTTTGCTGCTTCTGTACTGGGTGGTGTCTCACTTGAAAATAGGCACTTACTGATTTTAGATGGCCATGGAAGCCACATGGTTGTGTAGACAATCGAGGAGGCCAATAAGTTGGGCATTGACCTATTAACATTATCGGCTCATACCACTCATAGATTGCAGCCCCTTGATGTGAGCGTGTTTGGGCCTTCCAAGAACTATTTCAGGGTCGAGCAAGCTTCATGGATGGCAAAGAATCTAGGGGTGGAAGTAAAGATGTTTGAGCTAGCTGAGCTTGCAAGTAAAGCATTTAAAAGGGCTCTCACGCCTTCTAATATCAAGGTTGGATTTAGGAGGACTGGTATATGGCCACTCAATTTTGATGCTCTTATGCATGATACCAGTTGTAGACAAGCATTTTAAGTGGAAGGTCAAGAAGCAGAGAACTTAGAAGAGAATGTTGGTCCCCAAGAAGATGTAGCTGTTGCTGAAGGTATAATGTCCCTTTTTGAAGGGTTGTTTTGTGGTGGTGATGATGCTGAGCATGTTAGTGAGACACATTTTAGTCATGAACCAACCAATAATATCAATGACGTTGTGACACCCACTGATGCATCTGAAAATGAGAAATTAACCATGCCAACCCAAGTAAGCACACCATCATGGCTAACAAAGGTCATGATGAATATCACTGGAAATTATGTATCTACCACCAATGAGGAGGAAAGCATGGAAATTCCTTCACAACCATCAAGGTTGAACACTGAACTTGTTCATTATTTTGTGGACAATGGATCATTGGAAGAGGAGCCTATTCAACATGAAGTACCTGAAGAAGACAAAAATGGGGGCCAATAATTTGTCCTGGAGGATGAAATCCAAGGGCCAGGTCTGGAGGAGCATGGGGCAACAAAAAATTAGACATTACTTGGTGCATTCCTAAAGCTACCAGTAGAGAGAGTGAAGGGCTCATCAAGGAAATCAACATTAGATTATCTTCGTTTAGAGAGGATTTCACAATTTATCACATATGAATATTATATGAATTTAATGTTTGATTCTGAACGTAAAAAGAATGAAATTCAGGAAGCTAAAAAGAGAAAGAAGGAGTTAGCGAATGAAAAGAGGGCTGCAAGGATTGCAACAACAGAAGCTCGAGCAAAGGAAAGGTTGGAAAGACAAAAAGCAAGGGAAGATAAGGAACATCAAAAGCAATTGGCAAGGCAAGAGAGAGAGGCAAGAAATGTTCAGCAAGAGTTGGAAAAAGGAGGAGGGGTGACAAGCAGGGAAGACCATGGTTCAAGCAAGTTTGAGGCAAGTAGGTTGATGTATAACACGCTGGACCACATTGCAGAGCAGACACCATCATTCCAAGACCCGATTAACATCCAAGTCCCCAACTATCAGGGAAGGGTTAGGAAATCCACCTCTTATACCCCTAACAGTGCAGGTTTGAATCCTAATTGTGTTTATATGACACCTACTATCAATGCTGGAGTTAGTAACACAAGTGGACACTTGGGCTACTCAATCCCACCATGGATACATGGAAAAAATTGGAGTCAACTATATGCCAACATTCAGGCACCTCCTAATCATCCAATGTTGGGCAGTCCACCATACTTGGGTAAGGAAGTCAACTCAACAAAGTTTGGGCAATGTAGGAAATGGAAGCCATCAAGTATAGGGGTGGCATGACTTAATTTTTGTAACCACAAGACACTGTGATTTTGGTAAGGATGAAATAGGTTTGTTAAGGATAGCATCCATGGATTTTTGGGAAGCTACAAATAGTTTCAAATTAGTATGTATAAAACAATGTCTAAACCCTACAAGTTTGTTAATCTGTTGAAGCTATAGCCGTAGCCTATATCAGATTTTTTACGAAGTTATATGCATGAAGTTATTTCTTATTTAAAATAATGCAACACTTGCCATAGCCTATATCATAATTTTTAATCTACAAAATGATATCTTGTATTCCTTGAGAGTTAAAAAATTGGTAGTGTAAGCTCGATGTCTAACTTACTCACTTGCAAAGGCATAATGCCAATCGAATTAGTATGTATCAAATATTTTCTAATTCCTACAAGTTTTTTAATATGTTGAAGTTATAGCCTTAGCCTCGATGTCTAACTTGCTCACTTGCAAAAGCATAATACCAATCATCAATGACACCATTAAAACAAGTGATAGTTGGTGCCATCATTTTTGTTACTTAGAGTGACAAGACAACCCACATTCATCGATAGAGATAGTCATAATCTTTATGAATAATGATTAATAAAAAAGATATGATAAATTTTGCATCTAAACAAACTATCCCTTGAACATTAAATGCTCTTTAATGAACATAAATAGCTACTAATAATCTTGTTAAATAACAAGTATATCAACATGGGGAGCAAACCAGTAGTCCTATATAACAAAATTTTTTGAGGGAATCAGATAAAATAAATAATGCTAACAAATTCTAATTAATCAGATCAGTGGGCAACAAACCTGTATCATTATACTGCAATGAAAATTCATTGCAAACTTCATTAATAAAAATCACTCAATAAAAAGGAGGCAGAAATTACTTGCTAACTTCATCAATAAAAATCACTGAATAAAGGAGGAGACTCTGAACAAAGAAACTGAATTCATAAGCAAAAAAGGTCTATGACACCAAATTCCAACTTGGATTTTGGACCATTGCCCCACTCTAAAAATGTGTCTTACAATGAGAACAACCTTGATTGAATGATCCTACCAGGAAGAAAGATAAAATACCTCTATGGAAGTGACTGTAAAATTAATACCTCGACTCTGTGAAACATGAATGCAAGACTGAGACTTCACATGCAAGTCAAAAACCTTAAGAGAAACCAGGAACAAAGGTGGTTATACCTTGTTGGAGTGAAGCAAGAATGAAAGCCTAAGACTTCACATGAAAGTCAAAACATGTACATATATCAATGTAAATAACACAGTATGAGAAAATGTAAACATTATTAACAACACAGTATGAGAATTTAGACAACATTATTAACAACACAATATGAGAAAATGTCATCAAATTAATTAAAAACATGTACAGAATATAAAACATTATTAACATACTCAGCTCTGTGGTGGTTATACCAATATTTAAACATCAAAATATCAATTTACAGAAAACCATAAACCCTAAACCCTATATCTCAATTTACACATATTTCTTTTAATTAATACAAAAACCCTACCCTAAACCTCAACATTACTAACACAATATGAGAAAAAGAGATAAACCCTAAACCCTATATCTTAATTTATGACAATATGAGAAAATGTCAACATTATTAACAATGCAGTATGACAATTTAGACAACATTATTAACAACACAATATGAGAAAATGTCATCAAATTAATTGAAAACATGTATAGAATATAAAACATTATTAACATACTCAGCTCAATGGTGGTTATACCTCAGCTCTGTGGTGCTTATACCAATATTTAAACATCAAAATATCAATTTACAGAACACCATAAACCCTAAACCCTATATCTCAATTTACACAGATTTCTTTTAATTAACATAAAAGCCCTACCCTGAACCTCAACATTACTAACACAGTATGAGAAAATGATATAAACCCTAAACCCTATATTTCAATTTACACAGATTCCTTCTAATTAACACAAAAACCCTACCCTAAACCTCAACATTACTAACACAGTATGAGAAATGACATCAAATTAATTGAAAACATGTACAGAATATAAAATAGTTATAACTCAGCTCTTAGCTTTGTGGTGGATAAAAATATTTAAACATTTATAGAAAAACATAAACCCTAAACCCTATATCTCAATTTACACAGATTATTTTAATTAACACAAAAACCAAACAATTTACTTTAAACATTTACATTAAACCATAAACCTTAAACCCTATATCTTAATTTACACAGATTCTTTTAATTAACACAAAAAACTAGATAATTTACTTTAAACATTTACAGAAAACCATAAACCCTAAACCCTATATCTCAATTTTCACAGATTCTTTTAATTAAAATAACAAAATAGACAATTTACAGAAAACCCAAGTGTTTAAAAACATAGTAAAACACACTAAAGAAACTCAACAGAGAAACATATCCTTCAGGATAAATGTGTTTACAAACACATACATATGACTGGTAGGACAGAGTCCTACCTTAAGACTGCTCTCCTTGCCTTCTTCTCCCTCCTAGCCTTTCTCATTGCCAATTGCATTGTCCTCCTTGCCTTGCCTGCCAACTGCATTGTCCTTGGCTTCTGCATTGACCTGCAAACAATGAAAAAATCCAATTATTCACAAAGCACAAACATTAAAAAAAATGCAAAAACACTAAAAAAAAAGAGTAAAACCAATAGGAAAACGCACCTGTAAGCACAATTCACAGCATCCACACCTGAAAAATGCACCTAAAAACACAATTTATAGCATCCAAACCTGTAAGTGATGCAGAGCCGAACACAGTTAAAAACACCATAGAGCCGAGGTAAAAACACCAGAGAGTCAAGGTATGACCACCACAGAGCTGAGTAAAACCACCATAGAGACGAGTAAAACCACCACAAAGCCTAGTAAAACCACCAAAGAGATGAGTTAAAACCACCATAGGGCTGAGCCGAGTAGAAACATAACAGAGCCGAATAAAACCACCACATAGCCGAGGTAAAACCACCACAAGGCCGAGGTATGACCACCACAAAACCGAGGTATGACCACCACAGAGCCGCATATAACCACCACAGAGTTGATTAAAACCACCACAAAGCTGAGGTATGACCTCCCCTGTCCCTAGCTGGGGAGCTACCTGCGCTCGAGAAGGATCTTGGCGAGGATGGATCCAACTGTACCCTATATAGGTTCCCCTAATCGATCATCAAATCATACAAATGGCAGTTCTGTTCATCATGTCCTACCGACCTGCAGAACCTGCACCATTGCTATTTTACTTCTGGGATGTATGCAGCAAGGCGAGGACAGTGGTTTGTGTTGTATAGCCCTGAAACACAACAATCATCGCACCATAGTGCCGGCCCACTTCGTCCTACCATTTCCCTAGGGCGCAGCGGACTAGGTCCCTTAGCCTGCATGTAGTCTATTAACAGCAGGCAGTTATCCTTGGTGTGACCATTCGTCCTGCAACGTATGCACCATATTTTCGGGCTAGCCTCTATGCCTCGCTCCTTCCGCAGGTTCTGGATCTCCATGTGCATCACCTCCAATTGTCCTTAGGTCTGTTGGATGCCTAGCTGGGTATTGTCTTTGGGCGCAACTTCTAACTTCATAGCAACCTCCAGGGATTTTTCCGGTGATTCGAAAGTTTGGTGACCCATAGGTATGCGTAGGTGAGGCAGCAACATAGCAATGAACCACTCCATGTGTTGTATGTTGTCATACTGAAATCCTCCTTCCTTGATCACCTTCTTCAGCTGTTGATCGACATCCCATACTGATTCAGAAGGCCCTTGCTTGAAATCCTTTAGATCTATCACTATTTGAGAATAGGACTTAGGCTTCTTGAATTGTTGCTTTAAGGTGTCCTTGATCTCATCAATGGTTGAATTTGCATGCTGTCCGATGTATCCCATGTACCAATCCAAAGCTTTTCCTTCGAAGGCAAGGGACAGTTGTGCACTCTTCACCACATCACTAACTACATTCTGCATAGTCCGTACCGATTCTGCGACAAACCAGAACTACTCCATCTCCTCATCTCACACACCCTTAAAGGTAGGTAATTTCATGTGTGTAGCCATGTTGTCTTCTGGTGGTGGCGATGTAGGTGAATTCTTACCCCTACGTGGGTTTGAAAGTGGTGTGGCTGGAGGAATCTGCGCAGCTGCTTCTCTTACCGGGCTGTAGACAAATCTACCCCCTTCTAGGTTGGTCCGATAGTATTTTCTGCATCGCGTCATACCCTAAATCCTTTGAAGATTCTTCGCTCTACTTCAAAGTAGGAGGTGAATTGATCGATGGAAAATTATGTCACGAATCCTCCTAGCATGCTCTCCACCCAGTGATCTACGATGCGAGTGATGGTGTTATCAGCCTTCTCTAACTGTTGGATCAATTCTGGGGTCCACTATGTGACCCGCTCATCCTTCCAACACTTCTGAAATTCAACCAACCTTGCAAGCCACTCCTAGAGCTCGATCGCAATAGTTACGAAGAAGATCTCGTAGATCTCTATGAAAATATAACTATTTTTCCACTCTTCGGTGGTCAACCTCTTACTGTGTTTTTCTTTCACTGCGAATTCCTGGACTTGCTATTCGAACCATTCATCAATTTCTGCACACAAAAAAAAAAAAAAAAAAAAAAAAAAAATTGTGCTATTTCGCAAAAAAAAAAATCCATTTTAGAAACAAACCCTACATTATTTTTGTTTCTGCCCTTTCTTCTCCCTCTTTCTATGATTTCAAAATTAGGGCTTTTAAATTTAAATTTATAGGGTTTGTATTGATAAATATAGGCCTAAGACATCCAACCCACGAGACAACTTGCATAGTCAGATCCCAATCCATGTCGGTCCTTACGTGAATTTTAAAAAAATAGATTTTTTTTTCATCGGTGCGCTCGGCGTAACCTAGCGCACCGGTGCTCTATTTCATTATGGCGCACCGCGAACGTGCTAATTCGCGCAAAAAAATATCCATTTTGGAAACAAACCCTACATTATTTTTGTTTATGCCCTTTCTTCTCCCTTTATACATGATTTCAGAATTATGGATTTTAAATTTAGTTTTATAGGGTTTGTATTGCTAAATATAGGCTTAAGACATCCAACCCATGGGACGACATGCATATTCGGATCCCAATCCATGTTGACCGTTGTGTGAACTTAAAAAAAAATAGATTTTTTTTTTTATCGGTGCGCCCGGCGGCGTAACCTTGTGCATCGGTGCGCTGTATTATCCCAGCGCACCATAAAGTACTGTGATAAAAAATTAAAAAACAAAACATTTTTTTCTCAGTGCGCCATATGTAAAATATGCTGTCGGTGTGCTATTTCATTATGGTGCACTGCGAACGTGTTGTTTCGCACCAAAAAAATCCATTTTAGAAACAATCCCTACATTATTTTTGTTTCTCCCCTTTCTTCTCCCTTCTTCTGTGATTTCAGAATTAGGGCTTTTCATTTTAGATTTATATGGTTTTTATTGCTAGATATAGGCCTAAGACATTTGACCCACTGGACAACTTGCATAGTCGGATCCCAATCCATGTCGACCCTTGTGTGAATTTAAAAAAAAAAAAAAAAAAAAATTCATCAGTGCACCTGGCTTAACCTAGTGCACCGGTGCGCTGTATTGTCCAAGCACACCACGAAAGTAGTGTGATAAAAAATTAAAAAACAATTTTTTTTTTTTAAATCAGTGCACCACATGTAAAATATGGCACCGGTTTATGCTACAAAAACTAACACTCGATGATTTTTATTATTTTCTCCATGTTAATCGGTGTGGTGGTTAACATGTAACGCACTGGTGCCCCTTGCTGACATTGAGCACCATACAGTCTATTATGTGGTTTGTGTGGTGCGTTTATAATACCTCTGCACACCGACGTCGGTGCATACAGAATAAATGGCGCACCGGTTTCTTGAGATTTCTTTTTTACTTGAGAATTTGAAAATTTATTTATAAATATATTAATGAATGATGTGGTACAAGTTTCAGATTGAAAAAGAAATGACTGACAAGAGATCAAGTAACAAAAATACTGATAACACATCAAGAAAAGAAAAAAAAGAAAGTTCTTTGTAAATTCTTTACAAAAAATATTATTTTTGAACTATATGTAAGTTTAACTAATATGTATTGTTTACTGTGTATAATGCAGAGCCACAAAATGATGAAGCTCGATAAGATTATTTATGATCTAGGACCAGAAGATCGTGAAATCTTGATGGAAAAATTGCAAAAGGATGAATCAGGTGAATGAAAAAATACTATCGATCCAATATGAGTTTCTTTTTTTAATTTTCATTAATAATATACTTAAAATTATTAGATAACATGTGTCAAACAACTTATTAATTCACACCTGTTTAATGTTCTACAGGGACCAACAACTCAGAAAAAGAACGTTTTTCTAAGAAAAAAAAAAATAGAACATGCAAATGAAATTGATTTGCTCCTTAGCTCATCTGGAGTGGTGCTAGAGGTTAACGAAAAGGGGAAAAACTTGTACAAAAGTTTGAGGCATATAGTGAAATGAATGTATAGACATTCTTTCCACTTACAATACAAAAACCAATCCAATGATTCCAAGAACCAATTTTTATCTAAACTACAGGAAGGGTTCCCAGAGAATTGGTCAATGAGACATGTCATACTTTTAATAGCAAAAATGTACAACAAAAAAGAAGAAGGAATGAAAAAGTAATATTCCTTTAAATGTTTGTTTAGAATTATTTATAAATACCACTTTTTTTATATTTACTTTTCATATATCGATATAAAAATTAAATAGTTTATTGTCATGTTACATTTTTAGGAAGACTATGAAAATATCAAAAGATGAACGAGCTGAAATCAGAAATATGCCAGTAGGAATATCCAAAAATGTGTACAAGGAGATGGTCGAAGAAATGGAAAAAATTGCATTGCAGGAGGAGCCATCTCAACAACAACGTGCTTCAAATGTGATATGTAATCATTGAATTTTTCGATCATTAGGTACAATAAATAAACAATTTAGCATTAAATATTAATTTTCAAGTATTTTCTTGCAGAAACTAAAAGAAAATGAAACCCATTCAACACATAAAACATGATGACAAGGAAGAAAAGGGTTGACATATAAGTTTGTGAGTAATTGTTACTCCCTTATAACAACTTAACTTGATTTCATTTCTATATTTTTTAAGCTGTTTTACAAAAAGCATCATTGAATGTCTTCAAACGGGTGCTAACATACAAAGAAGAACCATCAGAGGAATTGATTGAAATTGGGTTAAATATGGGTTGTGAGTATATGTTGGAATATCAGAAATTAATTGTGGAATTTCCAAGCATCTATCGATCTTGTTTTACTTAGCTCCGTCTATAATTAATAGAGCAAAAAATCTTTTATATTAAATATATGATTTGTTATGGGGTATAAAACTTGCATGAAACAAAGTATGGAACTACGCCAACATATGAAATCTTGAAATATGGCATGTTACATGGTTTTGAAAGAATGTGTATAGTTTATGAGTCAATCGTTGCAATGGTACGTCATTTCTTTTTTATTTACATTGATGTATATTATTTAATATTGCGATTTTCATTATTCTCACCAACGTATATACACTCATTACAGTTTATTTTTATGTTTGTAGATGGAAGGTGAAGAAGAAGAAAAAAAACATAGTGCACAAAACATTCCTGAAAATAACCCAAGTCATGGAAGTAGCTCTAGCAGTGATAGCAGTTCAAGCGAAGAATGATGATCACTATGTTTGGATATCAAAGGAAGACATTATGTGTTTTGAAATATTATCATGTGAAATCAGACATTTTGTTTAATGTAATGGACATAGTGTCCCAATTGAAAGACAAAGGGATACCAATAACTATCCCATTTTGTATGACAAAGTTTGTCTTATATATATATATATATATATAATATGTTTTAATTTATTCTATTGTGTTCTCCATTGTCGTTGTGAAATGTAACACCACTGATTAAATTTATGGATGATCAAATATTCTAATGAAGAGATGTGAAATTTGATGATATGATATAACAAATTAATCCAAACATCACATTCAAATGCACTAATAAAAATTTAATTCATATGAATGTTGTTATAAGAGATATATGTGTCGACTTTTGATGAATAATGAATTTTAAAAATTCACAATAATTATGATATGATATAACAAATTAATACAAACACCAAATTCAAATGCATTAATAAAAAATTAATTAATATGAATATTGTTATAATATGCGTCGACTTTTGATGAATAATGAATTTAAAACAATCACAATAATTGCATTGTCATAGGTCAATGTCTCTAAAAAATACAAAATGAAAACCGGTGCGTGTTAGTTACTGTACGTCGGTGCGTTTCTACGACCTATGGGCACCACACAAATACCAAAACAAATTAAAAATATCGGTGCGTTTATGTAGTACTACGCACCAGTGCATTTATATGGAATTACGCACCGGTGCATTTGGACGACCTCTGGGCACTGCACAAATATCGATACCAATTATAAATATTGGTGCATATGTGTGATACTACGCATCGGTGCATTCATGTGTCTCCACCCACTGATGCATTTGTACGACCTATGGGCACTGCACAAATACCGATACCAATTATAAATATCAGTGCATTTGTGTGATACTCCGCACTGGTGTGTTTCTATAAGTCTATGCACCGGTGCGATGAGACAACCTATGGGCATCACACAAATCCCAAGACCAATTAGAATCACCCCATGCGTTGTATCACCAACAGTTCGCCCGGTGTAGTTTTATACCTTGACGGCTCAGTGCATTCTCCTTTGATCGGCCTGGGCCACCTTCTAGATGTATGCACCAGTGCGTTCAAGCCCGAGTAGCGCACTGATAAAAAAAACATTCGTAATAACCTCTTGATGCCCATTTTTTTTAGTTGTGTTGAATTTCCATTAAAAGCTCCGCCAAAACCTCCGTAACCATAAACAAATGTTGTAGCAAATGTTTTTTTAACAATTTTGGCCAATTTTGTAACACTAAAAACCTGCTTTAGAAACTCTACTAGAGGGTATTTTCCTTGTATTACAAGGCTAATTTGTCTTGAAAAATGTTACCAAAGACATTTAACCCTGAATTTTAATGTTTTTAACTTAAGGTTAAAAGTATGCATGTGATTCTTACCTTGGATATCAAATTTCGACCACCATTGTTGCATCAGGTCCACCAAATTTGTCTTTCAACTAGAAAAATCCAAAACAAAATGGATGATTGAGGGGGGCATCCTTCAAGTATACATCGATCCTTATGGGCCACTGGTTCAATCCCATGCAAGGCAATATCGATGCTTCAAGGAATATATCTCTTTACATAACTGGCTGAAATACCAGAAAACAATCTAGGCAACAAGTAATTTGGTTTCCCCACCATATCGATTATTCCAGGTAGAGATCCCATTATTGTTCATTATATATACAAGTTTAATACCCTCTATATACTCATCAAATGAGGCTAAATTCTAATTAAGTTTATGTATACCTCCTTTATTTTACTGAAGGTATCGAATAAGACTAAAATCCCCTTCGACGATCCAAATGATGCTTCGTAGCATTTTCTTGAGTATTTCCAATGTTTCCTAAAAATCCATCCGCTCCTTAATAATAGAGGGTCCATACAATGCCGAAAATACCACAAAATATTTGGTACCAATCGAGTCGTTAAAGAAAACCTATTTGGATTACACCACATTGCTAAACCACCAATATTTCCTCTAGCATCCACCGACATTGTTTGACATCGTTTCCAAGATAGGCGTGCTATTTGTGACACTATTTTTTCTCCCAACATTATTTCCAGTAGTAATACAATATCTAGTTTCTCTTTAAGTATCTCGTCTCTAATATATTTTTGTTTACCTCTATTTTTTAATCCACAAACGTTCCAGGATAATATCCTCATAATGAGGCGTTAGTGGAGATCTGTAATATCTCAGTGTGTGCAAGGAGCTAACTCATGACCTGCCTCGCTTCTTTCTTAGGCTTTCTCACTTTATTTTTGGAATCTCATGAGAGATTCTTGAGGAGGATATATTTTCCTTTACCTTTGAAACTATGAAAAGAGCACACTACTAGATATTCTATCAAGGTTATTCTTTTGTTTTCAAAGCTAGATCAGCGTTGGAATAGGACTCTCGTGCTTCAAGAGATAAAATATATAGGTCCTGTTGTTCCCATTCATGTACCATAAGAACTAATCTTCTTTCTTCCTCATCTAGGTCTGTCTGATCTTGTGACAAAAGATTACCCTCCCCAAATCTAGGGAGGGAACAAAGATCAAAGTCCTCTTTCATATTTTCATCGTCCTCCAATTTTCTTTTTTAGAATATTGTTATAAGCTATGATTTTTGGTGTTGTGTCTTCCATATTTATGTCCACATGTTTGTGGCTTTCATCCTCAATATTCTCTAAGACCATAAAGGGGTTGATGTCGTCGATGTCTTTTGGGATTCCAGTGTTCCTATTTCTAGGGTTCCGCTTTCTTTTTGTAACCTTTGTGAAACCCTCATTACTAACTTTATCCTTTATTTCTTGTTTTTTTTTTCAAAATTCACAATCTCTAATGAAGTGACCATGCTCATGGAAGAGTCAACATCTGAATGAGACATGTTCATAGTTTATGGGTTGTGTCTCCCTGATAATCTAAATCAGTGGATTCTAGTAATAGTAGAGATATTCATGTATACGATTAATCGAGCATAAGACATATTTTTTCCCCTTATATTCACTTATGAGTATTTTACAAGATGCGTTAAGTGCATTCCCTGTCCCTTCTAAAATTTCTGGAATATAAAAAATCAAGCGGAAGTGAGTATAACCTTACCCAAACTGGCACTT
Organism: Pinus albicaulis; assembly: GCA_034641835.2. Lineage (NCBI taxonomy): Eukaryota > Viridiplantae > Streptophyta > Pinopsida > Pinales > Pinaceae > Pinus > Pinus albicaulis. The sequence continues at coordinate 1,183,410,175 of CM076570.1, forward strand.
CTTTAAATTCCTCTGTGTCCGGGTTGAAGGAGGCTTCCCGATGTCTGCTGTAGAGACCCAGATTGTTGAAAAAGTATTGTCATCATTCAAATATCCTGTATTTGTCTTCCAGATTAGAAAATATGACTGTAAAAAAATCTTTTGGTCCCATAGGAATGTCTACTTCACTCTTTGGTTTCCAATTTTGTTGAATCCATTGCTCCTGTTATTTTTATGTGGGCCATCTTCCAATGTGTTTGAAAATGAAGGCATGACCCCTCTTGCGCTTTCTATGGTCCTATAAACATCTGGTAGGAATAACAAACCTAGGATGTTGAGCAGCCTTGGGGACACAATTTCCCAGTAAACCCATTTGTTTCTTATCTCCCAACACTGTCATAGGAAGGAAGTTTGAGGAACTCCCTTGAGGATCCATTCTCCCCCCACTCTGATTGTTCTTATCAGCAAGAATTTTATAGAAGGATGGGGTAGGTTCATTTGTAATCCCTCCTTCCTCGAAGCTCACTAATTGTAGATGATTTTTGGCTAAGAAGATGTAGACAGAAATTTACCTACCATACCTTCTCCAGAGATCTAGGTTTAAGTCTCACTACCTTTCAGATTTCCTTCTCACTTTATGACCATTTTTGTATTGTTTCTTTGAACATAATAATGATAGAACCAAATATATTACTAGAATGCACAAATTTAGCAGATTAATGCATAATTGATGAAATGGAATATGAAATTATTTTAAATTGAAGTTATGCGATGTGCATGGGATATGGAAAACATAGGGTTTTATTTTACATTAAAGTTATGTGATGTGCTTAGATTTAATACATTAATATATAATTGATGAAATGGAATATGAAAAATATAGGGGCTTTATTTTAGATTGAATCTATGTAATGTGCTCTACTGATTATGGGAAAAGGTATATATATTTTTTAAATTTATTAACATTGTTATAAATAAATAACTATAATATTAAAAAAAAATCTATTTTTATTTGAAATTTTATTTATTCATTCTTAAATTTTATATCTTTTATTATAAAATAAAATAAATACTTATAGTACAATTCTATGTTAATTAATATTAATTTGATTTTTAAATTATTTAGTAACCTGAAATGTTATGATATAATCATATTTATATTATTAAAAAAACTAAAAAATGAAATAATATACATATACATTTTATAAAACATAAATATATTAACGACAACTATATTAATTAAGTTAAAGGACAATAAATTGAGTGGTAGCTAGGAATTTTAATTCACCCTTTACCTGGGTTTTGTTCTTCAAATACATGTTAGCCTTTGTGGAAAAAAATTGAACATGTTGAAAATCATAATGAGTAATTCCTATAAGCTCGAAGGGGAAGGAAAAATTTAATATCATCATATTGAGGTAGACAATGGAAATTATTGTGATTTGGTGCTAGATCTTACTCAAAACAATCCTTAGAAGTTACATATTCACCAATTATCATTTAAGAAAAAAAATATTAATTAGAGTATCAATACATTAATCAATTATATGAATTAAAGTATAAGCACATGTATTTGATTTAAATTATTTGATTATTAAGAATATAGTAATAATAAGACTACATAATTATTGAAATAAATAATTTGTGTTTTCATCTTATTTGGAAGACAAAAAAAAGATATCACATAATATATTTTATTTGGGTTTATCACTCTGCAAATATTGAGATCATATTTATGCATAAATATCAAATAACTTTTCTCATTAAGTGTAGAATAAGCAAGTAGTTTTTAAGATTTAAAAAGGTATCATTAAGTACCATTAAAAAAGAGGGGTATTCATACTTTTAGTCTTCAATCAAAATTATCTAGCCAATTCTAAGCTTATAAAGGCATTCTGCGCATTGAGATGTTTTGAATGGCTATACTTGTGCTCAATTCAGAGCTTCGAGTGCAATGTTATTACCCTTTAAAGTTTCTTAGTGGTTTCTCTTCCTCTTTCCATGTCATCATCTGTACAGCTCACATGCGTATGAAATTTGGCATTGTATAGTAATATATCAATAGGAATATGGACAACCCTTATATTTGATGTTTATTAAGCCAATCCAAGTCATATAGCCATGTCACTTTCGGAATTTGATTGTTATGTATTTCAAGTTTAAAAGGGTTCGATGCCCATAATTTCTTTTATTGTAACCTATTGCATGTGTGAAACATTATCCCATATTACGGAAGGCTCTCTTTTGGTCTTAGTTCAACCTTAATATGTTTTGTCATGCAACTTATCACATTTTTACCAAAGTCATTTTTTCACATCAAGATGTTTTTTCATGTGATGTGTTGCACTAGAGAAACATTTTCTCCCAAGACATCACATCACACAAAAGGTTTTTTCATTGGAACACTTACCTCCCCCTTCATCCAAAATTTCCTAAGATAACATAAAATGAGAACCAACTCAATTATGTAGCACTAGCTAGCTCCATTCATTATCTTCTCCCATCCCTCCTCTTTGTTGTGGTTTTTGAAAGTTTTGGTTCTCGTGACATGTCAGAAGAATAATTTCTTCTTGCGATATGTCACACTATTCAAAATATTTTCCTAGCACGATACTATGCCTTTCATCTTCTTCACTCTTTCCTTCTTTTTTTTCTTCAATTTCCTTAACTTATTTTCCTATCATATCCGTGAAGTTTGATGAGTTGGCAAAAATCTTATTGCAATTTCTATAATTTTCTAGCCTTGTAGCATATCATAAGAAAGTCACATTTCTTTTGATATGTCATATCTTCGATAATCTTCATCATTGTGATTTTAACTTGTCATTCTCAAGCCATTATGTCACAAAAACAAAATTGTTTGGTCATGTGATGTTTAAGAACCATGCCCACCTTTAATGTGATTTCAAGCCTTTTCATCTTGTAACAATTTTAAACATGATGCCCCACACCTCATGCCATGTGAAATATTTATCAGTGTGGTGTATTGCACAACAATTTTTGTGGTGCAACACATTGCACCATGCAAATATTTTTTTTTTACATGATATGCAAGAAAAAATGACCTCAAACAATGTGGCAGTTCTCGAACTTCACGTTGGACCAAGAAAAGTTTAATTTCATGTTGTAGAGGTTGTGTCACATGAAAATAAATTTTGCGGTCCAACAATTGTGCAATTTTTTGCATAATGTGATACACCTATTTTTTCAAGTTTTCCCTTAAAACTTACCCAAGTTTTTATAAATGTATCCTTAGGATATAATACCTTCTTTATACCCTTTTGTGACTTCCAAAAATCCTTAAAGGAGCTCCCAACATTAGATAATCCTTTTAATTTATCTTAGAATGGAGGTACTAGGATCGTACAAAAGATTTTAATACTAAAATAATGATTTTTGGTCAATGATTCAAGTGTTTTAAAAAACTATAGATAATTACATCCTTGAAGGGTTAGTGTAAAAGCCACAAAAGAGGTTTATGCTTCATAATCATAAGGTGCATGCTTTATCTAGGCACCTGATCCAGGTTAATTAAGTCAAGGCACCATCTTATTCGTTTGTGTGAGATTCAAAATAATGATGCTAATCAATTATTAATTTTGATTTATTTATGACAATGTTAATTAATTTTGAAAGGTGAAATTCCCAATTCCATAACAACTTAAGCATATCATATCTTCAATCTAAAAAAAAAAAACTCTCTTTTTCATATTCCATTTTACCAATATCATGTATCAATGTATTCGATAGATTTTGTTTAATAGTAATAATGGTAGTAAATATTATTTCTTTCTAAAACAATTTTTTTTGCATTAATGTCGATACAAAGTTTGTAAATATTATTTATTTCTATATTCTCCTATAGATCCAGTCATAGGTGGTTAGCATAACCAATGGTTTAAGTTCCAAATAGATTATATGGACTCAAAAGTTGAAATGTTGGTATAATTTAAAGATTATGATGATGATCTTAGATATTTTCTATGAATAGACTCTCTAGCTGCTTTCTAGAAGAAGTTGGATAGCCTTGTTTGAAAGGTTCACCTTTTCAATATGGATTTGTCTCAGAGTATTTGCTAGTACCTCTAATTTTAATCAACGTTGAAGACATGCTAGATAATGATAGCTATTATGTATATTTTGATAGTGACATGTCTTATTAATTACCTTGAGCCTCTATAATAATTCTATAGTAAGCATTCATTATTAGTTTAGTTTTTATATCAAGGCATCGACTAAAACCTCTCATTGTATTCTCTCTCTCTCTCTCTCTCTCTCTCTCTCTCTCTTTGTTTCTCACACACACACACACACAGACATACACACCAATGATACTTAGTTTCAAAATCATCATATCGTGTCTTATATTGTATTCATTGTAAAAAGAGTTTCTACGCTCAAAGTGGACTAGATTAATTGACTTCTTATCATTTTTAAGGTACAATATTTATAACATTTGGTCTCAAACACATACGAACTTAGGGTTTTCCTATTTTAAACAATTCCTTCTAGTATTTTCACTTTAAATTTCTTTTTTGAGGGAACCTTGATATTGTGAAATTTTGAGATGGTTGAGAAGAGATATCAAAGTACATTTGGTTGAAACTTCAAATTCTAGTTCGCTATACTTTCAAAGATATACCTTATGGAAGTTACAACTTGTGAGTTGTCCAAAAATCGATTTTAAATGAGCACTTATCTTAACATTTTTGCTTCTTCTTTTTTGAGACACTTTTGAACATGAAATTTTTAAGAGACTAAGAGAGATCGAGGTACTAATAAAATATTATAGGAATTTTAGGTTATGGATAGTTACAATTTTGGAGATATACCGTATGGGAGATTGGGTTTGTAACTAGTCTTAAAATTATTTTTTAAATAAGCCATCTTGGTAAGTTTGTTGTACCTTTTCACCAAAGAAGTTTCACAAAGTGAAATTTTGAGTTTTATGAGGATACATAATGAAGTACCTTAAATAAAAAATTTAGAATCATACTTGAAAAATTGGACGTGACATGCTATACAAGTGGGCGCTTATGAAGAGGCCTAAAATCAACATTTTTTTAGAAAATTACCACAACTTTAACTTGGCACATCAAAATTTGGTTTGACCTTTGGATTTATAGAGAAGACATATCAAAGTACTGTAAACCAAAATTTTAGATTTAGGCGGTTTCAAATTTGAGAGATATAGTGAAAAATCAACCATCCAAATAGTCTACAAATTAAGGTTTTGAAAGATATGTAACTTATAATTAGCATAGATTTTGATTGGAAGATCTATTTTTTATGATTCAAAATTTGTGATAAAAAAAAGAACATTATTATTTACTCACATGGCCAAAAGTTATTTCAATATATTTTATTTAATCACTATAACATTCAAAAGAGTAAAATGAAACCAATAGATTTTGTTTAATCACTATATCATTCAAAAGAGTAAAATGAAACCAAAAAATATGTACAAAACAAGAGTTTCAAATTTTGTTTACATGGCACAAAAAAAAATAAACTCACAAGTTTGTAAATAAGTTTTTGAAAGTAAATAAGATTTTGATAATCAACTTTATTATAGACCAAGTATTAATCCCTTAACATTATAGTTTATTAGGTTGGTATACTCTTTGTGAGAAATATATATGACATCATGTCTATAATGATTAGAGACTATGTTAAATATATATCACCTTGATTATGGTGAGAGCAATATCATATGGAATTTTTTTAGGGAGTAATATCGTATGGAATATCAAAAAAACTCAAAATATTAGACATTGAAAGAATAAGGAACTCACATTCTAAGAGAATGCAAATTTCTAGTGGATGATTAGTGAATGATTTAGAAATGAAAATGCAATGCAATACAAAAAAAAAAATTGGAGTGACTTAAACATATTTTAAGTCATATAATTATGTTTTTATTTCACTCACAAAATCCACCTCCTTTAGATTAACCATTAACATAAATATACATTTGCTATTTTGTAACCAAAACCCTTGAAAAAAATGAATGGACCAAAAGAAATAACGTTGTATATCTAAACATTAAACATGAAAGTTTTGGTATGAAAATTTAACACTTTGTCTTCCAACTTAGAACTCGTCTATTAAAATGCATTTACTTTCATTTCAATTTTTTTAAATAAATTTTAAAACTCTTCCTCACTTCTTTAGCCAACCTTCTATTTCTCAGCCATCTACAACTATTTTCCCAACTCAAAAAAAATAAAAATCACAACAATCAATGAGTTGTCTGCTTTTATTAAAAGGCTATATGAAAAAACATTAATTTGCAACCTATTTAAATACATATGTTCTTTATGGTATAGTTTAGAATTTTGTGACATTGTATTCTTTATGTTGTAGTCCAGAATTTTTGTGACCATAACTGTTTATCTTAATGTTATATTAAGATCTGATATTTCACTTGTTTATTTATTATAAATTTTAAATTACAATTCCTAAACCACTGGAATCTGAAACAACTAGAATCTCTGAAAAGAGTTTAAATAATAATTCAACGATTTAGAATTTCATTATTTTTAAATCAAATTTTATAAAAAATAAAATGGAAAGCTCTTTTAAATAAAGTTTAAATTTTTTTGATGATTATAAGTGTTTTAATTGTTTTTGACAAGTTCACTAAGGCGAAAGAATTGATTGGAGTGTCAAAAGTCATTGAAATTTGGCCGTGTTGAAATTTGACAACTATAACGTGAATCTAACCTGAATTTCCATAATTCTCAAAGCAAATTGGCATGGTATTCCTACAGTATTGTTTTGTTTTGGACGAAGAGAAAGAAGATTATGTACGTAGGAATGTGGTGCCCAAAAATACAAATAATTAAATGCAAGGTTTCTCTTCAGAAAAGATGGGTGATGAGTAAGTGAATGCAGGGTGTCTGTTATAAAAGGAACCATGCGATGCGTCATTAAATGACTGATCAGTGAACGAATATAGCAAAAACGTTCCGGCCCGTTGAGTTGGATTAAGATTAAACGCCTAGTCTAAAAAGTTCGCGTTTTCATTTAGAATCCGGTAATTAAATGCAAGGTTTCTCTTCAGAAAAGATGGGTGATGAGTAAGTGAATGCAGGGTGTTTGTTATAAAAGGAACCATGCGACGCGTCATTAAATGACTGATTAGTGAACGAACATAGCAAAAACGTTCCGGCCCGTTGAGTTGGATTAAGATTAAACGCGTCGTCTAAAAAGTTCGCGTTTTCATCTAGAATCTGGTAATGATTTTCAGAAGATCTGGCAAAGAAGATTACAACATGTGCAGCACGCAACCCAGTCAAAGAAATTATGATTTCGCTAAGTGGCCGACCAAGGTGGGGCCGGCAGTGCATTAAGTTGCAGGCTCCGTAGATACGTCTCCTGCAGACCATTCATTGAACCTTCCTCTAAAATGATAATAGCACTGACCTCAAGGGACCTCTCAGCGGTTTTATAGTTTATAGCATGGGATATTAACATTTGTTGTATCAGCGAGATATAAATAATTGGTGACCATTTGTTGCGTCAGTGACAAAGAGAACTACTGCCCCAGCGTGTTTCTCTGCGGATCACTGCACTGCATTCATAATAATGGCTCTCACACTCGATCCCTCCATCTTTAATATGACTAACATCATATTATTGTTCATCATATTATCAACAATAAGGGTTCTCTTATTCGCTTCCGCCAACACCTCCATTAATTACATCATATTAATCGCGTCCATAGTTGCATTGATAGTGGCTCTCGCACCTCTACCTGCAGCTTCTCCACCTTCCGACTCCACCTCCACCTCTATCTCTACCTCTGTAGGTTTCCTTGCCTCCACCTCCACCTCCACTTCCACCTCTACCTCCACCTCCGCCACCACCTCCGCCGCTAACTCCACCTCTAACTCCACCACTCCCTCTAACTACACCTCTCCTGCGGACTATTCACTGAACCTTCCTAAAAAATAATGAGCACGGACATTCCGACCTCGTGGGAGCTCTCGGCGAGTCGGAGGTTTTATAACAGAGGCGAACAGTTTTTAGCATGGGATATTAACATTTGTTGTATCAGCGTGTTTCACTGTGGATCACTGCACTGCATTCATAATAATAGCTCCCGCCTCCACCTCCATCTTTAATATGACTAGCATCATATTATTGTTCATCAAATTATCAACAATAATGGTTCTCGTATTCGCTTCCGCCGATACCTCCATTAACAGCATATTAGTTATGTGCATAGTTGCATTCATAATAATGGCTCTCACACCTTTACCTCTACTTCCACCTCCACCTCTACCTCTACCTCTGTAGCTGCCGCCGCCTCCACCTCCACCTCTGTAGCTGCCACCTCCACCTCTACCTCTGCAGCTGCCGTCACCTCCATCTCCGCCTCCAATTAAGGGGTCATCAGGTTTTTATTATTATTTTGATATGGGACTGAATATTTCATTCACTTATATGAGATTGAATATTTCAGAACTTAGATAGCTTTTCCGAGTATTTTTCCAAAACCTTATGATGCAGGGCGTCTGAATAGCAAAGTCACTCATATCTGAAGGTGCAAACATAGCGTTTTGTGAACAATATGTAGCGGATGGAGTTATAGAGAAAAGGAATCGATATTCTTTTCTACATAGGAAAAGGAAACTTTTGTAAAGCTCCCCCATTTAAGTTTTGTAATGCTGTCTCGCATCTATCTTCAAAGTTTTGTAATGCTTTCCTATTTAAGTTTTGTAATGCTGTCTCGCATCTAGCTTCAGTGGCTGGAAAGTTTGTGTTCCCTCGAAGTGTTCTAATAGTGAAAGTTTGTGTTCGCTTGAAGTGTTCTAATAATGAAAGTGTGTGTTCCCTGAAGTGTTATAATAATTTATGGAAAGTGTTCTCATAATTTATGGAATGATATTCGACCAAATTCTATTTTTAAACCATTGTTTTTTTTCTCCCATTTGAATGTTTTGTATGAAACAGATTGGGGTTTGTATTTATGTAATATTGGGTCAATTTTTATTTATTTATTTATTTATTTAGAATAAGAGTTTATATTTGTGTGATATATGGTTAATTTTAATCATCATTATTATAATTTTGATGTAACTACTTTATTTTCTAAAATTGCAAATGTTGGATCTTTATTAAACATAAGCTTGAAATTGAATTACCTAACTCTACATAGTACTGGCTTACCTAGTGAAGTAAACAAAATGAACAACATTAACAAATTTGTTGATAACAAATTTTACTTTGACTTGTCTCATGATAAATTGATTCATCAATTTTATTTGTGATTTATAATGCTAAGTGATTTTTATTTCACCATAAATTTATTTATTAAGTGATTTTTTTCACCATTAATTGATTTATTCAGTTATTTTTTTTCAAGATAAATAGATTTATTAATTTTATTTGAGATTTATAATGCTATGCATTCTTGTCATGTGATAAAGTATGTTTTCCTAAAAAAGTTAGTTTTTTAAGGATATAATTAGGAAATTTATAAATGTCAAATATGATAATTAGCACAATATGTATTCTATGTTTTTTATTTAATGGTAGTTTGATATTGCCTTAGAGATTGGATGCAAGCCCTTCATGTCTCCTTCTCCCTTTCTTCTGTTTCTTCTCCTTTATTTCTTCTCGTGCATTTAGACTGCAACAGGTAGGTCAATGTGCATTTTAATGCATTTCTTTCATGTTGTTGGTGTCTCTATCATTTCTCTCTTCATAAAATTAAAACCATTTCTCACTAATATTGTTTGTTCTCTACTCCCATGTATTTTAGTGCTCAATGCTCAACTTTTGGCTTTGTCTTTCAACTCTAAGTTTGTATTCTAATCAATGTAATATGGTTCGATTTAGACTTAATTTAGGTTTCCTGAGGTTTGTGGTTTGTCCACAATCTCTGCAAATATGCAAAGGTGCTAGGGCGATGCGGGGGCATCCCAAAATAATTTTCTTTTTCCCCATGAGGGAAATTCCATGTTGATATTCATTTCATAGAATCTGTCTATTATGCCTATGTGTCCCTCATGGGAAAGATGTACATAATTAGTGAAAGGTTGGGGACATAGCAAAATACATGCAACAAAAAATGGCTACGATTGTTGAAATAAACCAAAACACCAAACATTAATTTATAGCATGTCAAAAAATGAACTATGCAGCTATAGTTGCCTTACAACTTAGTCTCTACATCCAAACTTCATTATCTATGTTATGGCTCATTCATATTTATACAGAAAACTAAGTCGGTGACATAAATTTAAAAAATCATTTTTTCCTCTTCGAGTTCCAATGAATCGAGGAGATGTTGCCCCTTCGAAACTCAACAGGTAATGGTAGTGGTGCTTCTTCGACGTTGGATAGTTCATAGCGGCGAGGTGGTGCAAGAGGTGTTCGGTGATGCAATGTTTGGTGATTAATTTGTTAGGCGAGTGTATTTATCGCAAAAACTCCCCCTTAATTATGATCAACCACTTTACTTTGACTCAATACAAATTAAACATGTATGTTGGTCTAAGTCTCAGCTAGGCTTACAATGTCTCAAAACTTTGAAATCAATTCTTGGGTTAGATTTATTTTTCCATTTCTTCCAGATCCTGTATCCTCTGAACTGCTTCATATATTCCTTTTCGGTGTAGGTTACAAATGTTAGATTCTTCATTTGTTGTTGCAACTTGTTCGTCGTTAAATATTTGTTTATCATAAAAAAATAGAAAATCATTTCAGGTTGTCCATAGTTGTCATCTACTTCTTCAAAAATATGTTTGTATGTGGACTACAGCCACATGTCATCTTCTATAGGTTTTTTTATCATCAATCTTTTCTTTATCAATTTGTTACAACATAAGTTTGTAATAGAATTTCATCTCTTCAGAGCTCCAATATATGAAAATTTCATTGACATTTTCACTTTCAACATCATCCATGTTGTCTTCAACACTAATTGTTGCAACTTTTATGCAAACATAATCAACACATGGTGCTTCAATCCATGCTTCAAGGAACATTAATTATTCTTCAAATTTTGTTGTTTCATCTTGGCTGCTTTTAACATTTGCACACATAAAATCAATGTTAAGTTTATATGAAAAAAATCTTCAGAACCATATTGGTTCTATTCAATCTGCTCTGGAATGAGAGCTTTCTTCTCTTCTTCCTTCTTTGACTTTGTCGGTGCCTCATTATCTTGATTCTCCACCTCCGCTTCTACAAATAGGTTTTCTTCCACTTGGTTTCTAGACACAAGTGGGCTTGTCTCACCAAATAACAACATATCAATAAGATGTTTATGTTGTGTCATATGCAACCACTCATCACTAGTTAATTACTCTTCATCAAAGTTAACATCAACAATTTCAATTATTGGATCCATTGAATCAATTTCTTCTCCATTGGCAACATTATCTATGCCAAAATCAGTTCCTATTGGTAACACACAATCAACATTGTGATCAAATTTCAAGTTGGATTCACCAAAATCTTTATCTTTCTGTAGACTTGCTACTACAAATCCATCTTCATTTTCATTTTCAAGAACTGTTACAACAACTTGTACAACACTACTATCTTTGACTTGATTACTCTCCCTTGCACCAAATTCTTCTTATAGGATCTTCCATGCTTCCTTGGAAGTTTTAGCTTTTGCTACCTTGCAAAAACACTTCTCATCCAATCCTTGTTTTATAAAATTCAATGCTAAAGCATCGCATGTTATGCAACCAACTCACAAAATAGAAGAAAAGATAGATCAATGACTTAAAAATTATCCTCTTTGAGGGGGGAACCTCCTTTACATTAGATAAATGAAAAATTATTATATGATTCAAATGGAAAAACCTCGTTTCTATATATAGGAGTCTAAGGGGCCACAATACAATCAAATCCAACATAACAATAATAATGTAAGGGCACAACGATAACAATAGTGGGCTTCTATGGGGACTACATGGGCACAAGAATAATAATATTGGGCTTCTATGAGGACTACATGGGCACAACAATAACAGTAAGGGGGCTACACTACTAATAACAATAAGGGGATACATTAGTATTATAGGGACCTAACATGCCGCTGTCCTTCAAAAAAGTGTTTTCCTTAATGCTTAAGTAGTTCTGGATGCTTCTATATAAAATTCTCATCCTCCCATGTGGAATCTTCAGATGGTAAGTTCTTCCACTTGATGAGATACTCTAAAATTGATCGATTTCGTAGTTGTTGAGTTCTTCTTTCTGTGACTGCTTCAGGTTCCAATATGATTTTTGCTTCGTCGTCAAGTTCTAGCAATATTGTTTGAACTAGAAGCTTATCACCTATAAACTTATTTAAGCATGAAAAATGGAAAACTGGGTGCACTCACGAAGATGTAGGAAGCTCCAATTTGTATGTCATAGTACTAATCTTTTGCAACACCTTATAAGGACCATAATACTTTGGTGATAATTTATTATCCTTCTTAACTTTCTTGTGGGATATTTATTTGTACATTTGTAGCCATAAAAATACCCAGTCGCCAGGGAAAATTTTAGGCACTAATATTCGCAGATGGGCTAATTTTCCATGCTTTTTTTGAAAAAAAGATTCGCCTATGTCCATTTTTTCTAAAAATGTTTCACCAATTTTTTTATAGTATATAATTATTTTACCTTAAATATCGCCAAAATTTTATAGAGACTACAAAAAATAATTATAAATTTAAATATTATTACAAATATATCACCAAATATTTTATAGTTTGTACATTAGGGATTAGTAAGATTCACTAGAGTTTCTAAATTTTGAGATAAATTTCTATCCTTAAAATTTTCCCTGCCAGTCGCCTACATCAAAACTTCTTTCACTGTGATGTTGATTTGCTTGTTGTTTCATTTGATTTTGCACCAAAGTGAGGTTATCCTTTAAGAGTTGGAGAACTTGTTGTTGATACTCGATGTGATCTTCCACTGTTTGAACCTTGGAATTTTCTCTTAAAGATGATATGATGGACGGTGAATGATATTCATAAAATATTATAAATAAAGTTCATTTTTACTATAGTATGTAAGAAAGTGTTATACCACCATTCAACCAGAGGTAACCACTTGGACCATTATGCTTGGTTATCAGATACAAAGCAATGACGATATCGTTCAAAACATTTTTTCACTATCTTAGTTTTCCCATCAGATTGAGGATGATAAGATGAGTTATGAGCTAATTTATTACCCAGACAAGAAAATAATTATGTCCAAAAATTTCTAGTGAAAACGAGATCTTTGTTGCTTACAATAATCTTTGGGTTTCCATGTAGTTTTTGAATTTTTTCCATAAATGCAAGAGAAATTGTACTGGATTTAAATGGATTAGATAATGCACAAAAGTATGCATACTTGGTAAGTCTATCAACTACCACCATGATGAAACTCTTTCCTTCAGACTTGGGTAAACATATGATAAAATCCATTGAAACCTCCTCCTAACGTTGACTTGGAATAGATAAGGGTAGTAACAAACCTATGGTCTTAATTATCTCAAATTTATTTTGTTGGAAAACCAAACATTCCGCCACAAACTTTTGAATATCATATTTAAGGCCATCCCAAAAAAAATCCTTCTTAACCTTGTGGTAAGTTTTTAAAAATCCCGAGTGCCCTCCTAAGGGAGAGGTGTGCAATTCCAGAAGAATATTTTCTTTAAGTTGGGAATCCTTACAAAGGTATAAGCACTCTTTGTATTGTAATGAATCATTTTTCCAGCTAAATGTATCAGATGTACTGAAATCTTGCTGCAAATTTTGAATAAGTGCCCACACATCTTCATAATTATTCCATTCATCCCTTGCTTTGGTTATCCAATCTCATTGGATAATAGAAATGGAACAAAGCAATGCTTCCACATCCTCATCCTTTCTTAAGAGTGCATCCACAACAACATTTCTCTTCCCTTTTTTATAGATGATTTCAAAGTCATAACCCAACATATTTGTGACCCATGTTTGTTTCTCTTCTTAAGATAATATTTGCTCTAAAAATTATTTAAGGCTATCATGATTTATTTTTACCTTGAAGTGTCTTCCTATTAGGTACAGTCACCAGTGCTTAAGTGCATGTATTATTTCCAACATTTTCTTCTCATAAATAGGTTTGTGTAAATACTTTCCTTCAATTATACAACTTTCAAAAGTAATGGGTCTTCCTTCTTGCATTAAAACAACACAAATTCCATTTCCCGAGGCATAACATACCATAATAAAGGTTTTTGTGAAGCATGGTGTAGCTAAGATTAGTTCTTGGCACATTGCCTCTTTAAGATGTTCAAGGCCTCAGTTGCTTTTGGAGTCCAATAAAATGCATCTTTCTTTAGTAATGTTGTTAGAGATGTTTTTATTCTCCCATAATTCTTAACAAATTTGAGATAACACCCTGTCAACCCGAGAATTCCTCGCAGATGCTTTATGGTTGTGGGAATTTTCCATTCCTTAATGGATTTAATTTTGTTAGGGTCTACCTTAACACCCTCATGAGATATAGTATGACCTAGATATTCCACCTCATATACTCCAAAGAAACATTTGGAGGTTTTTTCATATAATTATTTCTCCTCCAACAGTTTGAGCACCCTGTCAACATATAGAACATTATCCTTCCAAGAATTATTGTAGATTAATATATCATAAAAATATACTAACACAATTTTTCTGAGGAAGAGTTTGAAAATGGAATTCAACAAACCTTGAGATGTAGAAGGTGCATTGGCAAGGCTAAAAGGCATGACCATAAATTCATAATGACCCTCATGAGTTCTAAATGTTGTTTTCAGAATGTCTCCAGTATTCATTCTTATTTGATGATATCCTAAACGAAGATCCAACTTGGTGATGAAAACATCTCCATGTAATTCTTCCAATAATTCATCAATGACAGGAATGAGAAATTTATCTGTAATAATGAGCTTATTGAGCTCCCTATAATCAGGACACATGCGCCATAATCCATCCTTCTTATGAACCAATGATACTATGACAAAGAACTTTGACTAGGTTGAATTATACCAGCCTCTAGCATTACTGCAACCATGTGTTCAATTTCACTCTTTTGGGCATAGGGATATCTGTAAGGTTTGATGTCTGGAGGAACACTTCCTGGAATCAAATGAATAGCATGATCATGATTATGAATAGGTGGGAGGACTTTTGGAGTCTCAAATACCTTGGAATTATTTTCCATTTTTGGAGATCTGGAGAAATAGACGATTTCGATGTTTGAACCTCTATTGAGCATAATTATCCAATTACCCCCCGTTGTTCTTTATTTAGAATCTTTGTCATGCCATTAGAGATGATTATCTTTCCTGTCTTCCCTACAATACCCCTTAATTCAAATTCTTTCCTTCCCAAACATATTTCAAGAAAAGTTCTTTAAAATTAAAAGTTATCATACCCAAAGATTGTAACCATTGGACTCACAGTATAACATCAACGCCACCCATTAGAATGGAAAGCATTGAACTATTCAATACATGTTCTCCCATGGATATATTTTTCATGCCATTAGAGCTTATTATCTTTCCTTTTTTCCCTGCAATACCCCTTAATTCAACTTCCTTTCCTTCCCAAAATAAATTCAAGAAAAGTCTTGGAAATTAAAAGCTATCGTACCCAAAGATTGTAACCATTGGACTCCTAGTACAACATCAACACCACCCATTGGAATGGAAAGAATTGGACTATTCAATACATATTCTCCCCTAGATAGCTTGATATTATGGCACTTTTGAGAGAAATTTATAGTTCTTCCATTTGCAACCATTACTTTACATTCTGATGCTCGATATATGAAGAAATTCAATTCCTTGGCTATCTTACAATGAATAAAGTTATGGGTACTACTCGAATTAGTCAACATTATTACATTTTTCTTCTTAATATGTCCTTCTATCATGAGAGTTTGAGGAGTGGTAATTCCTACCAATGCATTACAAGATATGGTTGGATTCGTTTCTTCTTTCTCCGAGGTTGGTTCTTGGCGTATATCCTCTTCTTTTGAAGTTTTTTGTTGCTTTTCTTCCTCCTCTTCAAAATCTATATAAAATAATTTCTTCTCGACACACTTATGACCTTTAATTTATTTTCTATTACAACCGTAGAAAATTCATTTTACTCTTTTTTCTTCCAATTGTTGTGATGTCAACCTTGTAGGTTGTGGAAGGTTAGGAGAAGCATCACTTCCATATTTATAGTTGTGAGAGTTAGGCTTCCTTGTAGTATAAAAGTAGTTTTGATATGGAGTATAATTGATTAATTTTGATTAGTTATTTCATATATGTATTAGTTTGTATTATCCATTTAATTTTTATTAGTGTACTATGTTAGCTAAATAATCATTTTAAAACTTCCAAAACTTCCAAGGTTTTATCAGTTTTTATTTATTGGCTATATAAATTTTTAATGACCTTTTAAATAATCATAATAATTTCAACGTTTATTGCAAGCACAACTTCCTCTTCAGATGAGGGAGTTGAATATTAGTGTGGACCTTTTACAATTACCAGAGTCCATAGGGATGTTGAAGTACCTGGAAAAACTTGAACCGCACCACTTCAAAGGAACATTGCCTGAGGAATTCTTTCAGCTACGCTCACTGAAATACATGAGACTCAAGGAAGAAATGAGCTTGTTGCCATAGTCTTTGGAGAACTTCAAAAACCTTCTTCATCTTGATTTGTCTCACTACATGTCCTTGGAAATGCTATCATATTCCCATAGAAATTTAACTTAGCTCCAGCATATTGACTTGTCTTGGTGCTCACATTTGAAAACAATGCCTCCTTCTTTTGGAGATTTAACAAATCGCCAACATGTTAAGCTAGACGGGTGTAAAGAGTTGAAGATGCTCCTAGACTCCTTCAGGAACTTAATTCAACTCAAATATCTCGATTTGAGTTACTACGACTAGGTGTCACAACATAATCTTGAACATGCGTAGGTGTCACAACATTGAAGTGTTGCCCCACCAAGTCACACATCAGCAGTACCTCAAAGAACTAATTTTGTCTGATACAGGGTTAAAAGAATTACCGAGTTCCATTGGAGACCTCGCCAACTTGGAAATTTTGTCTATATTTTTCCCTTCATTGGAAACCTTGCCGGATTCACTCGGGAAGTTAACGAACTTGAAGGAATTGACACTTTCTGTCAGGAAATTGGAACATTTTCCGAGTTGGTTGGCCAATTGAATCATTTGAAGTCCTTGTCACTATATTATTCTCCGATTAGGGAAATGCCATTTTCCAGTGTGGACATGGTTCAAGCGGGAGGCTGCATATTGTTGAAAAATTTCATGCCTAGGCTCATTGAGTTAAATCTATCGAAGACGAGAATAAATAAAATATCTTTTGGTGAAGGTGCTTGTCTAGTCCTTAAGGATCTCGATTTCATATATTGTGAGAATCTAGTAGAGGTTGGAGCATTGACGACATTACTGTCATCACTGAATTTGCAATCTTGTCGGGAATTAAAGAAAATAATGGTGCTTCGTGGCCTTGAACAACTTTGACATCTGCAAATGCATGGATGTGAAGCAATAGAGGAACTGCAAGTTCTGGAAACATTGAAATCATTGGAGGAGCTGGAGATAGATGCATGGGAGAATGAGGAAAGAATATGGGCATTGGTTGAGAAAAATCCTGAAAGCAATGTTTTAAAAAATAATGTTAGAATCTTGCAAAGATACTTGGGTTATGAGTCAAAACATTTTGTTGACCGTGTTTTTCTTTAATCAGCTTTAGATCCATGTAAATTTGGATATATTATGCCTTATAAGGATCAATTCTATTGAGGTGCAAAATTTTTCTCAAATTCTAGAATCCAAAAGTTTGCATGATTTTTAATTGTTTATTTATATAATTTTTTTTTTTACCACATTATTTAAATATTTTATATAGTTATTTTTTTTTTTTTTTTCTGAGACCACATTATTTAAATATTTTTTATAGTTATTTAATTTTTTTCTGAGACCATATTATTCAAATATTTTGTATAATTATTTAAATTTTTTCATTTTTAGTTTTTTAAATTTGTTTATTTTGACTTCAATTTTAATGAGGAAGAGATACCCTTACACATCATACCGGGTTGTAAAATACGCCTCTCTAAACAAAAAACTACTTTTTATACAGAAATCCCTATCCAGATCTTTTTCTAAATTGTTGTATTGTGGTTGGAAAATAAAATATACATCTTCAATTCAGTACTTATGCGGTTGAATATTAAATATGAAATATGAGAGATTCATGAGGATGTGAGAGGGGCGAATGGTGTCATACCTACCTTGTCTTTAAAATTATAAAGAAATCAAGAAGAACCCAAATTTGTTTGTCGTTAGATAATAATTTATATAAGAGATTTAAAGAAGCTTTGGGATTAAAAATTATAAAATGTCAATTATAAATATTTGCAATCGGGAAATTTTCATTAAGATTTTAAGAATTTTTATATAATAATTCAATTTAATTTATCAAGTTAGTAAGTTTGTTTTTATTATTTTATTTCATAGTTGCTTATGCCAATAGGCGCCCCCCTATTGGAATTGGCTACTTTAATACTTTTGCTAATTAATTTTTTTGATCGAATGGTCTAAATTAAAAGATGTCAGTATATTCCCGTTGTTGCCACTCAATCAATGAATGAATTGACATTGATAACTTCCTTGCATATCTAAATCAGGTGTTTAAACCTTGTTTAAATTAATTTTTTACCAAACTGGTGAGCTCTGGTATTGCACCAAGAATGCTTCAATGTTGAAAAGTCAACAAGAAATGTGTGTCTAATTTAATTTTCCCATAATTAAATTGGACAACAAAATGTAATATTATCTCATAATCACTTGTAATAGTTAACTGAGTGTGATAAACTCAGTTAGCTCATGAATTTCGAGTTGAGGGTGGTTTGTGAGGCACGAAGAGTGATTCTATTAGTTATGGAGTTTGAGTTGCAGTTTGTGCATTAGTTTAATGCATGAGAAATAAGTTAACTCAATTAATTGAGTTAAAGTTAGTTGAACTAGTTGTAACTGTTTGTTGCACTAGTGAGAGATCAAGTGAATTCAATCGCATTTAATTTACATGCAGTGATCTGCCATGCAACTGATGATATAGTATTAATAACTGCATGCATGTCAATTCCAGTGGAGACTCAATTGAGACAAAGGTTAAAGGGATGTTAACTATCAGGTGTATCATTAGTAGGTTGCCCGCATGCAGTAAGACAACCATAGGATTGCCCATGAGCATTGTAGAGTTTTGTAGGGCTGAGTTTCGAAAAGAATAGGGATTGCATTCCACATGAATTGCGCGAGCAAGGCAGGTTGAGCATAGGTTGAAAATTGGCTAAGCATTGGTTGATTTTGTCCAGATCAGTGTGAGACAGTTATGAGAGTGCAGGAGACTTTGGTGAGAAGAGTGCATTGTAATTGTTTCATGATTCCTTAGTGAACGTACAATAGAAGGTAAAGGATTTTTGAGGAACAAGCTTTCCCCAGGAAAATATCTGTGTTGTGGTTTGATTTGTTTCCTTCTCTTACTTTGTGTGATTATGCGATCGTCTTTATTTTCCACAAATTAATTTGTAGAAGGATTCAATATCTTGCTTTAGCATATCACATGATCGGATTGAATCCATTGGTATACATATTTTTTGTATAAGTTATACATGGTATCAGAGTGCAGGAAATCACTATAGTGGAGAAGAAATTGAGTTTGTGGCTAAATAGCATTCGAATTTGCAAAATTATTCTTGGTGTGATAGGCAGATCAGGATCAAGATGGCTTTCAATGGCTTGAGATTGGTGTATGCACTCGAGGGAAGTTCCAATTATATTGCATGGAAATACATGATGGAGGCAGTTTTGGAGGACAACAGGTTGAAATAATTCATTGATAATGAAATTCCCAAACTCATTGCAGCAGATGCCACTCTTCTTGATGCTTGGTAAAAGAAGGTTGCAAAGGTGAGGAGGATCTTACTAGAGGGAGTACGAGACCACATTGTCTCAAGTCTCCATGGAAAAGAGACTCCATATGAAATGTGGAAGGCTTTGATAGATCTGTTTCAGAGTAGTAGTGATCATAGAAAATTGGCACTGAAGGACAGGCTCAGCAAAATAAAAATGGAGAAAGGAGACACTATTCTGAAATATTTAACCAAGTTTTTCCAATGTCGAGATGAGCTTGGGAGCGTCGGACTTATAGGCCTTCCCAAGAGTTGGAATAGTTATTAGGACTCTGTTAATGGGAGGGAGAAGTTACCAGATCGGGAACGACTTTGGTCGGTGTTGTAGTGTGTTTGGTGCACGTATGTACGAAATCACACCAACTTAAGGGTGTGGTTTACCCCATTAAACTATTGGTAATAGGCAGAAAGAAGTGGAGTCAATAAGCATACTATATAGAGGAAAAAGCATGCAAATGTAAACTAAAAAATAAACTAAAAATAAACATAAAAAATAGAAGCTTTGAAAAGAGTCAAACGAAAAAAATAATGCAAACGGTGGCTCTAGGCCCCTCTTATTGAGCATTGGTAGTAAGAAGAGTGAAAATTTACCCTCTTGCCAAAGGGCTCCTAAAAAATGGTTCTAGGTCCCGATGCAAGGATGTTTTTATCCCAAGCTTGCCTCGGTGCAGTCTCCCTCTCTCTCTACTATGTTGGACTGAACTTGTTGGATGGCCAACAATTAAGTCCCCTCTATCTTTAGCACCGGGTCACACACTGCTGGTATTGCTTGGGCAATTCTGGCCAACATAACAATGTGATCACCCATTCTTCATCTCATGGTGGCATTATATAGGAAATTTCAAATCCTCCCTTCCCTCTCTTGGTACATGGAGGATAGTGACCCAAGAGAGGGGTATGATTCCTTTGTGTGCTCCAAATATTCCATTGTGTGCTCACATAGTGTCTAAGGAGGCATTGGTGGCTGTCCTTAGGCAGCTTCGAGTAAGGAGTGACTTGTCCTTTGCTTTGTGTGGTCTCGGATAGTGGCATTTCTCCACTCTTAGGAATGCGTGCATATCAGGCAAAAAGGTGCGTATAAGGCGCTCTTCTCGAAGGATTATGCATGCAAATATCATTTAGAACTAGTTCAAATTTTATTTTCCTCAGACCTTAGAGATTTTTAAATACTTTCCAAATTATATAATGTCTTGCAGCCCTATAAATCCTTTGGCTTGACATTAATTAATGTCATCTTCTACTGTATGATTTTGCAGTGTTAACAGTTTCCCCCTAATGTGTGAGGTCTAGGAAGGATTGTATAGCTGAAATACATTATAGTTTCTTTTCTGTATTGTGCATAGAGAGAGAGAGAGAGACCTGCGTGAAGCTTTGGAATTGAAAACACCCTACACCGTTTCCAAGAATGAGGATGGCCTAAGGGATCCCTATAAGAAAATACAATTTACAATTCATATACATATTTCAATGAGTCGGGCATGTCCCATAATCGTGATGTTGTGGCTAGTTAAACAAAATTGATAGATTATATGTTCTGTCTATGTCACTACTATGGTAGTGACGCTGGCGGTTGTTGACAACGACTGCTGATGCCCTCAGGGGCATTTTTTCTTTGAAAATAGGTGGAATGAAGTAGCCATATGCGTAAACTTGGTATGGCATATAGCTGCACATTGTACGCATAGGTGCTAGCTGGGACCTTCCTGTGTAAGCATTGTTGACAGAGACACTTATGGAGCCACGGGTCTTCGACAGATTTGATCAAAGTGCAATGGTTGTAAGGCAAGATACCATCTTGACATGAAATATTTTGTCGTAGTCGAATTTCAGGAGGATCGATGACATTTGTGGACAATGATGTCTCCCATAGTGCTGCCTGAGGATGCCCCTTGTTAATAATTTACTGCAGAAATAAAATAGAATTTACCGAGAGGAATAAACATAACTAGTGCCAGCAAAAAATCATTAACATAAACACAAATGTTTATTTGGGAAACCCCCAAATCCAGGGAAAATCCCAACCAATGAAATTTCATTAACCATTGGCCAAAACCTTGGCCAATCTGGCCAAGTGAGCCTTCACCGCTCACCTCCAGGCCTACATTATAATGGAGTATTCCTATCCTTTTATAGGCTCCATTACATGCAATAACATGGGTCGAAAACCATGGGTGCACAATACCATGTTCCCCAAAACCACTACTATTTACCCTAGTCAACATTGAATCTATCCCGAGTCAAGTTTACCTAACAATTCCCCCCTTAAACTTGACTTGGAGATTATTGACTAAATCTAGCCAAAACTGCTAAGTGAGACAACCCCACTCACTCTAGCTCTTCTCCCTTCAAATTTTTACCCAGGGAAATTGTTAACTTGACATCCCCCGCTATCACCTAGGTCTAACCCAGAATTTACCAGTGATTCCCCAACGGTACGCATGCCATACCAGGTCTTACAATAGTATGTCCATTTACATGTAATAAAATTAACTCCATAATATATATATATATATATAAATATATATATATATATATATTATTTTTTTGTTTCATTGTTGCTCTTTGTACATATGAAATCAATGTCCATATAAAAAGAACTCGTCTACTGGATTACATGGGTTACCAGCCGCTGTAACCGCTAGTCCTCTAGGAGTTCTCTTTAGATACATGGTTCATTAAATCAATCCATGTGCACGTATCCTCTCTCCTCCTCTCTTGACACATTATGTGCCCAATGCTCTACTCCCTTATAATGAACTATCTCCTTCATAATAACGTTTGTTGTCGACACCTGCCACCACTGTAGCATTGCGCTCCTTCAAAGGTAACAATGACCATTAAAATATAGCACAACATAATGAATTCATGTAGAGAAAATAGCTGTAAACAATATATTGTTTCCCAGGTGGAAGATACGAAATTTATTTGGCCTTTTATGTTCCCGGTACTGTGTTGCACCACAAAACAATAACTTGCTGCTGTTGGCAGCATTTTCTTTCCAACAACTTGGAAATACAGACCTTGTGACCCTCATCACCATCCATTTCCTCTTCCACGACTCTAATCTTTGCCATGAAAATAGCTAGCAATATAATTCCATACGCTGCATTTCCTCCTACGCAAATTGCTCCATGAGGCCAACACGATCACAAGAGGGCTATCATGATTACAAGAGCATCGATCTTCCTACCTGTCGTTCTCCACATAAACCTTTGTGCAATGTTCTCATCCACCCAAACATTGGCTACGCTTTTTCGAAATTTTCACACTATTATTGTCAAAGCTATTCTCCAGCAATCTCACATGTTAGATGCTCAGCTTGTTCTTGAGCACTGCAACAGAGAGACACTACTTCTGTTGCAACTTCTATCGGGCTCTTCTCACGGTCGCTCTGCATCAAATTCTCATTGACACAATGAGATCCCGTTGCACCATCACTGAGCAGCATTTGGGGCAACCACATCGACCAGCCAGGTTTCAGCCATTCATGGCTTGTTCTTGCTCTCGCTCAGAACGCAGACTCCTTGCTGCCGCTTGCATGCGAAAGTGGCTGAGCACTGTCTAACATCGAACCGGGTGATCAGGAGATCAAGTCTCTTGTAGAAAAATGCTCAAAAATGAAGTTGCTTAGAATTGGTCTGAACCAGATCGAAAGGAAAGAGCTCGCCAAAACGATCCTGTAGCCGTGAACGACACTCAAATCCGTTGCCGTATGGAGGAGATATTGCATTTTGAAATCACCCAATAACCTTCAATTTTGGAAAAGGAATTTTTTAATTTTATGTTTGGGATAATTTTATTTTTAATAAGGTTTAATAAATTAATTAAATTATATAGTTATTAATATTTTATATGGTTTTTATTAATCATATGTTATATTATTAATTATATGTTTTAATTAATTATTAAAAAAAAAAATTAATTAAACCTTATTAAAATTAAAATTTTAATACCACACATATGTTATTAAAGTCCTAAACCCAAATGATACGTTCACATTTCAAATGTTGTAAAGTCATGGTAATGGCATTCAACGTATGGTTTAAAAGGTTGTAATACGTGGCATATTAACCATAAAGGCCTGTAACATATGGGAATGCGTTAATGGAGCAGGCCACGTGCTGTATGACGTCACGGTGGAGTGGAGCGGAATTAAATGCCACCGTTTGTTATGTGATCGTTCACATTATGCGGGACCGTAACAAATAAAGTTAAATGCAACGGTTGGTTCCAACGTATATTCCGACGGAAACCACGCGACATGTGATCACACACATTAACATTAAGTGCTACCCCTCCAATTCGGCGACAGTTTCGGCGGACCCCCAAATTCAGCGCCTAACTCCATATTTGTCGAAGCTATCTGGCAGTTAGCCAGACTTAGCTGGAGTGAATCTAGGCAAACTTCAGTTAGCCATAACTTTGGC
Source organism: Pinus albicaulis (assembly GCA_034641835.2). NCBI lineage: Eukaryota > Viridiplantae > Streptophyta > Pinopsida > Pinales > Pinaceae > Pinus > Pinus albicaulis. Next base: position 1,183,434,557 of record CM076570.1, read on the forward strand.
TAGCGAAGTCCATTTGGGACGAATTTTTTTTTGGATTTTGGGGTATTGAAGCATTCTGGAGTTGTTGGGAGTGTTTGCAGAGCCAACAGGGCACTCTATCAGTGAATTTACCAGCGATTTTGGTCATGGAGCCACTAGGGCCTAAGGAAAGTTTAGCTGTTTTGGACTATCCTCATCCAATGGAGGTGATTGAATAGTCGTTTTATACTGATTTCAGCCTTCTGTATCTGAATTTGCAACTTATTTTGCCTTTTGAGGCTTTATATACAGTGTAATCACATTCTGAGCATTTAATGAAAGAGGGAAAAGCCTAATTAGAGGCTTTTGGACCCAGCAGAGGTAGCACAAGAGAGGGGTGAACTGCTTAAACAATTGCTACTATTATACTGTATATTTTTGCTGCATTATTTCAGATTCTGCTACTTTAAATAGTAACTTTTCATAAGTACTATTTTCCCAATCAGGATTATACAGTGAACAAAACTTATTAGTTCATCTTCAAACCACTTTACTTCATTTGCAGAATACGTAAAATTGCCTATTCACACATTACAGTTGGATTAATGAATACTTTGCACATAAACAAATACTTTCATTGATCGGATCTATTACAGTGATTACATTTCATTTCTTTAGGCAGAGCCAGTTTGTGGGCCAGGTAGCCTCTGGTTTCATCCTTTCTAGTAAAGGTGAAATAACCAGTAAAAGCCCCTTACTGTCAATCTCTGTATGAGAAATACTTTGTTCTCACAATTTCAGATCAGGTTGATATCAGAGCTCTAGGTTTTGCTTAAGAGTTTGTGAAATTTGTGCAAGAAGATTGTGTTATTCTGCAAAATTTGATGCTTACTAGGCTGAAATTGAAAAGAGGGGAAGGTCAATTGGTAAGAGAACAAGTTAATCCTCAACCAAGGAGGGCTAGAGTGCCATTACATTCACCTTCCATTTCATCCTCATTAGCCTTAGAATTAGCCACAAACATGTCTTCCAGAGAAGGAGAAGTACATGAGGAAATAGATCCCAAGGAAGAAGAAAGAGTCTTTAGAAAAGCTTTCTTGGACTTGACTGAGATGGTTAGGATCCTATACCAAGAGAGAAATGATAGGATTGCCAGAGAAGGGTCTAGAAACCAAAAAGAAGAAGGAGATTCTTCAGGAGGGAAGAAAGACAAGAATGAGTCTAAGAAAGGGAATGGAGGAAATGGTGATCCTTTATCTCCATCGTCATCCTCTTCCTCCACATCATCCTCTTCTACTTCTGTTAATCAGTCACACAAAACAAAAACATCTCTTAAAAATCCTTTGTTAAAGCTTGATGTGAAGTTTGAGCTGCCAATGTTTAATGGTGATGTGAATGCAGAAAAATTGGATAACTAGATTAGATAGTTGGAAGTCTATCTAAGAATTCAGAATTTGCATGATGATGACACAAAAATCCAATTAGCCTCTTTGAGAATTGATGGAGCAGCTTTGGTTTGGTGGGAAGCCAAGACCAAGGAGGAAATCAAAAAGCATGGTAAGATAACTCTAACTTGGAATGAGTTCATTACAGCTATTAAGAAACAACTTTATCCTCTTGCTCATATTCAAAAAGCAATCATGAATTGGAAAAATTTCAGGCAACTTAAAGGTCAAAATGTGCAAGATTACACCCAAGAGTTTAGAAAGAGAGCACTCTTACTTGGGGTAGACTTACAAAGTCAAGACACCTTGTTGAAATACATAGGAGGTTTGCACAATTACCTGCAACATACTATTCTAATGTTCAATCCTACCATCTTAGATGAAGTCTGTGTCCAGGCTACACATTTAGAAGCTAGAGGAAAGAATATTTTTGATGAGGATATTAATTTCAAAAACAAAGGAAAGAAGAGAGTTGCAAATTCAAGAAAAGAAAAAGGAAAGTTCTTCTGCAAAAACTGTTCTAAGACAAGTCACGATGAAGATCATTGTTGGAAACTTCATCCTGAACTGAAACCAGAAAAATACAAGAACAAAAACAAGACCAAAGAAAAGGAGAAAACTGTAGCAACAGTTGAGCAAGACTTAGGGTCAGACTCAGGAGATGAGACAAAAAGCATAGGCATGGTTTTAAAGAACATTATGGGGAAAGAAGTGGTGCAAGACACAATTCCTAGTTCTAGCTCTTTGAATTGTCACAAAGATACTCATGATGAAAAGAGGAGGATAGAGCTTTTCCATGTGAGGCTAATTTCAAAACATACCAAAATTGACACACTATTTGACAGTGGATCACAAGCGAATCTTATTTCTGAAGACTTGGTCAAGCACCTTAAACTTGAGACCATTCCACATCCGAAGCCTTATCCACTTGGATGGATATGTAAGGATGCCAATTTGCAAGTCTCAAGGAAGTGCATATTGCGCTTTGCAATAACTGCACATTTTATTGACACAATGGAACTTGATGTGGTGCCGCTTGATATCTCAGGTATTGTTTTGGGAAGTCCTTATTTATTTGACAGGAAGGCCATCTTTCATCGCCATGAAAACAAGTATCACTTGTTCAAAGATGGTAAAGAGTACATTGTGAGAGCTCACAAAAAGAAGCTGGAATATTCTTTACTCCATGCAAGTCAATTGAAAAGACTGGTTAATGCAAGTCAAAGTCTAACTTTGTTAATGTTGAAATGACTAGATTTTGAGCATTCGCCTTTTCATGATGTTGTTAATGATTTGTCTCAGTTTACTTAGTTTAATAACAGTTTGTCTTTGAAAAAAGATGATGTTATGTTGTGCAAATTACCTTTTGGGTCAGCCAATGCAATGAATGAAGTGTCAAAGAAAAGCAGCGCAAGCAAGAAGGACACAATTCAGCATGGGAAAAAGTTGGTTTCAGAATGGTAGAATTTGCCATGGGAATAGTTTGCAAGGTGAAAGTCATTTTAAGTCTTATGGGAAGTTTGATCAATGTAGAAAAAGTTTATTTTCTACAAATTACAATTGTTGTTCTGCAAATTTTAGTCATTTTCATCATGACTCAGGCAATCTTAGCAGTGGTTGATCAGTTGATTCCAGAGACAGATTATCATTTTCACAAAAGCTTCATTTTATGAAATCGGGTAGATTTCAGTTGTTCAAGGGTGGAAGAGTGGAGAATCAATCTCCACATCATCAGTTTCAGTAATCAGAGAGATTTTGGGGTCCAAAAGCTTCCCATTTGGGAGGTGTGATCAGGAGATCAAGTCTCTTGTAGAAAAATGCTCAAAAATGAAGTTGCTTAGAATTGGTCCGAACCAGATCAAAAGGAAAGAGCTCACCAAAACGATCCTGTAGCCGCAAACGACACTCAAATCCGTTGCCGTATGGAGGAGATATTGCCTTTTGAAATCGCCCAATAACCTTCAATTTTGGAAAAGAAATTTTTTAATTTTGTGTGTTGGGATAATTTTATTTTTAATAAGGTTTAATAAATTAATTAAATTATATAGTTATTAATATTTTATATGGTTTTTATTAATCATATGTTATATTATTAATTATATGTTTTAATTAATTATTAAAAAAAAATTTAATTAAACATTTTTAAAATTTAAATTTTAATACCACACATATGTTATTAAAGTCCTAAACCCAAATGATACGTTCACATTTCAAATGTTGTAAAGTCATGGTAATGGCATTCAACGTATGGTTTAAAAGGTTGTAATACGTGGCATATTAACCGTAAAGGCCTGTAACATATGGGAATGCGTTAATGGAGCAGGCCACGTGCTGTATGATGTCACGGTGGAGCGGAGCGGAATTAAATGCCACCGTTTGTTATGTGATTGTTCACATTATGCGGGACTGTAACAAATAAAGTTAAATGCAACGGTTGGTTCCAACGTATATTCCGACGGAAACCACGCGACATGTGATCACACACATTAACATTAAGTGCTACCCCTCCAATTCGGCGGCAGTTTCGGCGGACCCCCAAATTCAGCGCCTAACTCCATATTTGTCGGAGCTATCTGGCAGTTAGCCAGACTTAGCTGGAGTGAATCTAGGCAAACTTCAGTTAGCCATAACTTTGGCTAGGGAAGTCCATTTGGGATGAATTGTTTTTTGGATTTTGGGGTATTGAAGCATTCTGGAGCTGTTGGGAGTGTTTACAGAGCCAACAGGGCGCTCTATCAGTGAATTTACCAGCAATTTTGGTCGTGGAGCCACTAGGGCCTAAGGAAATTTTAGCTGTTTTGGACTATCCTCATCCAATGGAGGTGATTGAATAGTCGTTTTATACTGATTTCAGCCTTCTGTATCTGAATTTGTAGCTTATTTTTCCTTTTGAGGCTTTATATACAGTTTAATTCACATTTTGAGCATTTAATGAAAGAGAGAAAAGCCTAATTAGAGGATTTTGGACCCAGCAGAGGTAGCACAAGAGAGGGGTGAACTGCTTAAACAATTGCTATTGTTATACTGTATATTTTTGCTGCACTATTTCAGATTCTGCTGCTTTAAATAGTAAATTTTCATAAGTACTCTTTTCCCAATCAGGATTATACAGTGAACAAAACTTATTAGTTCATATTCAAACCACTTTACTTCATTTGCCGAATACGTAAAATTGCCTATTCACACATTACAGTTGGATTAATGAATACTTTGCACATAAACAAATACTTTCATTGATCGGATCTATTACAGTGATTACATTTTATTTCTTTAGGTAGAGCCAGTTTGTGGGCCAGGTAGCCTCTGGTTTCATCCTTTCTAGTAAAGGTGAAATAACCAGTAAAAGCCCCTTACTGTCAATCTCTATATGAGAAATACTTTGTTCCCACAATTTCAGATCACCAGGTCACAATATTTAGTTGTGAGATGGAGGTCATCGAGGCTATCTTGGTGCCTTCCTTGAGACCTACAATCCAACTCGCCCCTGCCTTGATCCTCATGAAACTTGCCAAATCTCACCATTCCAATTGTGTTATGGCCCAAGCGTCATCTTCTTTGTGTGAGCTCGATTTCTTGGCATTGATGCCATCGCCCTTGTTTAAGACCACACTTCTGTCACACCCAGGTGACGAGGTCGAACCAATGGACTGTAATGGCTACAAAAGGGTTTTCTGTCTCTGTCCGCAGTAGGGTGCTCACCATCGACAACTTCACATCGTTTTGTCGATATCATGCAGATCTACACATTACAGGCTCCACGCAGTCTGGAGAACGCTTCATCAAGAATGCAAAACTATTTATGGGATCTAAAATCTATGCGGCTCAAGCCTGACATCGATTTCTTTGGCATAGATCTGAACGTTAGGAGAATCCCTTCTCAACTTCGTTGCTTGTTTTCCCCACTGATCTGATGCTTCCAACATTCACCATGGGAAACACTTTCAATGTATGCTTTGAACTCACCTTCAGTGAGCAGAATCCAGATCTGCATATCTCCATAACAAATCATGTCTCCTTTCATAGCCCAATAAAACCCTTGGCAACAAAAGCATCTCTCTGAAGCAAAATACAACTCCAATACCATTTGTTAAGAATTTACCACAGAAATAAAATAGAATTTACTAAGAGGAGTAAACAGAACTAAAGCCAGCAACAAATCATTAACATAAACATAGATGTTTATCTGGGAAAACCCCAAATCCAAGGAAAAACCCAACCAATGAAATTTCATTAACCATTGGCCAAAACCCTGGCCAATCTGGCCAAGTGAGCCTTCACTTCTCACCTCCAGACCTACATTACAATGGAGTATTCCCAGCCTTTTATAGGCTCCATTACATGCAATACCATGGGTCGAAAACCATGGGTGCACAATACCATGTGCCCCAAAACCACTACTATTTACCCTAGTCAACATTGACTCTATCCTGAGTCAAGTTTACCAAACACCCCTTGCATGGGGAGGCGTGATCCAAGGTACTGCTTCCTTTTTGGAATATAGGAGTTGAAGTCGACAAAAAGGAAGCCTCAACCAGACAAAGGATTGTCAACATGGGGGGTCGGAGACCTGGATGTGATGGGTTTAACATAGGCATGTTGGCGAAGGGTGACTGAAAACTGATGATGGGGATTCAGTGGACCGAGGTCAGAGTATACTTAATTAGTTTGGTGGCAGTCATAGTTATTTCTAAAGGGGAAATCCCTAGAGTCGGTAGGACTTGCAAGGTAGGTGTAAACTGGCTATGAATGTCATAATGGCTTGTGCGTGGGGGTGAAATACTTCGACCAAGGGTGATTAAGGACTGCTTCCATGGGAGAAAAGATGAAATGAGAGGGTGAAGGGACAAAGTGCACCATTTGCGGTCTTTGTACACTTACCAAAAGAATAAAATAATGGGGTTTGGTTTGTACAAAACATAGAGACAGGTACCCAAAAACATGAAAGTGTTTGATCACTGATGTTGTGAGGAAGGTATTTTTCTAGGGGTGGGGGTCCCATTCGTTGGTCTCATGTGCGAGGTTGATGAAGCGGATGAAAAAGTGTCGCAGATGGGATTATGCTGGTGGAGGTATGGTGGGCCCAATGCGAGGCACGGTGGTGTGCTTTTGATCCGTTTGTACAACCTGGTCATCTGAGAAGGGGGTTTCAGCTTATATGGTAAACTTGACCTTATGCATGATGAATGGATGGGCATGAGGTGCTTCCCGGACTAGAGTGGTATGGCCATGATGTCACTTTTGTTGTGATATATGGTCTACTATGGGTGACGAGCGCCAAGTAGGGGAGGCTCTACCGACCAACGAGGATGTTTACCATGTGCAGGGTGAGGTGATGATAAACACGGTTGGATATGAGAACCCTATGGTTGATTTATTATGGATAAATGATGTCAGGATATGCAGAGTTGACTGGGACTCTATCGTGCTGGGGGTAGAATGATACCTGCTCTGGGAATTTCAAGAGATACCGTTGTGGGTGGTTTGCGAGGTATTCCTGAAAAACCAACTACCTCAAGTGAAATAATCTTCTTTATCAAATATTATTGAAATTCATGTGATTTAAAAAAGAAGATGAGAGAGGGCATACCTGCCGATGCTAAAAAGTTAATTTTTTGGGAGTGCGATTGCGTGGCATCGCCTCTGTTCATCATGGAGTGCTGATTATGGTGCAACTTATGGTTTGCGGAATGGACCTTCTAATCTCTCATTATGGTCCTCCAAAGTATTTTGAAAAGGGTGATAAATAGGTGAATATGGCCCTAGTTCAATTCATTTGTACTTGTTGAGTTTTTGAGAGGTCAGAGGCTTCTGCATAGTAGTTCTTGTCATTGCGGTCAGATAGAGCACTAGGTACTAGCGATACTATGCCTAGGTAACCTCCATGACATCCTACACTTTAATTTTTACAGCTTGATGGTGTTGGCGTCCATACATACTAAGTTTGTACGGATTTTGGGTGACTTTTGCCCTATATTGCATGGGCAATCTGGGAAAAATTTCTCCTTCTTTGCGCGCAATTTTGGGGGATAAGCATGTGAGGGCGCGCTATTCCCCACTTCTAGCGCGCCTTAGGTGCACATGTGTATAATACAGGCATGCACTAAGCACACCTTTCTGAGGGAAAGGCGTGCAAAGGCCGAGGTGGCAAAGTATTTTGTTTTTTGCCTATTTTTTGGGTTTTTTCTCTATACTGATGGGTACCTGTATTGATGACAGGTTAGTGTGGAGGGAGTGGGACTAGCCTGAGATTCGAACCACATTAGTTGCTGATGCTGGGGTGCGTCGTCAGCTGGCACTATGGGGCCTCCTGAAGTTTGCTAAGAATGAGTTTCTTCGATTGCAGAACCGATTACTATGGTACATTATTCAGCTCTGGTGCAGGAGGAAAAACATATTCATGTTTTTGGTGATGAACCTGGTCATCCATCCTGAGATGGATATATATTTTGTGACCGAGTTACTGCCTCAGGGTGAGGCGCTGAGATATCCACTCCCTACAGGGAGAGTGGACTTGGATAGATTTCGGAGGTGTCATTGTGGTGGGCCACCTCTTACAGAGGGATTCATAAGCATTGCATCATTTACAGATGTGGCAAAGCGATGTGCTCTAGCTGTGATTATGCAACTGGCAGGGTCGTTTTCTCCGCATCTAGCATCCAGCCTGCAGGTTGGAGTTTTGCGCTGGCTGAGGTCTAGGCATTTTTTCGAGTTTGCCCACTTTTTTTTTTATGGGATGGTGTCGCAACTGAACAAGGTCCAACATGGGTCTAAGTCATTTGCATACGCCACTATCTTGTGCATTATCATGTATGAGAGGGTAGTGCTGTTGACGTCGATTTTGGTGGTACTTGCTAGGGGGCCACAAGAGCTACGTATGAGGAGGTGGGCTCTGGTGATGTCGCGAAGCAGTGGTGGCATGGTGGAGCATTATTTTAATGCCATGACAGAGGCCTGGTTAGAGGCCAACCTGTAGCTGTTCTTGCCATACCAGTATGCGGGAATGGACTTCTAGGGCGATCCAAACATGGGTCTCCCGTTTGGTTATGTCTGGGGGCCAGTAGGTATGTTTTATATGTTTTCTGAATTTCTTTTAGTATATATGTACTTATGTGTTTTTCTAGTGACGCTGACATGGTTTTGGTTACTCGTGCAGATGTTGGCGAGGTGGGTCGCCTCGTGGCTCGACTGGTGGGTCACGATCCTCCACAACGACCTAGGGGTGGCCAGGGAGGAGGTGCTGCAGGTGGACTACGTGGTGATGCTGGCAGACCCGGTGGTGATGGTGCTGGTCCTTCAGGGGAGGGTAGCAGCTCGGCTGCTAGAGAGATTACGGCTGAGTGAGCTCGTGCCAATGCAACAGAGGCACGTATTGCAGAATTGACAACTTAGGTGTCAGTTCTTGAGGACTTCCAGGGTCAAGTGGACCACTTGAAAAAGGGTATGTCTACTCGAGGTTTCATGGATGACTTCGAAGAGGTCTGGTTGGAGACTGTGATGGCCTGCAAGAGGGACTATCAGCCCTTCTACATCGAGTAGCGATCACAGTTGCGACGACAGCTCCGATGGTGGCACTGGGAGCAGTGCTGGGCCCAGGTGCCCCTCTTGAGGGGGCACCGCCCTAGATCATGCTTGTACATAGGGAAAGCCCCCATTATGAGGATGCTTCCCTTATTTTTGACTGCTTATGTATCTGTGGGCTGGCTGATCGGCTAGCGATACTCTTTTTTGTACTCAGCCATATATATTGTGATATATATATATATATATATATATATATATATATATATATATATGAGAGATTTTTTGCAGCTCTACATGTTGTGTCACCTATGATGTTATGTTGATGGATATCTATATTTTTGGTTTTTATGTATGATGGTTTATTCAAGATGCATTCTAGTTTAGGATATTATTAGCTATGCGATCAACTATTTGGTTTTGACTCCTTGATACATGTGTAAATGTAATATAGTCAAATTTTCTGCTTAATATTTTGGCACACAAATATTTTCTAAACATATGTGTATCTCTTGTCTCAAATGTTTGGTTTAACTACGACACTACTAACTGGGAATCAAGGCAGATATGCATATGTCATATACCCTGATGGAGGGTATCGCTCATAATTCCAATAACGATGTCATATTCTGCCTGACTTGTATGTTGCTAAACCAATTCACACACCGTTTGAATAGAGTTGAAATTGATCAGGGTGGTAGATGACCCAGGCCGCTGCAACTAAATTTTGAGACCATCGTGATGCTCCATTTTTGTGAAATTGTGAACAAATTCGGAAATAGATGCGTGTGATCTTCTCTTGGTTTGAGAGAAGTTTTTGACAGAGAGAAGAGACTACGCGGAGATGGTTTGCAAGAGGCTTTAGTTCTCTGCAATGGTTGAATCAGTGGTCGTTAAGATCACATAGTATGTATGTTATCCTAGGCTTGGCCGGGGTCATGCTTCATTGGTGTGTGGTCTTAATTTTCTTGTCACGCCACTGAGGGGGCGGAGATGTTGACACATCGATGTAGATTTTATGCCATTCCTGGAGGTCATCCTATCCCTTCTCTATGGTATGAATAATGTTAATGGCAGGATGAAGTTGCAAGGAATAAGTACAACGTCGCTCATAATGATTGCCTTGACATATAATGCAAAATATACTTAATATGAAGGTTCTATCGAGCTAAGTTTAGGTCTGATGGGGAACCAACACCATAATGCAGCTAAGTTAGGACAATGGACAACTGCATGATCAGGAATTTTGCATAACGTGCATGTTGGTCGGCTCTGTGGAGAGCAGTTGGAGGTAACTAGGGGTTCCCTGGTGGGCCGCTCTTTAGCTATCAAGAACATGATGGATTTACTCATCACATCTTCTTGGGTTGTGGAGCTACTCGTGAACTCCGCATCCATGTCTTCCTCTTGAGAGATGCAAAATATGGCTGAACGTAAACTAGCGAGGGCTAGTCGGAATTGGGGGATATAGTGACAATTCTCCAAAAGGTGATTTTCGGCGCATAATGGACATTTGAATTGCACTACACACAATCCCACATAATCAACCCTTTCTATTGGATACCATCTGTGGATGAGTTCCAAGGCTACGCATTCTTCAAGAAAGTGACCACATTCATCACATAGTGTGCAACGTATAATGGGTATGATTGGGGGTCTTTCTAGGGCCCTTCGTTCTTCCTGTAGGTATAGGATGGTACGAGGTTCATTTATGGATGCCTGGGTGGAGGGATATTCTTGATAGGATCGCTCGATGGCATGTAAGGTGTCCCTATATCATGGGATATTTGGGTAATGGTGGGTATAATGCCCATAGTTGCTGCAGAGGGTGCATGCGTGATTGGTACATAGTGCTTTGCATTTAACTTTGGTGGTAGGTTCCTTTTCATGGAAACGTGGCGTCGCGATGTCTATTTCAGAACCAAGGAGTGGTTTTAATTCATCTAATTCTGGAAAGATATGGGTAGGGTGACCTATTACGTCACATATGGTGCAGACTGGTGATTCCCGCTGTATGGCGAAGGTCACCATCTTCTTTCCTCTCTTCTCGATTTTCTTAGCTATGATCATTGGTTTTGCAATGGGAACTTCCTTTGCATGGGTGGTCTCAACTGTTTCTTGGATGGGTGGGGGCTCCTCGTGACTGAGGGGCTTTAACCCTGTGGTAGTAACGTGGGTGTCTCCTGTTCTTGAAGGGGGAATGAGGTACCAAACTGGGAATGCCAACTAGATGTTGGGTATCAGCAGTGTTTCCAAAACTTGTTGGAAGATGAAGCCAGTTGGGGGGTAGAGGAAAGGGGTTTGGGAGGCGAAGTAGGCTAGGGAGGCTTCTGTGGCCGATGCCTCGGTGTCGCTACTGCTTTTGTCCATGTCCTAACTAGCTTCGACGCCTGATGTGGACATCATGCACAGTGGAGCCCCTGTGAGATTTAGTTGTGACTTAGGGATAATGGGAGGATATCCTAGGAATGACCCTAGAATGGACGATGATTCGAATTGGCCGGGGTCATATTCTTGGTATCGTGAAAGCGCATTCGTGGATGTACCTACATAGGGTAAGATTACATCGGTGTTTTTTAGGGGATTCTTCTCGCTGTGCATCAGTTGGTCTACAGTAATGATGTGGTCCTCATGGGGGAACATCATAATGTGGAAGACGGAGGAGGCTATGGCAGACATGGCATACATATAACTCCACCCGAGGAGTATATTGTAATCGAAGTGAGTGTATAAGACTTCAATGTCTATGTGGACGGTCTTTCCAACTAAGTAGACAGGGACATTTTGGTATAGGCTGACGGGATTCAAAGGATGACCATCGTATTCTTGAAGCGTGATGACTGAGGGTTTTAGTTTGGGAGAACCTAACTTCTGCCAAACATTTTTTGACATAATGCATGTGGATGCACCCTCATCTATGACACAGCGGTGAATAATGATATTCTGGACCGACACTGGTATCTGGAAGGCGATCATGGAAGGAATCCTAGGGGTGGCTTTGTCTAAGTCAAAAGCCATTAGGCGTGTATCGTCAGGATCGATACTGCCTAATGCAAAAATTAGGGCTTTCCGTTGTTTCGGGCATGACTGCAATACTTCCAAAGCTAACATAGCAGTGAGAGATTGTGCTAAATCATCCACGATGCTATAATTATGGGCCCTTTGGAGTGGTTTTCTGCTCGCCTATTAGGTCCCTTTGCCATCTTTGCAGTGGTTCTATAGGCATCTTTGAAATGGTCTAAGGTGCATTCGGTGCACTGGTACTTGTCCTTGATGTATTGGTGTCTCGTGAGTTGTCATAGTTGTGATTGCGTGTTTGGAAAAAAATCTCTTCTCCAGTCATGTAGATTTCATGCCTACTTTTCTTGGAGTCGTTTGGGTTTTGCTGGTGAGTGCTTACCATCCCTTGACCAGGGAAAGGTTCTTGCATCATAATTGTTTGCTAGGAAGATCCGCCCTATCCTCATTTACTCTCTAGCTTATTTAGCTTAGGGAGATTGGGAAAGTGGTGAGTATAGTGACGTACTCACCACATATCAAACAGGAATGGTTTTTTCGAAGAGGTGGCATTTTTATCTACCATTGGGAATTGCTCAGCTCCTGGTTTTGATTCCAGTTGGAGTTGCCTCCAACCTAGGATCATGGTGGGCACTGTTGGTTGTTGCCCCCCTATTGAGGGTTCCCTTTTTTCTTGTTTTTGGATTTTTTCTTCACCACGTTAGGAGGGTAGTTCTCCTGATTATATTGGTGTGGTTGGTTTTGGGACGGCTGCAAAAATTTCACTTGTGCATTTTTCTGCATAGGTGGGTCATGTGCTGGGGCCTGAGCATAATGCGGTCCCTAATTCGCACTTGGCTATTGGGGGGGGGAGCTCTTCTATCAGTGTTTCTCTCTACATACTGGGTCCCATAAGTCGGAGGATAAGGTCCTCCCTGGTGATACTCTTGCGCCCTATTAGTCAAATTTCGCTGAGGCATATGATGACTTTGAAAACTAGGTTGAGGCATGTTCTGGGTAGAACTGTATCTGTAACCAGGGTTTTGACTGCTGCTGCCTAGGTAACCTTGGGTCATTGACCCAATTAGCCTATCTGCAGAGTTCGATGCTCCTGGAAATTCTTGATAAGTTTGCAGGTGCGGGGCGTTAGGTAAGATGTTGTAAATGTATCCTAACTGTGTATAAATCAGGTCAAGTTTATGGGCTTTGCTGATTGCGTCCTCTACGGATTTGGGATTCTGCTGTACTGCATCCTTTGAAATCTCTGCCATAAGAGTTTTCAAGAACAAATCTAATTGAAACCTGTTGTCAAGTTTAGATTTACATAAATTACGACGTCGCCTTCATTCATGGAGATGGTCCGAGATATGGACGATGGGGGTTTGTCTAAAATGCCTCAGTAATTCGATTCTGGAATCATGGTGAATTGGTAACTGCAAATATGTTTGAGGGTGTTAAAGGTTCCAGGTGAAGCTGAGGGTTGCTCCACGTACCACTTCACGGATACTCTTGTAAGAGTGCGTTGAAATAATCTCAATTGGATAGTGTCATCCATGATACTATTCGATGAGCACCATAGGTGAAAGGTCATGACATGATTACCTAGATCTTTTGCTTGCTTACCTTTGAACTTTGGTATATCTGAAAGGAGCTTCGTTGGCATGAGAGGCCATGTAGGATCATGTGCGATGGGGTCATTCGTCAACTTGGTTAAATCATGAATATTTAATGAAGCTAAGAAAGGTGACAAGAGGTTGATGCCATTGCAATGTGTGAAGACACAAAGTTATGGTTAGAACAAGGGTTAGTCTGTGACGTACCCTGCTATGTATTCAGCTGGCTTCCCAAATCGGATGCACTCTTTTTCCCCGTAGAGGTCGTGGGAGGAGTGGTGAGTGGTGTGGTGTTGGGGACCGAATAGGGTTCCCAACTACGGCTACCCTAATAAAATACAAACCAATAATGGTGGCAGCATTCCGTCTTTGACGCCTGAATGGCGAAAGACCTGGAACCCCTCTCGGTAATGGGGAGAGGTCCAAAAGATGCCTGTATCGATGAGATTCGGTTGGGACCTATCAGGTGTCGCCCAGGTTTTGGAAAAATTTGAGAGGATAGAGTCTAAGATCAAAGAAAACTTCTTGTCACATACATAAAACAAAGCAAAAAATAAAATAATTTTCCCTTTAAATTAATCTATCTAATCAAGCAATAAAAAAAGTGGTTTTTTTTTGCTTGCATATGATACTCAAAATCCTAGAATACCTATTGCATACTCACACACTCAAAAGTAACTGGGCCTTGAGAAGATTTCTTATGAGTGTTGGCACAACGTCCCGTAAAAGCTAGCGACGCCCCCAGTCAGCTGAAGAGAATCCACCAAGGTAAGGGTAGAGGGTCTGGTGCTTGCTTGCACCGTCACCTATAGGGAAAAGGTTGCCCTAGTTTTTGGCCACTAAGAACCACCATCCTATGTGAATGTTCGAGTCTTGGGATTCTTGGTAGTCAGCTAACAGTACTGAGTATCAACCAAGTCAGGTAGCCCTAACTAATACTTGCCCACACTGCACCTAAGCCTAACCCCCTCTGAAACGGGTCTATGCTGGGCTCGGGTTTTATTTTATGTGGGCTGATAGGTGGATTTGAAGCTCCCTAAATACATAAATTCTATGTTTCAGTATGAAGCATGATCAAGGCGGCTTATTGGATGCCTACACCCGTGATCCTAACTTAAGCTATAAATTCTTTTTTGGCCCCTGTGGGGAGAATTTAGTGAGTTTGGTAAAGTTAGTTTTACGTTTCTTTGCTTTGCTTAGTGGGTGAGTGTGTGTTAGCACAAAGTGGACAAGCACATAAATTTAACGTGTGGCTATCGATGATCCTTTACAAAATCCCCTATTTAAACTATGTTGTATTGTTCCTGGCTCAAATGAAAAACATGTGTGGATAATGGGCCACTTTCAATTTTCCTAGTTAATATATGTGACCAACTATAGGGAGATGGTGAATTGTGAATAGGGAGCATTCATATGCTTACCTAGGATCATCGAAGGGTGCAAAGGTAGTAGAGATTACTTTCTCTTCTATAAACAATTCAATCCTAGTCCCGAAATTCCTAGTGCAAAAATTGAACTAAAATAAAAACTTCTACAATAGAAAAAAGAAAACTAGCTATGAATGCATAGTCTTGGGCCACTTACTCGGGCTAGTTATCTAGGTGTGTAAGTACCAAAATTTTCAAAACATAATTTTTTTTCTGGAAAGCAAGTTATTTCCCCCCTACTTAAACTATGTGTAAACTTTGAAAAAATCAACTTGAAGTAAAACTGACACTAAGCCTACAAAAAGCAGCTAAAAGTGAGTTTTAACAAGCTACGGGGTACCACAACTAGTGATGGCAGGTGTATTAGGGGATGCCAAGCACTTTACAAGCAGGAAAAAATAGAATTTAGCGAGAAATTTCTCATTTTGTAATTTGCGCGCAAAAAGCTGAAACAGGTGCGCATTCTACGCGTGGGTCAGCTTTGAACGCGTGCCCTACACGTCTGTGAGGAGAAAACACATGCAAATTCCTGCAAGAAAAAAAATTAGGAGCTTCTCTTTTCAATCTGTCACTTGGTATGAACTAGGGTCCACAAGAGAAATCAAGGGAAATTTAGCTCCACTCCATAGCATAGACAAAGGTCTCCTGCAAAAAGAAGGCACAACCACATACACTTGGTAATAAAATGTTAGTGGAGTCACCAATCCTGTTGTAGTGTGTTTGGTGCACGTATGTAGGAAATCACACCAACTTAAGGGGTGTGGTTTACCCCGTTAAACTATTGGTAATAGGCAGAAAGAAGTAAAGTCAATAAGCATACTATATAGAGGAAAAAGCATGCAAATTTAAACTAAAAACTAAACTAAAACTAAAAATAAATAAACAGAAGCTCTGAAAGAGTCAAACGACAACAATAACACAAACGATGGCTCTAGGCCCCTCTTATTGAGCGTTGGTAGTAAGAAGTGTGAAACTTTACCCTCTTGCCAAAGGGCCCCTAGATAATGGTTCTAGGTCTCGATGCAAGGATGTTTTTATCTCAAGCTTGCCTCGGTGCAGTCTCCCTCTCTCTCTACTGTGTTGGACTAAACTTGTTGGATGGCCAACAATTGAGTCCCCTCTATCTTTAGCTTCGAGTCAAAAACTGCTGGTATTTCTTGGGAATTTTTGGCTAGCATAACAATGTGATCACCCATTCTTCATCTCATGGTGTCTTTATATAGGAGATTTCAAATCCTCCCTTCCCTCTCTTGGTACATGGAGGATGGTGACCAAAGAGAGGGGTATGATTCTTTTGTGTGATCCAAATATTCCATTGTGTGCTCACATAGTGTCTGTTGGTGTCCCATAATTTGGCAGATTGGTAAACCAAATGACAGGGTAACATTAGACAAAGCTTTGGAGTCCTAGGACCTAGCCTTCCTGGACTCAGAAAGGGCTCTCTCTATTATGCGAAGGATGTGAACTTGTTTTCTTTGTATGTTTGATTTTAGGCTAGCTGTTAAGTATATTTTGGTTTGTTTTTTGGGTTTTTGAGGTAAACTGATCAAAAAGGAAAAATAGAAAGAGAGTTCATCAAATCAATAGGGCTATGGGGTCAGATAAAGTCAAGATTGTCTAAATGGTGGACAAGGTATTACTTCATGGCCGATTTGGTCAAGGTAAATGGATTCTTTGGGTCAAAGTGAAGTGAAAGGAACATTAAGTTTGTGAAAGACAAAGAGATCTTAAAAATATATAGTTTTAAAGAAGGTATTCATGAGGTAGGGAAAACCATAAATCTCTATGAATAAAACTCAAACTGATACATATGAAAGACAAACAATCCAGCGATACATAGAAGCATAAGAACCTCTAACTCTAGAAAATCACCTTCAGCTGTTGGGAAAATAAATAAGATAAACAAACAACTCAATCTATGAAGAGGGAACTCCTAAACAACATATCTTGAGCTATCGGGAACTCTGAAATAAGTTTGAAAGCATGGACAAAGGGCAAGATCGAACAAGACCTCTTTGACTTACCTAAAACAACCAATATTTCATAGAAAGATTTCAGAAATGGAGTTTTGAGAAACTATAAGTAAGCAGGGCATACCTTAAATCATGCTAGATAGCAAAACATACTAACCATAAATGAAACAAATAAAAATTTCTTGATGGACCTAAAGGGCAGTTAAGAATCCTTTAGAAATGATTAAGAAGAGGAAAACATCAAAGCCATAACATGCAGGATGTTTGAGGTGCTTCCATGAGCATGTCTCAACATATACTTTTATGATCTACAAAAAAAAGAAGTATGGAACATCAATAAAAACAAGGAAACATAAACAAATTAGAGAAACATCACCATTCACCAAGCCATGGAATCCTGCACACAATGCTCCTCCACCATCAAGCCAAGCAAGACATCATCCACTTCATAAAACAAGTATTTCTTCCAAGCTCATAATGCTATGTATTTTTCTCAATATATCAAGTTCCTCCCCCTTGTTACAATGAATCCTCTTGGTTTATATAAGCCAACGAGGAGGAAAACCACATAGAGCAACTAGAAGGACATTGGCCAAAAACAAATATCTAAAACTGTCCTTGAGGCTTAACAAATTCCAAGGCACAAAATATCTTTCAAAAATATATTTTCAGACCAAAATAGCAAAAAAGAATTACTTTCAAGGCCTGACACACAAGATAAACTTGCTTAACGCACATTTGGCCCAGTCATCACTCAGAAAAACTACCTTTCAGCAAAATCTACAGGAGCATAGCACTAGAAAAAAGTATGTTTTGAAGTGAAGTTTTGGCGGACCTCCTGATGTCGAAATGAGTCCCGTGATGGCTCTTTGGAAAGCTACGGATGTATAATTTCCAAAACTACCTTATTTTTCCCAATATGATGCCTAGAAGTTAGTAAAAAAGTAGAAATAGTGAAAAAACCTAGGAGTGTAGCACCTACTGATATTAGGGGCAGAAAGGTTAAAAAATGGTTGTTTTTGGCCTTTTTGAGGGATCAAAATAGCTTCATTTGATCTAAAAAATTTTGAGCATGTTCCTTTGATGTCAAGGAATCCAAAACTATACTTTTCTTCAACTAAGGATGCTTCAAGAAAAAGTTAAGGTACCCATGATTTTATACTTTTAGGCCTAAAATTCACAAAAAACAAGAATGTCTCCAAAAATGCCCAAATTTGGTGAGTCAACCCCTTATGGGTTTTTAGAAACATGCAATGAAGCTTGAGGAATAATTCCAAGCTAGGATAGGTCTTTTCCATTTTTTTCCGTCGGGCGCCTCCTTTAGGCAGCTTTGAGTTTCCTTCGGGCAAACTGATTCAACTTCTTGTAGTGCTCGTTCATTCTTCTTTGTAGGCCCAAATCCTTGTTAGCTTTCTCCAATTTGGTTTCCAAATGCTGATTTTCCCTCTCAAGCCAAGACTCTCTATCATTCTCAATTTCTTTAGGAAGGAGCTCCATAAGAGGGTACTTCTGTGCACAAGTTGATTCTTCCTCTTTCTGCTTTTGTAATGCTTTTCTAAGACCCATGGTCCTAGGTCTCTTTATTTCTAGCCCTTCTTCTTCATCATTTTTTCATACTCACCCATGTATTCTTCTAGCCTCACTTCTGACTTTCGAGCTTCCCTTCGATATTTGAGCGCTCAAGCCTCAAATATTTCCATATGTCCACTCATTTGATTATTTTTCAATTGAAAATAGTGGATGATGTCTTTTGACCTTTCTAGGCCATTTTCCAAGTCTTTAATTTGAGCCTCCCAATTTTGCAAAAGAGATCTAAGAATACTAGCCTCATCATCTTCAACATCACTATATATTTGTTTTAAGTAAAACTCCCTTTCATGCTCATGGCTGCTCTCCTACTGTTCAATATTATCTTTGCCCTCACCTTTAATGATTTTCTTTCCTCTGGTTTTCTTGGGCAATTCTACTTTTCTCTTCTTTGGCAAGTTGCCTCTACTCCTTAGTGCCCTAGTTACATTGCTAGTCACTATTTGAGTGGTTTTCTTCCTTGTTGTTTTGTTGTTTTTAGCCTTTGCTACTTTTGATGAAGGAAGCATGGCCCATTGACTTGGAGAGGCAGTAAACACATGCTCTTGACCTTGCTGATGATGAGTGAGAGGAGGAGTTAATACCTGGGCTTGTAAGTTTGGTCTCCTGCAGCCTTAGGGCTGTCCTCTTCTCCAAAAACATTCTCTGCTTGCACTTCCTGGTTACGTTGCTGTGGGGAATTTCCTTGTTCATTAAATTTGATATTTGTAATGTACTCATCATTAGGAGTAAACTTAGAAAGATCATGCTCCTTTTCTGTTTGGTGGGAGATGTCTAGCTCTACTGTTTCAACCTTTTCAAAACTATCTCTGCCTTCATTTATCTTCTTGTTGTCATGACTGTTTTTATTACTTCCCTCTTTGCTGTAATTGCTTCCACTATTTTCATTATTTTCAATGCTTTCCTGATGTGGACTACCTTCATCATGATCACTGTTTTCATTTTCTTGATATGGGTTGCCTTCTCCGCTAGTATCTTCACTGTCTCTCTGTGGGCTTCCTCTTTCTTCATCACTGTCTTCATTTTCTGGTTGTGGGCTGCCTTCTTCTTTAATATATTCACTGTCTCTCTGTGGGCTGCCTTCTTCTTTAATATCTTCACTGTCTCTTTGTGGGCTGCCTCTTTCTTCATCACTATCTTCATTTTCTCCTTGTGGGCTATCAGCTTCATGATTACTGCTTTCATTCTCTCCTTGTGGGCTGCCAGCTTCATGATTATTGCTTTCATTCTCTCCTTGTGGGCTGCCTACCTCATCATGCTTTCCTTTGCCTCTACTACTTCTTTCATCACTGTCTTGTTCTTTATCACCATACCTTCCCTATTATTTGTCACCATCCCTTCCCTATTCTTTGTCACCATCACTTCCTTGTTCTTTGCTTTTACTATATTTCTCACTGCTATATGTGGAGGATGGTTTTTTTTTGGGAGTTGACTCATGATAAGAAGAGGAAACATAAGGTGTGGAGGGAAAGGAATGAGCATGAGGAGGGTCTCGGGATGAAAATGGGCTAATTTGTAGTGGCATAGAAGATGCAGAAGTGAAATCAGGGTGAGAGATGAAAGTTTCCCAAGGGATGCCCTTTTGTTTCAGCTGGTGAAGGATACTGATCTTAATGAGAGAGTGATGGAATAAAATGGCTTTGTGTCGAGCTGGAGGATTTTTTCTAACAGTGGAAGACATCTTGTCTATACTCTTGCACAAGAAGAAGGGTAGGTTTAGCAACTTAGCTTTTGTGAAATGCATAAGGAATTTGACATGATAGGCATATACTTGGGAGAATATACCTTCACAATTGAAAAAATTCATGATTATTTTCATGAGGACTGCATAGTCATCCAGCAAGTGTGAGAAAGGGAAAATGGAGCTGCATGCATCTTGATGATTTGGCTTGAGAAAAGGCTGATAGTGGCTGAGGTCAAGGTATGATTGTTTGAACCACTCCTCTCCTATGTTAGGGATTTTGGTTTCTTTAGAAACAACTCTAGGAGTGAGTTAAAAATATAGACCTACTATGTGAACTTGATTTCCATCCAATCTTAGGGCAAACAACTTAGTTAAATAAGGGTGGCTAGTGAACTCTAGTATTCTACTGCAAAAATCAAAGCAACCTACCTCCTGAAAATATGAAAATATTGAGGGAGAGGTAGTGATTTCTTGAATAGTGGTGGGCTCAAATCTGTTGTGTTGGCCTCAGGCTTTTTCACCCTTTTGTTTGGAGGAATTTTTATTTTTCTGTTCCTCTCTAAATTCAACTTGAAAAACTTCTTTGTAGTGATGAACACTGATCCTTGAGAAAGACAAGCAATTTTTTGGCCCTTTGTAATGAAATGATCAGGTGCTACATCCTTGGACACAGATGCATAGCGTCTGAATAGAGGCTGCACGAGAAAAATACACTGCGCTAGTTCAAAAAACTGGGTTTTTGAATGAGGTTTGAATGACGGGCAGTTGTGGGCGCTGGGCAGAAAAATTGAACGAGGATCGGGCATTGAAACGTGTCGCGCGAGTGAACAGGCACGTCGTGCCATTTGTAAATTCCTTTAGTGAGCTGCTACAGGCGCGTAGCACTCAGGTACAGGCGTGTTGCGACCAAAGATTTTTGCACGAGGTGATTTCCAAGGAACCAGAGAGACCCTTTCCTCTTGCCAATCGATAATATGAGAGAAAGATATGCCCTTTGAGAAATTTTGTGCCTTGTGAAATGTTTTTAAAGCACACAGCCTTCCTTTTGACTTTCTCAAAAAGTTTTATTAAACCTTTTCCTTTTTTTCCTCATTTACCTTATTTCTATGAAACAGTTTTGAAACATGTGTTACAGTATTTTATTTAAAAAGTGCTTCGTAAATAGAAAAACAAGTTTTCATTTTTTTGTGTAAAAGCAAACCTCCCCTGTTTCAACTCATAAAATGTGCCCTCTACTTTTTATGAAAGAGGCCCTTTTACCGACTGTAGGTACCCTCTGCTTATGTATGAAGGAGGTGCCACTTTTTTTGGATTTTTAAGGTAGTTCCTATAAACTTTTGCCTCTCTGTTTTTGTTAAATGAAGGAGGTCTTTTAAAGCAGTCTTTTCCCTCTACTTCTAAATTGATGGAGGTCCTTTAAAGCAATGTTTTCCCTCTACTTATAAATTGAAGGAGGTCCTTTAAAACAACTTTAGGCCCGATCTCTATTTTCCAAATGAAGCTTTTAGCCTTCTAAAAAAACTGTTTGTGTCATGCCCTTTGCTTATCATCTTTGAATGAGACTTGTAATTAGACATAAACTGTTTAGGCCCTCTGCTCATGATTGAAGGAGGCAATGCAAGCACAACTACTTAGGATCTCTGCTTATGATTTGAATGAAGCCTCTCTTGAAAACTAAACCTTGTGCCCTATGTCTACTTATCACTAAAGGAGGTAAATTAAACAGAACTGTTTATACCCTCTGCTTATCATCATTGAAGGGGGCACCTCATAAAAATAAGTGATTGCCATCTGCTTATCATTGAAGGAGGCATTTCATAAACACAAGTGATTGCTATCTACTTATCATTGAAGGAGGCATTTCATAAACACAAGTGATTGCCATCTGCTTATCATTGAAGGAGGCATTTCATAAACACAAGTGATTTCCATCTGCTTATCATTGAAGGAGGAAATTCAAATGGTTTATCCTTTATCAATCTGTATGAGACAAGTTTCTTTGTAGAAATTTATGGTGAAGATAGTGAACAGGTAAGATATTTCAAACTCCAACATATCTGCTTTGTGTCTCTTAGGTTAACTCCCTTTTGTAGTAGCTTTAGCTTCCTCTGTGATGACAATGTCTTCGATGGTTTAGAGTCTAGGCTATAGGGATATTAAAAAGGCAGATGTTCCCTTTTTATGCTCTTTCACTTTGATGCCTATGTTAGGTAAACTTGACTCGGGATAGAGTCAATGTTGACTAGGGTAAATAGTAATGGTTTTGGGGCACATGGTATTGTGCACCCATGGTTTTAAACCCATGGTATTGCATGTAATGGAGCCTATAAAAGGCTGGGAATACTTCATTGTAATGTAGGCCTAGAGGTGAGCGGTAAAGGCTCACTTGGCCGGATTGGCTAGGGTTTTGGCCAATGGTTAATGAAATTTCATTGGTTGGGTTTTTCCCCAGATTTGGGGTTTTCCCGGATAAACATCTATGTTTATGTTTATGATTTGTTGCTGGCTCTTTCATGGTTATGTTTATGTTTATTTCTCTCAGTAAATTCTTGTTTTATTTTTGCGGTAAATTTCTAACAACTAGTATCAGAGCTATGGTCCAAGATTTGGGCTTCAGAGGGACGCCTTTGTGGCCGAAGAATGGAGCAACGAGACTGAAGAATATAGCAACGATCTTTCCAGGAGTAGGAACACTCTAACGGATGAGAGCGAGATTTCTACTGAATCATTTCCTAGTTTTTATGATTCCAGCACTACTAGCTCTCAGCTCTACGGAGGCTTTGAGAGCCGATTCAATCATGTCTGGCCACGTTGGGTGAGCTTCTTCTCAGCGCCTCGTAGGGCACCGACATCAGGGTGTGGAAGCAACTGGATCTGCACCAGTGCGCCAGTTTTGGATGTGGCCACGGTGGGCGACAGGGTGGTGAGCGCGCATCAGGACCAGCGGATCAGGGTCTGGTAGCACTCCAAGGGTGGAGCCATGGTTTTTAAATTGGCGGCCACGATGCCGACTGTGAAGGACTGCGTGGTCGGTGGGATGAGTTAGAAGAAATACGTGCAGACTCGGAGGCACCATCGGCGTCTCTGGATAGAGCACACCGATGCTATCTCGTGCCTGGCGGTGTCCACTATGGTGAAGAAGTGTAGGAAACTAGTTTGAATGGCCCCTACATAATAGAGAAATGGATTTTGTAGCTTTCACTGAAAAATACTTGCTGATTGGATTATTAGCAGGATTAAATGTTACAAGTATTCAGGTCTGGCAAGCATAAAATTTTGCGTGCGGCAAAGAATGGTGAAAAGAAACTCACAAGAAAGTTAAATGGGTGCGTTCCATAGTGCAACGTGAAGCGCTGGATGTTGCACTGGTCTTGAATGGTGAAAGGGATCGATTTTTTAGAGTTGAGAACATGTATTACAGAATAATTTTATGTGTTCAAGGCACAGGGAAAAGGCTCTCAATGTGGTCTACAAAGGCAAGCT
Organism: Pinus albicaulis; assembly: GCA_034641835.2. Taxonomy (NCBI): domain Eukaryota; kingdom Viridiplantae; phylum Streptophyta; class Pinopsida; order Pinales; family Pinaceae; genus Pinus; species Pinus albicaulis. Next base: position 1,183,458,242 of record CM076570.1, read on the forward strand.
CAAGAGTGACCATCCGATTGCCGTTAAGCGGTTTTAGAAAATAGCTTGGTTCATTGCATGGCAGTTTTTTGGAGGAAGCAAGAGCTGTGGGTCAACTTCGCCATGAGGGATTGGTGAATTTTATACCATGCTATTGTGATGGTGATGAGCGTTTGCTTGTGGCTGAACATATGCCAAATGACACTAGTAAAGCATCTCATGCAGAGAGGTAGGACCTAGGAGAGGTGCAATCTATGAAGTGAGCTTAAGAGTTGCACTTCACTTGGCACAAGCAAATAATTAGAATGGACTAGCAAAAGCGTAGAGGGAAAATTCATGTACAACTATGATGTCCTCTTTGGAGAGGACATCATGAATTAAATGTAGAGAATGAGAGAGAATATGAGCACGCGGATTAATTAATTGATGAACCATGTATCTGAAGAGAAATCCTAGAGGACTGGCGGTTACAGAGGCTGGTGACCCATGTAATCCGGTAGATGGGTTCTTTTTATATGGACATTGATTTCATATGTTCAAAGACAACAACAATGAAACAAAAAAAAAATTATTATGGAGTTAATTTTTACATGTAAATGGGCATACTGCTGTAAGACCTGTTATGGCATGCGCACCCCTAGATAATCACTCGTAAAGTCTGGGTTAGACCTAGGTGATAGGGGGATGTCAAGTTAATGATTACCCTAGGTAAAAATTTGAGGGGGGAAGAGCTAGAGTGAGCGGGGTTGTCTCATCTAGCAGGCTTGGCTGGATTTAGTCAATAATCCCCAAGTCAAGTTTAAGGGGGGAATTGTTAGGTAAACTTGACTCAGGATAGAGTCAATGTTGACTAGGGTAAATAGTAGTGGTTTTGGGGCACATGGTATTGTGCACCCATGGTTTTCAACCCATGGTATTGCATGTAATGGAGCTTATAAAAGGCTGGGAATACTTCATCATAATGTAGGCCTGGAGGTGAGCGGTAAAGGCTCACTTGGCCGGATTGGCCAGGGTTTTGGCCGATGGTTAATGAAATTTCATTGGTTGGGGTTTTCCCGGATAAACATCTGTGTTTATGTTTATGATTTGTTGTTGGCTCTTTCATGGTTATGTTTATGTTTATTTCTCTCAGTAAATTCTTGTTTTATTTTTGCGGTAAATTTCTAATAGCCTAAACTGCTAGAAGTCTTTTGCCAGAGAACTAACATATCTATTCTCATAAGACTGTTTTTCAGAGCTGTGCCCATATGTTTGGGAAGAATGTGAAAATGCCATTGTGTTGACATGAAGTGCTAGATGCAGTAAAATCCCAACCTTTGTACTCATTTTTACATGGTGGATGATTCTTTGAATTTCTTGGTGCTTTGAGTTTGTAGGTATGAATCATGTAGGTTTCCTTTCTCTTTGAAATTTGTATTTATTTTATTTCCCAACAGTCAATTGTTTTAGCTTTGAAAACTTTCCTTGAAGTGTCCCTTTTGTTTCAGAATTGGTTATTTCCATCTATCCATAGCAACCCTGTAGAAATGCATTGATAAAATGTCTTTGACCATTGGAGACCTTTCCTGAGGTATCCTGATGATAATGCTTGAAAATTTCACTTGATTACTTTCTTCGGACATAGGACCTTCTTACTTTGTTTCTTCCTGAATTTGAACCTTATAAGCTTTGCTGAAACAAAACACAGTGACCATTTTGATGGTGTATGACCTAGGGGTAAACATGGGTTTTGTTTTTCCAGATAAGAAAAGAGGATGGCATGACTGATATTAAAAACAAGGTTTTTTTTTACTAGAGATATCCTTCTCAAGATACTTACTCTAAACACCATCACCTAAACCTAGACACTTTGTCATGACTTCTGAAGGGTTTCTCAGACATAGTCAGGTCATCAAAGGGAAATTTAAATAGCGAGAGGGGAGGAGACAACCTTGTCCTATGCTTGATAGTGAGCTGAGTGAAAACAGGGGATTTTGAATATTCATAGGTACAAGGCTTATGACAGTTATGAACAGGGGCGTTTTATCAAGACTGAAACTTGATGACCACTTCTAACACAGTCTGTAAGAGAGGAAAAAGATAAAATTTTCTCCGAGGGTATTTATAGAGGAAAAATTGACTATTTGAAATTGGTTTCTAGAAAACCTAGGCAAGGCATATAGTCATCACAACAGTCAAAAATACTGATGACTAACAGTGGTTCCATTTGGGGAGGGCATCTCCTTTTCGGGAGGTGTCTAGAATTGCAGATCTTTGGCTTATGAAGACTAGTGCCATCATCCATTGGCACAAATTTCTCTTTTTCTTGATGCTTTTCTTGAATATGATGCTTTCTAACAAAATGATAGCATGATTAGCATCAACCTCATCTCTACTTACCCAGCTATTTTGCCTAAAATTGTTTCTTCTTTGGGTGCACTTGGACTGGAAAACCCTTTGACATGATATTTATGAAAAAGAAAACACTATAAAATTCTACACTTATATCTTCTGGGAGTCCAGATTAAACTAATGAACTCCTTCATTTCTATACCTATACTAGATCAATTGTCAAGATTAAGTTGTTTGACAGGGTTTCATTCGCTAGACTAAAACATGGAATTGAAAAATGATCAATTCAGGATTAGATAGTCTGATTTGTCATGCGTTTGTGGCATAAAGACAAGCTGCACATAAACGTTATTTCCGTACAAAATGAGATTTAGAAAAATCAGGGCTAAGATACATAATTTTCTTTTCATCCCTATTTTCCTCTTTGGTTCTGTTTTGAGCATGTGGAACTTGCATCTTTGTTTCCTAATCTACCTTCTTTGATAAGTCAAGCTTGCATATTTTGACTATCATTCTTTTTTCACTAACTTATCATCAATCAATTTAAAACATGCTCAGTTATGATTAGGCTAGATAACTGAACAAGACATCTTTTGAGCACTAGTAGTGGAATTTAGACTTGCACACTTTCAGCATGACTTTTTTTGAACACGGGGCTTCACTGCTGCTTTAAGACTACCCTCATATTCTATTTTTCTGTTGTTTTTGTATTTTCTATTTTCTGATTTATTTCTTCAAACAAAATTTGTACAATGAGTAACAAATTTCACAACTAGAACTCTTGATAACGGTGGAATTTGAGCCTCTTATCTTCAAAAGGATCCCCTGATGCTCTTGGTCCACATAATTCTTAAAAATAAAAATCAGGAAAATTTTCTCTTGTAAGCACAACATAAGGGTTCTTGCAAGAATCTTTAAAAAACCCTGTGGCTGCTTGTTGTTTTTCCTTATACCTTTGATTTCCACTCATGCCTTTGTTGTACATCTTCTTTAGGTAATACAGATATTTTTTATCATTCTTAAAATAGATGATGACATCATCAAGGTACATTATAGTAAAGAAGTTCAAAACTGGAAACATAGTTCTCTGAAACATGTCCCCGGTGTCTTACAGTTTTGAAAAACTGGGTTTGAACTTGAAACTGCTTCCAGTGTATTTGAAAAAATCATTGAGATGTTTTTTTTGAAGAGGAACTTGTTGATGATATCCTGAAATATTATCATGCAAGGACACATGGTTAGAAATTCCTAGCTTCTATGTGGTATGACCTATTTTTGGAAGGATATGAGTGTTGTTTAGGGAGTGTTTATCTGTGTTTCTAAAATCTACACATATCCTGTTACCAATTGTTTTCTTCTTAAGTGTTAATGCCCGATCAAGATTTTTGTGTTCCCTTTTGTAAGGGCGACTTTTGGAAATGATGGTTGTGTCATGGTGTTTTGAGCTATTATCTCGACATGTACTAGTATCCTGAAGAATCTTGTGTATCATATCACTTCTCAATTTCTGGTGTAATGACAAAATTTTAGCTAGTTCAATCAACTTAGGTTTTTCAAGACTGCTTTTATCACATTCCCCCATATTATATTTATCAGAAATTTTTCCCAGATCTACAGAAGTATTTGCAAAAGTTAAAGTTTTATTTGGAGGGGTAAAGTCTTGGGATGGCTAGGTATTTAGATATGGTAAGAACATAAGGCTTTCTTGGCCTTGATTTCCAAATATTTTTGTTCTATGCAAGTTCTTTAGCGCCTTTGTATTGGGAAAAGGTTCTGATTGTATTTTTTAGGCTTGTACTTGGTTTGAGCAACTTGCTTGAGAGTATAAAATGCTTTATATTTTTGAGGTTTTATTTTCTATGTCTAGAACATCAGATTCTTTTTCATCAGGATATAATTGTTTTGGGTCATGATAGTTTTGATTATCTAGCTCATCATAGAGAATCTGGTGTGCCTGCTGCAGTGGGCCTAGATTTTCTTCAACTTTACCTATTTGTTTATCAATTTCCTCATCAGTATGTAAAATGAAAGAATTAAGGTCTGAATGTAGATAATAAAGAGGTACATTGTCTTGTCTTTCTTGATTTCTAACCATATACTTCATGTGTGATTCTCGGTACAATCTTCTTGTCTGGTTAAAAATAGGAATGGTGGCGTAAGACATATCTAGTTGAATATTTCCTTGGAGCTTAGCCTCCCAAGATCTGGATAGAAGCATTCCTTACTTGGGAGGAATGTCTGCTACCACTATGTCCATGACCAGGTGTTTAGCAAGTACTTGTGCCAAACTGACACAAAGATCCTTTATTAGGCCTAAACACTTGATTCTGCTTGAATCAAACGAATATAAGTCTTTATAAGGTTTCGTTATTTCTAGGCCTAATCTTTCCATTACCACTTTTGGCATGAGATTGTGAGAGGCCTCGGAATCTAGCATGGCATTATGTAGGATTTGGTAATGTATATTCAGACTAATGTAAAAAGGAGGAGTGGTTCCCTCTTGATATTTTCCTTCTATTTTTGGTCCAAACAACAACTCAGGGGTGTCATAAGCTAGGTGTAAAGTATTTGCTTCATTTCCTATGTTTAGGACCTTTAGCACTTGAGATTTGTATGCGTTTTGGGGAATTAGTTCAGTGAGAGGCATGGTGATCTTAATTTTGGCAATTTCCCCTTCAAAACTGAAAGGTACTGGTATTTTAGATATATTTGCTTCAATTTTCTCAGCCACAACTTGTTCTATAAGTTTATCTTGCTGATTTTGATTAGGGGCTTTGTTCAACAAAGTTTCTTGGGGACCTTAGTAGAGGTACTAGGACAATTAGGATCAAGATTTGTTTAGCTAGTTTTGTCTTTATTCTGATTAGTTTTCTTAGCCATGATTTTGTTACTATCTACTGTTCTTTTAAGAATGGTATCAGGGGCTTTTGTAACAGCAGTGTCTGAGCTACTTTTCCTAGAGTTGTCTTGGTTTTTCTTACTCATAAGATCATATTGCCTATGAACTTCCATTATGGCGTTTTGTAATCCTATTTCAGGATCTTCAGGGTCCTCATAATTTGTTTCATTTTGGTTTGAGGAGAAGAAAAATTGTTCTTCTTCTGTGAGAAAAACCTCACCCTCGCTATTAGAACCTATCAAATTTAAGTGATTTTCATCAAGTGGTTCAATATATCTTTCTATCTCATCAACATAGTTTTATTGGAAGGGTGGCTTGATCTGTTGATCATTTTCCCATGGTTTTATTTGAGGTGGGTCCCTTCTAAAGTTCTGATTCCAGTTTCTGTTTTGAGGATTTGGCTGGTTGTCTCTTGGAGGTGCCCTTTCACTTAGATTTATTCTTTCCATCATTCTCTCCATAGTTCTAACCAGGTTGTCTATTTTGGAATCTGAAGAGGAATTGGAAGGTATGGTGTCATCTCGGTAAGTGACTTTCTTTTCTGATCTCATCCTAGTTCTCTTCTCGGCTAGGTTGGCTTCGACATTGATAGCTACCTTTTGCATTTCTTCTAAAGTTGCAGTTTCTCTTTCTCTTAATTGGTATGTCATATCTGGATCAAAACCTTCGGGAAATTTTGCTAGTGCTAGGCCAAGTGGAGGTTTCATGTGAGGCAAACGGGAATTATAGACACTGTTGAACCTAGTGCAATAGTCTTGAACACTTTCCCCCATATTCCTTTTAAAATTGTTGTATTCGGAAAGGATTTGGATGGGTTTTTTCCTGACTTCCCATCTGTTTATAAAAGTTTGGTAGAGTGATGGGAGATCATGTATACTATTAGAAGCCAATTTTTTAAACCATTTCTTAGCTTCTCCACCTAGGCTTTGGGCAAACATTCTCATCTTTATGGTTTCATCTTCTAGGTCCATGTAGTTAAAAGCATCACTGATTCTATCTACATGCTGTTTGGAAGTAGTAGACTTAGCCCCAGTGAAGTGTGGGATTTTGGATTGGTAATAATTTTGCAAAGGTACCAAAGGCTATGGTAGCACTAAGGTCGCATACCAGGTTGCCATGATGGGAGCTGATGGTGGATTTACAGTATGAGGATTTGTAGTATGGGATGAGGTGATTTTCACAATGGTGTTTTGAATGGGTGTGACAGAAGTACTTGGACTTGTAGACTGATTTTGAGCAGATTTGGGGTGAAAAGAGCCGAAGTGGTGGAGAAGATGAAAATCGGGTGGTGTAGTGGGTGAGGCTTCTGTGCTAGGACTTTGCTGCAATGTAAGGGCTCAAGATCAGCAAGGTTGATTCTACTTTACGATTTGTTTCTAAAAAGGATTTTTGCTAGACACAAGTCAAACTAGGGATCTTGCAAGGATGTAAAATGTTCAGGTACATAGCTTGCTTTGTGAATGGTCCTATCAGTAGCTAAGTTACCAGTTTCAGAAGTTTGCAACAAAATCTTTTCTGGATCATCAACTATGATAGGAGGATTTGGGTCTGGATGAGATCTAGTATTAATTCTTCGTGAAGCTATATTTCCAATTAAAAATTTATATAGGATGATAGTTGGGATTGTTTTTGGATGGTTTTCCTCTCTACTAGTAAAGTTTTAAAACTAAATGAAGGCTAGTGGAGTCGCTAGGTGGATGCTTTGAAGTTTATGGTCCACCACCAATACCGACAAAGGTGTTTTTTAGGGAAATTCTTTTTCAGAAAAATTTTATGCAAAAACTCGTAAGAGTGTTCTAAAACTTAGATCAACAGTTTGCTAGAATGTTGAGAAAGCTATAGTTCTGTTTTTAGGCTATTCTGCTGATTTTTTGTGTTTGATGAAAATTTCTGAATTCCTAAGTAGTACTTAGTTTGTCACTGATTTCAGAGGCTGCATCATGATCTTTGTGATTGGAAAGTTAAGTCAACAGGATAGCATTCTTATGGAAATTTTTGGTTTAAATGGAGTATTAGGCCTACTGGAGGCTAGTGGAGTTGCCAGGTGAATCCTATTGTCTTGTAAAGACAAAATTTTATGGTCCACCACGAATGACTGATAGAAACCAATCTGGGGATGTTTTTGTGAGGTTTTTTATAGAGTTTTATATGTAGCCTAGTTTGTAAAAGTGTCCTATATTTGATTCATCACTTAGCTAAGGTGTTGAAACAAAGAAATTCTACTCTAGATGAATTTATAGGCTGTTTTTCTAATTTTAATATAAAAGGAATAATGAGTCTACCAAGGCTTGTTAGTCTGTTTATGTACTTAGTGTTTCCACCACAATCGCCAGTATGTCAGTGTGGTGATGAGGAGGTAGATTCACCAGTATTTCTAAGTCTAACTAAGCTTGTATGAGATATTCAGGCAACTATGTACTCAGTGTCCCACCGTGATCTCCATTATGTTGGTGTCCCGTAATTTAGCATATTGGTAAACCAAATGATAGGGTAACATCAGACCAAGCTTTGGAGTCCTAGGACATAGCCTTCCTGGACTTAGAGAGGGCTCTCTCTATTATGCGAAGGATGTGAACTTGTTCGCTTTGTATGTTTGATATTAGGTTAGCTGTTAAGTATATTTTGGTTTGTCTTTTGGGTTTTTGAGGTAAACTGATCAAAAAGGAAAAATAGAGAGAGAGTTCATCAAATCAACAAGGCTATGGGGTTAGATAAAGTCAAGACTGTCTAAATGGTGGACAAGGTATTACTGCAGGGCCGATTTGGTCAAAGTAAATGGATTCTTTGGGTAAAAGTGAAGTGAAATGAACATTAATTTTGTGAAAGACAAAGAGATCTTAAAAATATATAGTTTTAAAGCAGGTATTCATGAGGTAGGGCAAACCATAAATCGTTGTGAATAAAACTCAAACTAATACATATGAAAGACAAAAAATACTGCAATACATAGAAGCATAAGAACCTCTAACTCTAGAAAATCACCTTCAGTTGTTGGGAAAAAAAATAAGATAAAAAAAAAAACTCAATATATGAAGAGGGAACTCTTAAACAAAATATATTAAGCTATAGGGAACTCTGAAATAAGTTTTCAAGCATGGAAAAAGGGCAAGATCGAGCGAGACCTCTTTGACTTAACTAAAACAACCAATATTTCATAGAAAGATTTCAGAAATGGAGTTTTGAGAAACTATAAGTAAGCAAGGCATACCTTAAATCATACTAGATAGAATAACATACTGACCATAAATGAAACAAATAACAATTTCTTGATGGACCTACAGGACATTTAAGAATCCTTTAGAAATGATCAAGAAGAGGAAAACATCAAAGCTATAACATGCAGGATGTTTGAGGTGCTTCCATGAGCATGTCTCAACATATACTTTTCTGACCTATAGAAAATAAGAAGTATGAAACATCAATGAAAACAAGGAAACATAAACAAATTAGAGAAACATCACCATTCACCAAGCCATGGAATCCTGCACACAATGCTCCTCCACCATCAAGCCAAGCAAGACATCATCCACTTCATAAAACAAGTATTTCTTCAAGGCTCATAACGCTATGTATTGCTCTCAATATATCAAGTTTTTCCCCCTTGTTACAATGAATCCTCTTGGTTTATATAAGCCAAGAAGGAGGAAAACCACCTAGAGCAACTAGAAGGCCATTGGCCAAAAACAAATATCTAAAACTATCCTTAAGGCTTAACAAAGTCCAAGGCACAAAATATCCTTCAAAAATATCTTTTCGAACCAAAATAGAAAAAAATAATCACTTTCAAGGCCTGGAACACAAGATAAAATTTCTTAATGCAAATTTGGCCCAGTCATCACTTAGAAAAACTGCTTTTCAGCAAAATCTACACTAGCGTAGCACCAGAAAAAAGTATGTTTTACAGTGAAGTTTTGACAGACTTCCTGATGTCAAAATGAGTCCCGTGATGGCTCATTGGAAAGCTACGGATGTATGATTTCCAAAAATAATTTATTTTTTCCAATATAATTCCTAGAAGTCACTCAAAAAGTATAGATAGTGAAAAAACCTAGGAGTGTAGCACCTGCTGATATTAGGGGCAGAAAGGTAAAAAATGGTTGTTTTTGGCATTTTTGAGGGATCAAAACAACTTCATTTGATCTGAAAATTTTTGAGCATGTTCATTTGATGTCAAGGAATCCAAATATATATTTTTCTTCAGCTGAGGATGCGTCGAGAAAAAGTTAAGGTACCCATGATTTTATGCTTTTAGGCCTAAAATTCACAAAAAACAAGAATGTGTCCAAAAATGCCCAAATTTGGTGAGTCAACCCCTTAAGGGTTTCTAGAAACATGCAATGAAGCTTGAGCAAGAATTCAAAGTTGGGATAGGTCTTTTCCATGTTTTTCCGTCGGGCACCTCCTTTGGGCAACTTTGAGTTTCCTTCGGGCAAACTGATTCAACTTCTTGTAGTGCTCGGTAATTATTATTTGTAGGGACAAATCCTTGTTAGTTTTCTCCAATTTGGTTTCCAAATGCTGATTTTCCATCTCAAGCCAAGACTCTCAATCATTCTCAATTTCTTTAGCAAGGAGCTCCGTAAGAGGGTACTGCTGTGCACGAGTTGATTCTTCCTCTTTTTGGTTTTTTAATGCTTTTCTAAGACCCATGGTCCTAGGTCTCTTTCTTGCTGGCCCTTCTTCTTCATCATCTTCCGCATACTCACCAATGTATTCTTCTAGCCTCACTTGTGACTTTTGAGCTTCCCTTTTGTATTTGAGCACCCGACCCTCAAAGATTTCCATATGTCCACTCATTTGACTATTTTGCAATTGTAAATAGTGGATGATGTATTTTGACCTTTCTAGGCCATTTTCCAAGTCTTTAATTTGACCCTCCTGGTTTTGCAAAAGAGATCTAAGAATACTGGCCTCATCATCTTCAGCATCATTGTCTATTTGTATTATTTCAAACTCCCTTTCATGCTCATGGCTGCTCTCCTGTTGTTCAATCTTATCTTTTCCCTTGCCTTTAATGATTTTCTTTCCTCTGGTTTTCTTGGGCAATTCTAATTTCCTCTTCTTTGGCAATTTGCCTCTACTCCTTAGTGCCCTAGTGACATTGCTAGTCACTGTTTAAGTGGTTTTCTTCCTTGTTGTTTTGGTGTTTTTATCCTTTGCTACTTTTGATGAAGGAAGCATGGCCCCTTGCCTTGGAGAGGCATTAAACACATGCTCTTGACCTTGCTGATGATGAGTGAGAGGAGGATTTAATACCTGGGCTTGTTTGGTTTGGTCTCCTGCATCCATAGGGTTGTCCTCTTCTCCAAAAACATTCTTTGCTTGCACTTCTTGGTTACTTTGCTGTGAGGAATTTCCTTGTTCATTAAATTTGATATTTGTAATGAACTCATCACTGGGAGTAAACTCAGAAAGGTCATGCTCCTTTTCTATTTGGTGGGAGATGTCTAGGTCTACTATTTTTTCCTTTTCAAAACTATCTTTGCGTTCATTTATCTTCTTGATGTCATCACTGTTTTTATTACTTCCCTCTTTGCTGTGACTACTTCCATTATTTTCATTGTTTTCAATGTTTTCCTGATGTGGACTGCCTTCTGTTGGGGTTCCCATGTTTTGGCCAGATTGGCGAGACCAAAATATGAGACAACATAAAAACCACTTTTATACCTCAGGATCTAGCGCTCCTGGGTCCAGAGAGGGATCTCTCTATATGAGAAAGGTTTTATGTCTTTGAGGCTCAAATGTTAAGATGTTAGGCTAGCTATAAGGCACATGGTTTGTTTGTTTGGTTGCTGGTTATTAGGAAAGAAGGGTTCAATGTAAGACAAGGATGAGCAAAGAGGAAAAAGGCAGAGATGAAGTATTCTAGGGAGCACTCAAAACCATTGGGCAATGGATTCAGGAGAGGATTTTCTTGCTAATCAATAGGCAGGCTTTCAATTGGGCTAGTCATCTAAAACATAAGATCTTAAAGATGATTGTGTGATATGGAAAGGTAGGAGAGGAGGAGATAACACAGATTCAGAGCACAAAGTTAAAGACTAGCTGGTCGCACAAGGATACTAGTGGATAGGGCTAACTCTAATCCCCAGTGTTCCCAAATCTTCCAACTAAATCCATAACAAGAAACATCTAAGAACATATACATGTAATTCATACATCAGAGAGCAGGAAATAACATCCACTACAATAGTTAAATTAACTGAAATCGATTCTTAGATAACACATTTAGAAGAAAAACAACAATGGCAAGCAGAGCAGAAACATAGGGTACCTAACAAGGGTAAATCCTATGCCAATATTCTGATGCAAGCCAGTAGAAACAAAATGAAATGAATATAAACACAGAGATAGGAAAACATCACCGCTGCTTTAGATCAGGATCCAAAGAAATGTGCTTGTCATATTAAATAGCAATACCAGTCAAGTACAACATTGCCAATAGCCGAAACATTTAGTCTAAAAACATCTTCCTCAGCCTATCTTACAACTTTACATAGAGACTGTGTCTCAAAAGAAACTACTTGCAATTCTCTGATAACTAATCAACAACCTTTACAATGAGTTTCTTCATGAATTTATAGCTCCAGAGGAGCAGAGAAGGTAGGTGAAGAACTAAATGTAGCATTAAAGACTCCAGAAGAGGAAGAAGGCCGAAGCCCACTCTGTATAAATTCCGTGCATTAATCTGGGACACCCTTGGGTGAAAGAGTGGTCTTCGTCAGGTTTCCATTTACTCCAGGTATGGCTCTGATGTACTCTGCTACAGCATTCTGTAGTACTTCTGGTGAACTGAATAAAAGGTAAATAAATGACTGAGAAGTCTTCCATACTTATGAAACAAATGCTCTGGTAGCTTCGGACTGTTGTCAGGGAGTAAATTTCTTTAGGAACATGGTGTATAATAAAAGCTGCATGGGTGCTCCGTCCTTTTTTAGGAATAAAAATTCTGCTGATGTAGAAACCCTGATACGCTAATTTTTGTGTTGTACCTTCTGCGTGATCCATGGGTCTTCAATCTGATTCTTTACCTTTAAATCCCTGAACATAAGGCTCATATATCTTCATTTGCATGCCTTAAGCTCTCTGCTGCTTAATTTAAATCTCTGACTGTAAAATCTATGTGTTAATTGCGCCGAGACATTTTCACAGAGTAATACCCTGGTCTTTTAATGCAAGTCCTGTCGTAGGACCTCCTCAGGTTTTCTTCATGATTTATGCCTTTACACATGGTCTTTTCCTGTGTTTTCTGTCATTGTGACAATGGGTGCAAATCATGGCGGATTTCACCATCTCAAAACCAAATAGAAAACTTGTTATGAAATCCATGAATGGGGGTAATGGATGCAGTGCGGATGATGAAAATGGTCGTGCGGCTGGTGAAATGGTGGAACAATGCAGAGGAATGATGGAGGGAAGCCTTGGTGAAGGTTGGCGGAGCGTAGAGTAAATTTGAATGAAAACCTTAATAAACTCGACTTTTGAACAAATATATGCAATGGGATGGGCGGATGTATGGTGGATACATGTGGGGGTGACGTGGCGGGACCGGGCGATGGAAAAAAAGTCAACAGCGGGGAAAACAAATCTGGACCGTCAGATCTCAAAGGAGATCGATGGTTGAAAATGCAGCAGAGGCCGACGAACGGTGGGCTAGGAGTATGGTGACCTTGGATTAAACCTTGCACAACTCTGTGGAGCGACGACCGTTGGATCAACTGCCCCAGATCGGACGGTGCAAGTGCATATCGCTACACATCCGCGGACGAATGTTAATGCGCGATGGGGTAGTGGTTTTGAAATAGTGTCGGAGCCACGTGTCGAATGATGAGAGGAATCGCTGGGCAATGGGAAAATACCGCCTACTGCCCAAAGGCAATGCGATAGATACCATTGGGTTTTTGAACAATGTTTGCGGCAGGGACCACTGCGATGGATGTACTGCAGACCGTTAGATCTGTGGGTAAATAGACGGAGATGGCGCGATCAGGGCGATGAACGAGGTAGACCACGGGCACTGCAGAGTTAACACAGACCATCCGATCTGCGCCGATCGACGGTTGATATTGCCTCCGATAACAATTGAGATAAGCACTTTTTTGGTTAGCGCCTAGTTTCGGCACCCAGGTCACAAGGTGGAAGAAAAGCCGAGGGGCTGGCCGAAAGGTGCTAGCCCTATTATAATGTTAAAGTGGGTTTTTAATCCATTTTGGTGCATTTTAAAGCCAAAGGGGGGGTAGCGATAGGGAACAAAGGTGAGAATTTGGCTAGACAAAGGGTAAAGGTGGGTTTTCAAGGGGATTTGGGGAGATTAAGGGGACCATAAAGGGGGAATTTTTGGAGAGGTTTAGAAGGATTAGGGGGGTGATTTTGGGGTAAAGAAAAGGGGTTTTGACAAATGAAGAAGAGGTGAAAAGGGACATTCTGCATGGACATAAGGGTTAATGTAGGCCTTTTGGAGCAGAATTTATGTAATCAATGAGACCTTATAAAGGGAGTCAACAGAGGGAAATTTATCGAAGGCAAGGGCACAGGAGACTTCAAGGATGATGTGTCTTCAGGGGAGATGCATTCCTTGAAGGCTCAAAAAAAAATTTAGCCCCCTACTTTGCTTTGTCAAAAATTTATAGGGGGGCTAACAGTGGCTCCACATGGGGATGGCTTCTTCTTGAAGAAGTCAAGAATTCAAAAGATGATCTTTGGTGTAGGCCAGATGCCTTCCGCTTAAGCCACCTTTCTTCTTTGATTTTCAGCTACCACAAATATGATAGATCAGTAAAAAATTCTCAACAATCTGCCTACCCATCCTACAATCCTAGCATTTTTTCTTCTAGGGTGCATTTAGACTAGCAGACCCTTTACATCATTTATTTTTACAACAGAAAATAAACCTATTCTAAATCTACCCTTATTGCTCCATGAGACTAGATTAGGCTGTTGGTCTCATATGTTTCTCTACCTAATCTAATGTCTGATGGGATTAAACTGTCCAGCAGATTTCTTCTCTACATTCTACAACATAAATTTAAAAAAAACAGTCAAACTAGGATTAGACAGTCTAGTTTGCTGTAGATCCAAGGCATAAAGACAGTTGCGCATGGACAGAAAATTGCAGAAAACTGAAAACAAAACTGTGAAGGCTTGAAATCTGAAACTTGAAGTATCCTTCTTCTCTTTGTGACTCAGGTTTTGAGCATGTTAGAGTCACTTCTTTTCTTCATTTCAGCTCTGGTTTTGGGCATGTTAGAGCTGATTCTTCTTTCTTCTTTGCTGGTCCAGGTTTTGGGCATGTTAGGACCAGTTATTTTACTTTATTTGGCTCATGTTTTGAGCTTATTAAAGCCAATCTTTTGCACATTAGAGATTCATGTTTTAAACATGTCTGAACCTTTCTTTTACTCTATTTTTTGAAACATTTTCTCTTTTTCTTGAAAACAAAAACTGCAATGGTATGTACAATGGAAATGAAAACTGGAAATTGAAAATCAGCAGAAGTAGTGTTTGAGCATCCTGCCATTGACAGGACCCCCAAACAGCTCTGTACCATCTAATTCCTATAGGAAGAAGGCATTTGGGCCCACAGTGGCCTGGATGATGTATGGACCTTGCCACAGACTATCAAACTTGCTGTGCTTTCCTTTATCCTCCCTTCTTGAGTCCCACTTCAGAACTTTATCCCTAATTTTGAAATCAACAGCTTTGGTCCTTTTGTCAAACAATTTTTTTATATTCTCCTCAACTTTCACTGCTCTGTTGTAGACCTCTTCCCTTGTTTGCTGGAGATGAATTGTTTGGTTTGTTCTCCTCACCATACTGTCTTCTTCTGTTTGAATCCCCTGGACCGGCTTGATCACTAGTACCCCAAGGCTGGTAGGAAACACTGCTTATGTTCCATAGACAAGATGATAAGGTGACATGCCAATAGATTTCTTTGTTGTAAGCCTATCAGCCCACAAAGCATGTACTAACTTGTTATGCCATGAATTTTTGTTCTCTTCCAGCAACTTTTTGATGATGATCACCAAGCTCTTGTTTGATGATTTAGCTAATCCATTACCTTGAGGGTAATAGGCAGTTGAATGACCAAGCGCTATTTGACACCTGTGAAAAAAATCAACCATTTTCTTGGATCCAAAAGCAACAGCATTATCAATGATTATTTTCCTTAGGCAGCCAAACCGAGAGAGGATATGACCTTCTAGGAAACTATTGATGACTGAATTTGTGGCATTCCTAGCAGGTATGGCCTCTATCCACTTAGTGAAGTAGTCTGTGGCTGTTAGGATCCATTTGTGTTGTGCAGAAGAAGCAGGGTGAATCTCCCTTATGAAATCTAGGCCCCATTGCAGAAAGGGACCTTCAACAGTGATGGGTTGTAGAGGTAAGGGGAGGAGTTTTCTTTTGCCTTAAAAAATCTGGCATTTGTGGTAGGCAATGATCATTTTATGGATATCATTGAAGAGTGTAGGCCAATAGTAGCTAGCTCTGAGTATTTGTAGAAATTAGCTGAATAAATCACTTATTCAATGGAGATTAACCTGATCACACATCAATTTCGAATTGCATGCATAACACATAATCTCATCTACGATTAATCGTCACATGAGGAAAGAATAGAAGTGATCGCACATCAAATCATCACACACATTAACACAGTATGTATGGGGAAAGATTATAGCTGAAAACCCCTCAGCTATTTTTTTATATTATATGGAGAGAACATGCAGCAATATATAGCACAATACTCCTCACAAGTACGCAGTACTATCTCATAAAGCTACACACAAACTAGCTTGGTTTTGCCCAAGTCACAGGTTCAAAACACATCCACTAATTGCCTGCCTCTATTGCGTAATCAAGGCTGGTCTAATGAGAGATCCAAGTTCGAATCTCACTGGCTCCAACTGCGCAAATCTCATTGGCAATTTCCTCCAAGTGTGGTGCAAATCTCATGCACAACTAATGTCACAACTGATAGCTATCTCAACCGTTTCATCTACCTCTTTCACTTGTCGCCACTGAACTGTCCATGCACTGAGTTAAACTGATGTGTTCTTTAGTTGAATAATGAGTTAATATTTAGTGAATTAAATAATATTTAATTCACTCAACTCATCTCTAGTGTATTAGCTAGTTAAACTAAATACAACTAGTTCAACTAGTTAACCAGAACACAAGCTCCATTAACTGTCGCATCAACTCCACCGAACTCCGCCACTTGAGCTCTAACTGAAGTCAACCATGCAATAGCTCACTTAACCCATAGGAAAAGTGTAAATCCTTCTGGAAGCTACATGCCCCACATCCGGGGTCAAACTAAAGTGCTCCAAGAGAGTAAACTGAAGTTTAGAGTCCAAATATTATTAAGGGTAAATAATATTTGACTGTTCTATTTTTAGCCCGGTAGTCTAAAAATAGAAACCACCTGATGTCTAAAAATAGAGGTCCATATATTTCTACCAACATGACCAATCCTCCAAGAATAGCATACTGCAGCTCCCGGTCCATGATCCATATGTCTAAAAATAGACATAGTCTAAAAATAGACTTTGCGCCAAAAATAGCTTGCAGGCCCACTTGGTGAAGGCGACTTCATTTCACCAAGCTCCATCATCTTGCTACATTTTCAACACTCCCTCTCAGCAAGATATGGATTATCTGCAACCTCTATCCTACCTCTGTGAAACTCGAATTTTCTCCTGGTGAGTGCCTTCGTCAGAATGTCAGCATCCTGATCCTCCATGGGAATATATGAAAGCATCATGATCCTCCACTGAACACAGTTTCTGATATGATGGTACCTGATGTTGATGTGTTTGGATCTATCATGAAACACTGGATTAGCTGAGAGCTTAATGCAGCTCTGGTTATAACAGTAAATCACAGTAGGCTCCAAATGCAACCCGAACAAGCCGACCAGGATCTTCCTCATCCAAATAGCCTCGCATGTAGCCAAACTTGCTGCCATGTACTCGGCCTCTGCTGAACTGAGTGCCACAGATCTCTGCTTCTTGCTGTACCAGGAAACTACTGTCGATCCAATGCTGAAGATCCCTCCAGATGTGCTCTTCCGGTCCGTTGGGCTCCCTGCCCAATCTGCATCTGTGAAGCCTGAAAGCTTCACTCCATCCTCCTGTCTGTACCATAGACCATATCCCGATGTGCCACTGATATAACGAAATACATGCTTGCCTGCCTTCCAAAAGAGCTTGGTAGGCTTAACCATAGCTTGTGAAAGCTGGTTAACAGCATAGCATATATCGGGTCGTGTATTGACCAGATACATAAGCGACCCCACCAACTGTCGATAGACAGTGGCATCCACTACCTCCCCTGAAGTAGCATCCTCCTTCCTCCAACCACCAGGAAGAGGAGTGTCAACAGGCTTGCAGCCTTGCATGTTGAACCTCTCCAGAATCTCCCAGGCATACTTGCCCTGAGAAACAAATAGTCCTCCACTGCGCTGCCAAATCTCCAATCCCAGGAAATAATGAAGGATGCCCAAGTCCTTCATCTCAAACTCTCATGCAAGATCCTCCTTGCATGAAAGTATCAACCGCTCATCACCCGTCAAAATCAGATCATCTACATACAGTACGATGATCAACAGCTTCCCCTCCACCACAATCTGGTATAGGTTAGGATCCGCCTCACTCTTGGAGAATCCAAGCCCGGTGAAGTAGCTGTCTATCCGAGTGTACCAAGCACGAGGTGCTTGATTCAGCCCGTACAGTGCTCTCTTGAGTCGGCACACATGCGACTCACTGCTGAAGATCTCAAAACCTTCAGGCTGCTCTATGTACACCTCCTCCTCAATAACTCCATTGAGGAACGCAGTCTTCACATCCATCTGATGAATGTGCCACCCCATCTGCGCTGAGAGAGAAAGGATCGTCCGTATGGAAGAGTACCTTGCGACAGGTGCAAAGGTCTCCTCATAATCGATCCCCTCGATCTGCGAGAAGCCACGGGCGACAAATCTCGCCTTGTACTTCTCCACACTCCCATCAGCCGCCTGCTTCACTTTGTAGACCCATTTCGAGCCTACCACTGATTTCCCCTCCGGTCTTGGGACAATCTCCCATGCACTGTTCTTGACGATCGAATCATATTCTTCGATCATGGCATCTACCCATGTGGGCTCCTCCACAGCTTCCTCGAAAGAGGATGGCTCCGTCACGACACATTGACTCACAAGAGCCATGTATCCAGTGTACCGATCCGGTGACTGTCTCTGTCTGCGCTGTGCTGTAGGTGATCCTACAACCTTCTCTACATCTCGAGCCAGTCGCTCAGCTTCTGTAGTGCGCTTGCACCCTCTCATGGTTGGCACTGCATGAGTGGTTTCTTCCACTCCATGAACCTCCTCTTGTGGCTGATCCACATCCGGAGACTCATCCTTGGGAGCTAACAGCTCCTCCTCTGCATGCAAGTGTGGCTCCCTCTCAAGCGAACACTGCATGGATTTCTCTTCCTGAAACTTGATATCCTGTCTCACAACAGTCTTGTGACTGTCTAGAACATACACCCGATAGTTGTGGGGTGTATCAGTGTACCCCACAAATATTCCAACCTCTGCGGTTGGATCCAGCTTCTTTCTGGCATCCTTCGTCACATGCATGTAGACAGGAGAACCAAAAATCCGCAAATGGGAAATGTCAGGCCTCTTTCCAGAATAAGCCTCCTCCGGTGTACTCATGCCAAGAATCTTGTGAGGACAACGGTTCTGCACATACACTGCTGTATTGCATGCCTCAGCCCACAAGTGAAGGGGTAGGCCCTGATCATGCAACATCGCCCATGCAGCACCCACAATAGTTCTGTTCTTCCACTCAGCCACCCCGTTCTGCTGTGGGTTATGGGGTGCGATGAGCTCTCTCCGAATCCCTTCTACACTGCAGAACTCCTTGAATTCAGCTGAGATGAATTCACCACCATTGTCGCTCCTTAGAGCAATCACCTTCTTCCCCGACTCCTTCTCGACCAATGCTTTAAATTCACAGAACTTCGCGAATGTATCGTTCTTCTTCTGCATGAAGAAGATCCAACACTTTCGAGAGAAATCATCAACAAAGATCACGTAGTACTTGTGCTTTGCTGTCGAAGAAACTGAGAAAGGACCACACACGTCTATGTGAACTCTCTCAAGGATCGTCGTGGCTTGGCTATCCTTCTCGTGAAAGGTGGCTTTCACAAACTTCCCTAAAGTACACCCCTTGCACTGATCTGACTACGCAAGGGTGCCCTTAGGAAGCCCAGTAGAAATCTGCTGCAGGATCTTCAAAACTCCATGGTGAAGGTGACCCAATCTCCGGTGCCACAGTTCACCCTCATCATCCCGGCTCACCACTTCTCTCGCTTTGCATGCCATAGCTGTGTAGCCATCTACTTGCAACTGATAAAGGTTCTTGGTCTGAACCCCTATCTTTCGGGTCTCTCCAGTAGCCTTACTGCGCAGGAAAGCTTTTCCTTCGCTTAAGACCACATCATACCCCTTATCTTCCAACATCACCACAGAGATCAAGTTCTTCTTCAATCCAGGCACATGCATGACATCCTTCAACACGAAGGGTTTACCTGACTCCCTCTGAAAGGATATGGTACCGATACCAGTCGCACTGTATCTACCATCATCGCCCATCTCGATGTGCACACCCAGATCTTTGTCCTCCAGATCTGAGAACAAATCCCGATCTCCCGTCATATGAAATGATGCACCGCTGTCCAAGAACCATACTGATCCCATCACACTTGATACCAAGCATGTGATCAGCGAAAATTCAAGCTCAAACTGTGAAGCCAAAGCTTCTCCATCTGTAGATCTTCCCGCTTGCTTGTTTTTCTTCTTCTTCGGAAAATTTGTGGCATAATGTCCGTGATCATGGCAGTGAAAACACTTCACCTTTGCCATGTCTTGCTTCTTTCCCTTTGCACCGGAATGAGAAGTTTTCTTACCCTTCCCCTTCTTTGCTTTGGCAGCCAAAGCGCAATTTTCTTCATCAGCTCCCTTTGATGAAGATCCGTCCCTGGTCGTCCTCCTGATCTCCTCTTGCATGAGATCCGACCACAGTCGTTCCCACCCAAGCAACTTCTCCTGACCATTGACACTATCCTGATAGGAATGCCAAGCCTTCGAAAGACCAAGGAGTGCTAGATCAACCAAGTCCTCTTCATCGACAGTCACCCCCACACTTCCCATCTCATCTCTGCATTGAGTGAACTTCATGAGGTATTTTGCGATGCTGTCGCCTTTCTCCATCTTGATGTTTCTGAGCTTATCTTTGAGCGCCAACTTCCTTTAGTCGCTCTTGCTTTGGTATAGATCCATCAAATATTTCCACATTAAATATGGAGAAGCCTTTCCATGCAGGCTGGATACAATGTGATCCTTTACGCCCTCCAACAGGATCCTTCGACATTTTTTTTGTTTATTTTGCCATGCTTCGACAGCAGCAGCATCAATAGGATTTGGAATCTCTTTCTCCACGAATTCCAACAACCCATTATCATATAATACAGCCTCCATGCGGTCCTTCCATGAAACATAATTCTAACTTCCTTCCAAGGCATATTCGAGTCGCAAACAGTTGAAAGACATTTTCGCCGCGGCACTAAGAACACAAATCTGCAAATTCGAATTTCACCACCAGCCGATAACTCAAACGCTTCCGATCTACACTTGAGAACAAATTATTTCCAAATCAGAGATTGACTGCAAGGGGCGTTTAACAGACCTTTCACTTTCCGAAGAAAGATGAATCCGGAGGCTTCCTGACCCATATGCAGACTCTGTCCAAGGAAATACGTTTGCAATCACTGTAATAGATCTCGACAATTAATATTGCTTTGATACCATGTAGAAATTAGCTGAATAAATCACTTATTCAATGGAGATTAACCTGATCACACATCAATTTCGAATTGCATGCATAAAATATAATCTCATCTACAATTAATCGTCACATGCGGAAAGAATAGAAGCGATCGCACATCAAATCATCACACACATTAACACAGTATGTATGGGGAAAGCCTATAGCTGAAAACCCCTAAGCTATTTTTTTATATTATATGGAGAGAACATGCAGCAATATATAGCACAATACTCCTCACAAGTACGCAGTACTATCTCATAGAGCTACACACAAACTAGCTTGGTTTTTCCCAAGTCACAGGTTCAAAACACATCCACTAATTGCCTGCCTCTATTGCGCAATCAAGGCTGGTCTAATGAGAGATTCAAGTTCGAATCTCACTGGCTCCAACTGCACAAATCTCATTGGCAATTTCCTCCAAGTGTGGTGCAAATCTCATGCACAACTAATGTCACAACTGATAGCTATCTCAACCCTTTCATCTACCTCTTTCACTTGTCGCCACAGAACTGTCCATGCACTGAGTTAAAATGATGTGTTCTTTAGTTGAATAATGAGTTAATATTTAGTGAATTAAATAATATTTAATTCACTCAACTCATCTCTAGTGTATTAGCTAGTTAAACTAAATACAACTAGTTCAACTAGTTAACCAGAACACAAGCTCCATTAACTGTCGCATCAACTCCACCGAACTCCGCCACTTCAGCTCTAACTGAAGTCAACCATGCAATAGCTCACTTAACCCATGAGAAGAAGCATAAATCCTTAAAAGCATTTGCATGCCCCACATCCGGGGGTCAAACTGAAGTGCTCCAAGAGAGTAAACTGAAGTTTAGAGTCCAAATATTATTAAGGGTAAATAATATTTGACTGTTCTATTTTTAGCCCGACAGTCTAAAAATAGAAACCACCTGATGTCTAAAAATAGAGATCCATCTATTTTTACCAACATGACCAATCCTCCAAGAATAGCATACTGCAGCTCTTGGTCCATGATCCATATGTCTAAAAATAGACATAGTCTAAAAATAGACTTTGCGCCAAAAATAGCCTGCGGGCCCACTTGGTGAAGGCGACTTCATTTCACCAAGCTCCATCATCTTGTTGCATTTTCAACAATATTTTGTTTGTGGTGGCTTTCCAGCTTAGGTGGCCTCCACACTCTCCTGCATGGAATTCTTGTTTAATCCTCTCTGCCTCGTTTTTAGGCAAACATTTAAGCAATAGGCCATTTGGGTTCTTCCAGTATAAGCGGTTATTCAATATGCAATAGCTCTTGGCTTTTAGCTTTAAGAATCTGGAATTGGTCTTTGATAGTTCAGGAGGGGCATTGAGGTGTGTAAGCACATACAAAATGTCAGAATACCAAGGAGAGCTTTGAAACTTTTCCTCAACAGTTGGATCAGGCAATTCTTGTTGCTCATCCACGGTATTTACCATGTTAACGTCTAGGGCTTGTAGATTTGATTCAGCCATTAATTGAGATAGGCCCTGACCTTTAATCAGTTTGGTGGGTTTTATCTCAAGGTCGTATTCTAAGATCACAACAATACATTTGCCCCTTTTCCCATCTGGGTCCTGGAAAAAAATGTCTTTAACCACTATATTTTTCACATAGGCTATGGTGTGGGAATGCAGTATGTACACCTTAAAGTCTTTCAAGGCCTTAATCAGAGCATAGGCCTATTTCTTAATTATGTTGTATTTCAAGGGTGCATCTCTGAGTGCTTTGGTAAAGAAAGAAATGGGCTGTTCCATTCCCTCTAGATTTTTCTGCAGTAGAACTGCAGCTATTGTATGCTTGGAGGCAAATGAGAAAATCAGGAAATCCTTTGAGAAATCTAGGCTGATTAGAACAGGAGCCTGGGTGAGTGCAATTTTTACTGATTCAAAAGATTTCTTAGCTTCAACAGTCCATTTAACGCCTACACCTTTCTTCAGCATGTTAGTCATGTTCCTAAGGTGTTCAGCTATATTGGGAATAAACCTCCTAAGGAAGTTAATCTTCCCAATGAAGGACTGTAATTCCTTGATGTTTCTTGGGTGTGTGATTTGTAGTATTCCCTCAACCCTTTGTGGGTCTATCCTAATTCCTTTTTCATATATAATGTGGCCAAGAAGTTTTCCTTCTTGTATCCCAAAGACAGTCTTTTTAGGATTCAGTGACAGACCATACCTTCTGCATTCTTCAAACAATCTTCTCAGGTGTTCTATGTGTTCTTCCTTAGTCTTATAATAGACTGTTATGTCATCCAGATAGATGATGATGAAGTGTCCTATTTCATCTGAAAAAGCTATGTCCATCGCTCTTTGGAAAGTTGCACCAGCGTTCATCAATCCAAAAGGCATCTTCACATACATAAAGGTACCCCATGGAGTGGTAGAGGCTGTCTTGAGTTGATCTTCTGTGATTACTAAGACTTGGTTGTAACCTGAGAAACCATCTAGCAGGGAGATCCTTTTAGAGCTTACTACCCTCTGAAGAATATGTTCCATTTTAGGCAAAGGGTAATTGTCTTTGAGTGAGGCTCTATTAAGATTCCTCAAATCGACGCATAATCTGATCTCACCTATTTTCTTTCTCACAGCCACTAGGTTTGATACCCAATCAGGGAACCTCACAGGCACGATTATACCTGCCTCATACATCTTCTTAATCTCTTTTTCTAATGCAGGCAATTGTTTTGGGTTTATTCTGTGAAGTTTTTGTCTAAAGGGCTTATGCTTTTCTTTCAAGGGTATCTTATGTTGTATGATATTTGTGTCATAGGCCCTTAAGTCCTCATAAATCCAAGCAAACACATCACTGAATTCCTTGAATAGGTCAATGTATTTCTTTTTCATGTTTGTAGGCAGAGACTTAGCCAGTTTGATCATTTTGTGTTTGTCTTCAGTGCCTATGTTGCATTCCTCAACATCAGAGTCTGCATGTTCTATAGTGGGCTTCTTTGCTACATCATCAAAGTGAAAAAGGTCTTCTAAAGGGGCCAGACCTCGAGGTATGTTCTTATCTTTGGTCTGCAGCACCTCTACTTCTTCACTATCTGCGTTTTCACATTTTCCGTCTGGATTTCCAATCTATTCATTTAAAGAGTTTATTTCTATGTTACAGGGCGTTTCTTCCTCATCTGAGGACTCTTCACTTAGGTAGCTACAGTCAGATTTGGAGTCTGAATCAGAAAATTCAAACTCGTTTCTTCCTACCAGGAAATCTTCAATCTATTTATCTCCTTCAAAAACCTGCTAATATTTTTCATTGTCCGGCACTACAGGTCTAAATTTGGTCTGAATGATGATCTGTTGGTCACTGGGAGTCTTAGGGTAGGAACTAGCTAAGAAAGCTAACCCATTTGCAATGAAATTTTGACTCCTAGGAACAAACACTAATTCGTATTCAACAAACGTTTTCACTAAATCCATAGTGTCGTTCCTATAGGCTCGCAGTCTAGGATGTTTCGCTGTATATTCACCATTCACCTGTTTAATAATCAGCTCAGAGTCTCCACGCACGGTTATCCTATGAGCTCCTAATTTTTTCAACAGGGTTAAGCCTAGGATCAGAGCCTCATATTCTGCAATATTGTTCGTACACTTGAAGTGCAGGTTGCAGGCATGGCTCTCTGCATAGTCGCTCTCTGTGTTATGTATCCACACTCCTGCCCCAACAGTTCTCCTGGTGCATGACCCGTCGAAATTCATTTCCCACAAGGGTTCATTTTCCGTTTCATCTTCACTTCCTTCCCTACAGCTGGGTTCGCCATCATGTAGCATTATAGGAGCTGCGCTAGGCTGTGGGTCATTTTGTTTTTCGTTATGGGTGGGGAACGCAGAGAGGTGACTAGTTGGCTGATTTTGTTCTGTTTCTGGTTCACTTTGCGTTGTTGTTTCAGTGCACTGTTCAAAGTTTTCTACGTCTTCCTCCTCTGAGTCTAGGGTAGCCATTATGTTAAAGTCCATTGGCTATGTTTCATCATGTGTACCTTTGCTTGTATCTACGTTTTCATATTCTGGTCCCCCCAAAGATTCATCATTGCAGAAGATAAAGGAATCTAGGTCTGTATGTACAGAGTATAGAGGAGAATTTCCAGGCTTTTCAGGGCTACTAACCAGGAATTTCATTTGTGCTTCCCTGTACAGTCTTCTAAGTTGGCCAAAGATTGGGATTGTGGCATAAGCCCCATCCATCTGCATTGTTCCTTGTAGCTTGGCTCCCCATGATCTTGATAATAACATGCCATATTTGGGTGGCACATCTGCCACAACAACATCCATGACCATACATTTTGCTGGAATCTAGGCAAGGCTCACACATAAATCTTTGATCAGGCCAAGACACTTTACTCTACTAGAGTCAAATGAATATAGGTCTTTATAGGGATGGGTTATCTCTAGGCCTAATCTTTCCATTACTACTCTAGGCATCAGGTTGTGTGATGCCCCAGAATCATGCATTGCATTGTGGAGAATCTTATCATGGACTTTAAGACTGATATAAAAAGGGGGCACTATCCCTTCCTGAAACTTTCCTTCTATCTTTGGACCAAACAGAAGGGCAGGTTGATCATCACTCAGATTTACAGTGTCACTGTTCTCGCCTAAACTTAATGCTTTCAAAATTTGGCCTTTATATACATCCTGAGTGGCCAGCTCAGAGAGTGGGACAGAGATTTTAATTTTTTCAATCTCACTCTCCAAATTTAAAGTGGACTGACTCTTTGGAACATTCAACTCTATTTTGTTAGTCACCACATTAGTGGCTGAATCAATGTGCTGATTCTCACTATGTACAGTGTTAGAAACTGTTTTATCAGGAGCACTAACTGCAGTGTCAGTGCTGCTTGTTGGTTGAGCTTGTGTATCAGTGTTTTGGTTGTCCTTTTCTTTGTTCTTCCCAGAACTCTCAGCTACTAATTTATTTCTTTCAGCGGTTACTTTAGAAGTTTTCTCAGGTCTCTTCTTGATGGTGACCTCAAAAAATTTTGGTTTGTTAGTTTCTAAGCTCTTTTTGCTTCTAAGTTCATATTGTTCTATGACCTGCATCATGGTATTTTCAAACCCTAACCTGTAATCTTCAGATTCTAACCATTCCTCACCCCAATATGAGGGTGAGGGCTGATCTTCTTCTGAGTAACAGTTATGGATTGAATCCTCTATTTCAAACATATAAATTCTGTTTCCCTCAGACTCTTCTATGATTCCCTCATCTTCATCAAGAAAATTCTCTTGGAATGGGGGAATAACTTGTTGATCTGATTCTCTTTGTCTGGTTGGAGTGGCATTGTTTCTTCTAAAGTTCTGGTTCTGGTTATGGTTTTGATTTCTGTTTTGGTTACTAACTGTGACAACCATTTTTTTTACCATTTGTTGTAGCTCTTCCATGTTTTTAGATAGACGGTCATAATTGGGGTTAGATGTGGAAGCTACATTGTCATCTCTGTATGTTACTCTCCTCTCAGCTCTCAGTCTTGCCTTTTTCTTAATCAAGTTGGCTTCTATATTCATTGCTCCTTTCTGCATGTCTTCCAATGTGTTGTACTCTTTATCCCTAAGCTGATAGGCCATGTCAGCATCAAAGCCTTCAGGGTATTTCGCTAGGGCCATACCTTGGGGAGGTTTCATATGTGGAGGGAGAGCATTGTAAATGCTGTTAAATCTTGTTGTGTAATCATGGACACTCTCTCATATGTTTCTTTTAAGGCTCATATATTCTGCTAGGAGTTGGCAAGGATTGGCCTTAACCTCCCATTTGTTTATGAAGGTCTGATATAGAGATGGAAGGTCATTAATGCTACCCGGGGGCAGGCCTTTAAACCATTTCTTCACATCATCCCCTAAGCTCTGGGCAAAGATTCTCATTTTGACTGTATCATCATCTATTTCCATGTATTCAAAAGAATCTTCCATCCTATCTACATGGTGTTGGGCTGTGGTAGACTCTCTTGCAGTGAAGTGTGGAATCTTTTATTGATAGTCATTTGGTAAGGGTACTAGAGGCTGAGGCAAAACCAGAGGTGCATTCCAGGCTGCCATGATGATGTTTTGATGAGGTAAAGGGTTGACTTGGGCAGTTGGTATGTGGATGATAGGGATATTATGACCAGCAGAAGACTAATGAGCAGATTTAGGGTGACTGAGCCCCAAGTTTTGTATGAAATTTATATTAGGAGGTGTAGATGGAGGGGTCTCCTTATCCCTAATGTGTTGACCACTATGGGGTGGTGAACCAGGGAGCTCAAGGTCTGGCTGGTCTAGGGAACTGAGTGACCTAGTCCTTGGTAAATTGTTTTGAGGGCCCAGGTCAAAAAATGAGTCTAATAGAGCTGTAAAGTCTTCTGGTGTAGAGTTGGCTCTATGGATGTGCGTGGAAATAGTTGGTCTTTTAGATGTAGGAGATCTCTTGAGGATGCTCTCAGGGTTGTCAACTATTTCAGGTGGGTTTGGGTTAGGATAAGCTCTTGTGTGAATGGTTCTGGAAGCCAGAATGTTGTTTTCCACCCAAGTAGCTTAACCCTACTTGTTTCTTCATTGTGGTTGATGTCATTATGGTGGCTGGTCTCCCAGTGGAGTCTTATGTGAAACCAAAATAATCAGCAGGCCTACTGATCACCAGTGGAGTCTTTTAAATCGTTTAGGAATTGTGGAGTCACCAGGTGGAAGGTTTAGAATGTTTTTGGAGGGCACGCTATCCACCACAGTGCTTATGAGATGTCCCCTTTCAGGGATATCCTTTAAACACAACAAACTCTAACCAGAGACTGACTGGGAGGGCATTCACCAGATATGTCACCTTTGAAAGAGTGTGAGATCTGGAGGCTACCTGGCCCTTTCCAGACTCTGTCTAAGAGTGTGGGAGAACACAACAAATGGTGTGGAGGTTGATGTGTGAATATGAGTGCTTAACTTCCAACCTAACCAGAGATTCTGGGTTTCCTGAGGCTTATGATATAGTAAGGCAAGGAAAAGTCCGAAACTCCCCAGTGGAGTCACCATTATGTTGGGGTTCCCATGTTTTGGCCAGATTTGCAAGACTAAAAGATGAGACAACATCAAAACCACTTTTAGACCTCAGGATGTAGCCCTCCTGGGTCTAGAGAGGGATCTCTCTATATGAGCAAGGTTTTATGTCTTTGAGGCTCAAATGTTAAGATGTTAGGCTAGCTATAAGGCACAGGGTTTGTTTGTTTGATTGTTTGTTTGGTTGCTGGTTATCGGGAAAGAAGGGTTCAATGTAAGACAAGGATGAGAAAAGGGGAAAAAGGCAGAGATGAAGTATTCCAGGGAGCACTCAAAACCATTGGGCAATGGAGTCAGGCGAGGATTTTCTTGCTAATCAATAGGCAGGCTTTCAATTGGGCTAGTCATATGAAACATAGGATCTTAAAGATGATTGTGTGATATGGAAAGGTAGGAGAGGAGGAGATAACATAGATTCAGAGCACGAAGTTAAAGACCAGCTAGTCACACAAGGATCCTAGTGGACAGGGCTAACTCTAATCCCCAGTGTTCCCAAATCTTCCAACTAAATCCATAACAAGAAACATCTAAGAACAGATACATGTAATTCATACATCAGAGAGCAGGTAATAACATCCACTGCACTGGTTAAATTAACTGAAATCGATTCTTAGATAACACAGTTAGAAGAAAAACATCAATGGCAAGGAGAGCAGAAACATAAGGTACCTAACAAGGGTAAATCCTATGCCAATATTCTAATGCAAGCCAGTAGAAACAAAATGAAATGAATATAAACACAGAGATAGGAAAACATCACCGTTGCTTTAGATCAAGATCCAAAAAAATGTGCTTGTCATATTAAATAGCAATACCAGTCAAGTACAACATTGCCAACAGCCGAAACACTCAGTCTGAAAACATCTTCCTCAGCCTATCTTACAACTTTACACAGAGATTGTGTCTCAAAAGAAACTACTTGCAATTCTCTGATAACTAATCAACAACCTTTACAATGAGTTTCTTCATGAATTTATAGCTCCAGAGGAGCAGAGAAGGTAGGTGAAGAACTAAATGTAGCATTAAAGACTCCAGAAGAGGAAGAAGGCCGAAGCCCACTCTGTATAAATTCTGTGCATTAATTTGGGACACCCTTGGGTGAAAGAGTGGTCTTCATTAGGTTTCCATTTACTCCAGGTATGGCTCTGATGTACTCTGCTGCAGCATTCTGTAGTACTTCTGGTGAACTGAATAAAAGGTAAATAAATGACTGAGAAGTCTACCATACTTAGGAAACAAATTCTCTGGTAGCTTCAGACTGTTGTCAGGGTGGAAATTTCTTTAGGAACACGGTGTATAATAAAAGCTGCATGGGTGCTCCGTCCTTTTTTAGGAACAAACATTTTGCTGATGTAGAAACCCTGATACGCTGATTTTCGTGTTGTACCTTCTGCATGATCCATGGGTCTTCAATTTGATTCTTTACCTTTAAATCCCTGAACATAAGGCTCATATATCTTCATTTGTGTGCCTCAAGCTCTCTGCTGCTTAATTTAAATCTCTGACTGTGAAATCTGTGTGTTAATCGCGCTGATACATTTTCATAGAGTAATACCCTGGTCTTTTAATGCAAGTCCTGTCGTAGGACCTCCTTGGGTTTTCTTCATGATTTATGCCTCTGCAAACGGTATTTTCCTGTGTTTTCTGTCATTGTGACAATGGGTGCAAATCATGGCGGCTTTCACCACCTCAAAACCAAACAGAAAACTTGTTATGAAATCCATGAATGGGGGTAATGGATGCAGTGCGGATGATGAAAATGGTCGTGCGGCTGGTGAAATGGTGGAACAATGCAAAGGAATGATGGAGGGAAGCCTTGGTGAAGGTTGGTGGAGCGCAGAGGAAATTTGAATGAAAACCTTAACAAACTTGACTTTTGAACAAATATATGCAACGGGATGGGCGGATGTACGGTGGATACATGTGGGGGTGATGTGGCGGGACCGGGCGATGGCGGAAAAGTCAACAGCGAGGAAAAAAAATCCGGCCTATCAGATCTCAAAGGAGATCGACGATTCAAAATGCAGCGGAGGGCGACGAACGGTGGGCCAGGAGTACGGTGGCCTTCGATTAAACCCCGTGCAACTCTGTGGAATGACGATCGTTGGATCAACTGCCCCAGATCGGATGGTGCAAATGCATATCGCTACGCATCCACAGACGAACGTTAATATGTGATTGGGTAGTGGTTTTGAAATAGTGTCAGAGCCATGTGTCGAATGCTGAGAGGAATTGTTGGGTAATGGGAAAATACCACCTACCGCCCAAATGCGGTGTGATAGATACCACCAGGTTTGTGAACAGTGTTTGCGGCGGGGACCACCGGGACAGATGTACTACGGACCGTCGGATCTGCAGGTAAATAGACGGCAATGGCGCGATCGAGGAGATGAACGGGGTAGACCACGGTTAACACGGACCATCCGATCTGCGCCGATCGACGGTTGATATTGCCTCCGATACCAATTGAGATAAGCACTTTTTTTGTTAGCGCCTGGTTTCGGCACCGAGGTTACAAGGTGGAAGAAAAGCCGAGGGGCTGGCCAAAAGGTGCTATCCCTATTATAATATTAAAGTGGGTTTTTAATCCATTTTGGTGCATTTTAAAGCCAAAGGGGGGTAGCGATAGGGAACAAAGGTGAGAATTTGGCTAGACAAAGGGTAAAGGTGGGTTTTCAAGGGGATTTGGGGAGATTAAGGGGACCATAAAGGGGGAATTTTTGGAGAGGTTTAGAAGGATTAGGGGGGTGATTTTGGGGTAAAGAAAAGGGGTTTTGACAAATGAAGAAGAGGTGAAAAGGGACATTCTGTAGGGATATAAGGGTTAATGTAGGCCTTTTGGAGCAGAATTTATGTAATCAATGAGACCTTATAAAGGGAGTTAGCAGAGGGAAATTTATCAAAGGCAGGGGCACAAGAGACTTCAAGGATGATGTGTCTTCAGGGGAGATGCATTCCTTGAAGGCTCAAAAAATAATTAAGCCCCCTACTTTGCTTTGTCAAAAATTTATAGGGGGGCTAACACCTTCATCATGATCACTGTTTTCATTTTCTTGCTTTGGGCTGCCTTCTCCTCAAGTATCTTCACTGTCTCTCTGTGGGCTACTTCTTTCTTCATCACTGTCTTCATTGTCTTTTTGTGGGTTGCCTTCCTCTTAATATATTCATTGTCTCTCTGTGGACTACCTCCTTCTTCATCACTATCTTCATTTTCTCCTTGTGGGTTGTTAGCTTCATGATTACTGCTTTCATTCTCTCCTTGTGGGCTGCCAGCTTCATGATTACTGCTTTCATTCTCTCTTTGTGGGCTGCCTGCCTCATCATGCTTTCCTTTCCCTCTACTGCTGCTTTCATCACTGTCTTGTTCTTTGTCACCATCCCTTCCCTGTTCTTTGTCACCATCTCTTCCCTATTCTTTGTCACCATCACTTCCTTATTCTTTTCTTTTACTACATTCTTCTTTCTCACTGCTATCTGTGGAGGATGGTTTTTGTTGGGGAGTTGACTCATGAGAAGAAGAGGAAACATAAGGTGTAAAGGGAAAGGAATGAGCATGAGGAGGGTCTTGAGATGAGAATGGCCTGATTTGTAGTGGCATAGAAGATGCAGAAGTGAAATCAGGGTGAGAGATGAAGGTTTCCCAAGGGATGCGCTTTTGTTTCAGCTGGTGAAGGATAATGATCTTAATGAGAGAGTGATGGAATAAACTTGCTTTATGCTGAGTTGGAGGCTTTTTTCTAACAATGGAAGACATCTTGTCTATATACTCTTGCACAAGAAGAAGGTTAGGTTTAGCAACTTAGCTTTTGTGAAATGCATCACGAGTCTGACGTGATAGGCATATACTTGGGAGAATCTACCTTCACAAGTGGAAAACTTCATGATTATTTTCATGAGGACTGCATAGTCATCCAGCAAGTGTGAGAAAGGGAAAATGGAGCTGCATGCATCTTGATGATTTGGCTTGAGAAAAGGCTGATAGTGGTTGAGGTCAAGGTATGATTGTTTGAACCACTCCTCTCCTATGTTAGGGATTTTAGTTGCTTTAGAAACAGCTCTAGGAGTGAGTTCAAAATCTAGACCTGATATATGAAATTGCTTTCCATCCAATATTAGGGCAAACAACTCAGTTAAATAAGGGTGGCTAGTGACCTCTGGTATTCTACTGCAAAAATCAAAGTAGCCTACCTCTTGAAAATAGGACAAGATTGAGGGAGAGGCAGTGATTTCTTGAATAGTGGTGGGCTCAAATCTGTTGTGTTGGCCTCCCTTTTTTACCCTTTTCTTTGGAGGCAATTTTATTTTTCTGTTCCTCTCTAAAATCAACTTGAAAAACTTCTTTGCAGTGATGAACACTGATCCTTGAGCAAGAATGGCAATTTTTTGGCCCTTTGTAACGAAATGAGCAGGTGCTATGTTCTTGCACATAGGTGCGTAGCATCTCAATGGAGGCTGCACGAGAAAAATACACTGTGTTAGTTCAAAAATGATGGGCAGTTGTGGGTGCCGGGCAGAAAAACTGAACGAGGTTTGAATGACGGGCAGTTGTGGGTGCCGGGTAGAAAAACTGAACGAGGGTCGGGCATTGAAATGTGTCACGCTAGTGTACAGGCGCATCGCGCCCTTTGTAAATTCCTCCAGTGAGCTGCTATAGGCGCGTAGCGCTCAGGTACAGGCACGTCGCGACAAAATATTTTTGCACGAGGTGTTTGCCAAGGAACCAAAGGGACCCTCTCTTCTTGCCAATCGATAATATGAGAGTAAGATATGCCCTTTGAGGGCTTTTGTGCCTTGTGAAATGTTTTTAAAGCACACAGCCTTCCTTTTGACTTTCTCAAAAAAGTTTTATTAAACCTTTGCCTTTTTTTTCTCATTTACCTTATTTCTATAAAATAGTTTTGAAACATGTGTTACAGTGTTTTATTTAAAAAGTTCTTTGCAAACAACAATTTTTTTTTTCATTTTTTTGTGTAAAAGCAAACCTCCCCTGTTTCAACTCATAAAATGTGCCCTCTACTTTTTCTGAAAGAGGCCCTTTTACCAACTGTAGGTACCCTTTGCTTATGTATGAAGGAGGTGCCACTTTCTTTGGCTTTTTAAGGTAGTTCCTATAAAATTTTGCCTCTCTGTTTTTGTTAAATGAAGGAGGCCTTTTAAAGCAGTCTTTTCCCTCTGCTTATAAATTGAAGGAGGTCCTTTAAAGCAGTCTTTGCCCTCTACTTATAAATTGAAGGAGGTCCTTTAAAAAAACTTTAGGCCCGGTCTCTATTTTCCAAATGAAGCTTTTAGCCTTCTAAAAAAAATGTTTGTGTCATGCCCTTTGCTTATCATCTTTGAATGAGGCTTGTTAGACATAAAATGTTTAAGCCCTCTGCTCATGATTGAAGGAGGAAATGCAAGCACAAATTCTTAGGTTCTATGCTTATGATTTAAATGAAGCCACTCTTGAAAACTAAACCTTGTGCCCTGTGTCTACTTATCACTGAAGGAGGTAAATTAAACATAACTGTTTATACCCTCTACTTATCATCATTGAAGGGGGCACCTCATAAAAAAAAGTGATTTCCATCTGCTTATGATTGAAGGAGGCATTTCATAAACACAAGTGATTTCTATCTGCTTATCATTGAAGGAGGCATTTCATAAACATAAGTGATTGCCATATGCTTATCATTAAAGGAGGCATTTCATAAACACAAGTGATTGCCATCTGCTTATCATTGGAGGCAATTTAAATGGTTTATCCTTTATCAATCTGCATGAGACGGGTTTCTTTGAAGAAATTTATGGTGAATATAGTGAACAGGTAAGATATTTAAAACTCTAACATATATGCTTTGTGTCTCTTAGGTTAACTCTCTTTTGTAGTAGCTTTAGCTTCCTCTGTGATGACAATGTCTTCGATGGTTTAGAGTCTAGGCTATAGGGATATAAAAAAGGCAATTGTTCCCTTTTTATGCTCTTTCACTTTGATGCCTAAAATGTTGGAAGTCTTTTTCCAAAGAACTAACATACCTATTCTCATAAGATTTTTTTTCAGAGTTGTGCCCATATGTTTGGGAAGAATTTGCAAATTCCATTGTGAGTTGACATGAAGTGCTAGATGCAGTAAACTCCCAACCTTTGTACTCATTTTTTGATGATGGATGATTCTTTGAATTTCTTGGTGCTTTGAGTTTGTAGGTATGAATCATGTAGGTTTCCTTTCTCTTTGAAATCTGTATTTCCTTTATTTCCCAACAATCAACTGTTCTACCTTTGAAAAATTTCCTTGAAGTGTCCCTTTTGTTTCAGAACTGGCTATTTCCATCTATCCATAGCACCCCTGCAGAGATGCATTGATAAAATTTCTTTGACCATTGGAGACCTTTCCTGAGGTATCATGATGATAATGTTTGAAAATTTCACTTGATTACTTTCTTCGGACATAGGACCTTCTTAATATGTTTCTTCTTGAATTTGAACCTTATAAGCTTTGCTGAAACAAAGCACAACGACCATTTTGATGGTGTATGATCTAGGGGTAAACAAGGGTTTTGTTTTGCTAGATAAGAAAAGAGGATGGCATGACTGATATTAAAAACAAGGTTTTTTTTACTAGAGATATCCTTCTCAAGATACTTACTCTAAACACCATCACCTAAACCTAGACACTTTGTCATGAATTTTGAAGGGTTTCTTAGACATAGTTAGGTCATCAAAGGGACATTTAAACAGTGAGAGGG
The DNA here is from genome assembly GCA_034641835.2 of Pinus albicaulis. Taxonomy (NCBI): domain Eukaryota; kingdom Viridiplantae; phylum Streptophyta; class Pinopsida; order Pinales; family Pinaceae; genus Pinus; species Pinus albicaulis. Next base: position 1,183,493,068 of record CM076570.1, read on the forward strand.
GAGGAGACAACCTTGTCCTATGCTTGATAGTGAGCTGTGTGAAAACAGGGGATTTTGAGTATTTAGAGGTACACGGCTTATGACAGTTATGGACAGGGAGCGTTTTATCAAGACTGAAACTTGATGACCACTTCTAACATAGTCTGTAAGAGAGGAAAAAGATAAAATTTTCTCTGAGGGGTTTTCTAGAGGACAAATTGACTGTTTGAAATTGGTTTCTAGAAAACCTAGGCAAGGCATATAGTCATCATAATAGTCAAAAATACCGATGACTAATAGTGTCTAAGCAGACATTGGTGGTTGTCCTTAGGTAGCTTCAAGTAAGGAGTGACTTATCCTTTTCTTTGTGTGGTTCCGGATAGTGACATTTCACCACTCTCAGAAATGTGCACATATCGGGCAAAAATGCACGTAGAAGGCACTCTTCTCGAAGGATTATGCGCGCAAATAGCATTTAGAACTAGTTCAGATTTGATTTTTCTTAGACCTTAGAGATTTTTTAATACTTTCTAGATTCTATAATGTCTTCCAGCCCTATAAATCCTTTAGCTTCACATTAATTAATGTCATCTTCTACTATACGATTTTCCAGTGTTAATAGTCGGACTTGGTGCAAGAAGAATTTAGGAGGAATACAAGGGATGGATCTTCATCTAAGATATATGATGAAGAAAATTGCGCCTTGGCTAGTAAAGTGAAGAAGGGAAAGGGAAAGAAATCCTATTCCAAATCTTAGACCAGAAAAGAAGGCAGGAAGCATGACATGTCCGGAGTGAAGTGTTTTCACTGTCACAAGCATGGACATTATGCCACTAATTGTCCACAAAATAAGAAGAACATGAAGGCTTCAAGATTTGTAGCTAGTGAGGTTTTGGCCTCGCAATTTGAGTTTTACTTCTCGCTCATCACATGCATGGTGTCAAGTATGATGGGATCAGTGTGGTACTTGTATAGTGGTGCATCTTTCCAGATGATGAGAGACAAAGAAATTTTTAGTAGTTTGGAGGAGAGGGACCTCCAGATGCATATCGAAATGGGTGATGACGAGAGGTACAGTGCTACCGAGATTGGTACAGTTACCTTCTAGAGACAGTCAAGTAAACCCTTCTTATTAAAATATGTAAAGCATGTACCACTCTTGAAAAATAATTTAGTTTCAGTCACAATGTTGGAGGATAGAGGTTATGATGTGGTTTTCAATGAAGGGAAATCTTTCCTTTAACATAAATCCATAGGAAAAGCTAAGAATATTGGGTTTCATGTGAATAATCTCTACAATATTGATGTAGATGGTTGCACAACATTGATGGGTAAGGAAGACAAAGTGGTGAGATGGGATGAGGGTGAGTTATGGCACATGAGATTGGGCCATCTACACGACGGAGCCTTGAAGGTCATGCAACAGATTTCTACTGGAATTCCCAAGGGAACTCTTGCAAAAATAGACACATGCAAGGGATGTACCATTGGGAAGTATGCAAAGGCCACTTTTCATGAGAAGGAGAACTGAGCAGTGGAAATCCTTGAGAGATTTCACTCAGACATGTGTGTACCATTCTCTATAGATTTGGCAACAAAGCACAGGTATTATGTGATATTTGTTGATGATTTTTTTAGAAAGTGCTGGATCTACTTCATGAAGAAGAAAGATAAGACGTTCTCAAAATTTTGTGAGTTCAAAGCATTGGTGGAGAAAGACATAGGGAAGCATGTGAAGGATCTTAGGAGTGACAATGGTGGTTATTACATCTCTAAATAATTCAAGAACTTCTATAGAAAAGAAGGAATTAAGAGAGAGTTGATTGCGCCTCATAACCCACAACAGAGAGGGGTCACAGAAAGAAATAATAGAACAATTGTGGGCGCGACACGAGAAATGTTGCATGATCAGGGCCTATCATTGCATTTATTGGTAGAGGCATGCAACATAGTGTTATTTTTGAAAAACTGTAGTCCTCATCAGATACTTGGCATGAGAACACTAGAGGAGGCTTTTTCTGGTAAGAAACCCAATGTTTCATATTTTAAAATTTTTTGCTCATCTGTCAATTGCCATGTGACCAAATATTCTAGGAAGAATGTCGAACCAACAACTGATATTGGGATATTTTTGGGGTACACTAATACTCCCCACAACTATCGGGTGTATTTTCCAAACAACAGGATGACAGTTGTGCGACGAGATATAAAATTTGATGAGGAGAAAGCCATGTGATTATCCCTTGAGAGGGAGCTAGATTTGTATGCAGATGAGGAACTCTCGGTTTGAAAGGATGAACCTCAAGATGTGGGGCAACCACATGTAGAGGATCATGGAGTGGAAGAAAACACTCATGCAGAGCCATCCACCAGACATGGTAGAAGGCATACCACAAAAGCTGATAGATTAAGATGATGCGGCAGAACATGTAGGAGCACCTACTTCACTGCGCAGAAAGAGATAGTCTCTAGATAGTTTTACTAGATACATGGCTCTTATGAGCAAGTGTATTGTGACAGAACCATCCTCATTTGAGGAAGCGGTGCAACAACCAATTTGGGTTGACGCTATGGTTGAGTAGTATGACTCCATCGTCAAGAACAATGCATGGGAAATCATCCCAATCCCAGTCGGAAAATCATTGGTTGGATCTAGATGGATCTATAAGGTGAACCAAGCAGTGGATGGGAGTGTGGAGAAGTACACGGATATATTTGTAGCCCGGGTATTCTCACAAGTTGAGGGGATTCACTATGAGGAGACTTTTTCACTAGTTATGAGGTACTCATAAATTAGATCTATCCTTGCACTCTCAGTGCAGATGGGGTAGCAGATACATCATATGTATGTGAATATTGTGTTTCTCAATGGAGTTATTGAGGAAGAAGTGTACATAGGGCAGCCAGAAGGTTTTGAGATATTTGAAAGTGGGTCACATGTATGCTGACTCAAGAGAGCATTGTATGGGCTGAAGCAAGCAGCTCGTGCTTGGTACACTAGGATTGATAGCTATTTCACTGGGTTGGGCTTCACCAAGAGTGAAGTAGACGTGAACTTGTACCAGATTGCGGTTGATGGTAAGCTCTCGATTATCATACTTTGTGTTTATGATCTAATTTTGACAGGTGATGAGAAACTGATAACTTCTTGCAAAGAGGATCTTGCAAGAGAGTTCGAAATGAAGGAAATGGGGATCCTTCACTATTTTTTTGGTTTGGAAATATGGAAGTGGGATCATGATCTATTTGTTTCTCAAGGCAAGTATGCCAAAGAGATTATGAGTAAGTTTCACATGGAGAGCTGTAAACCCATGGAGACTCCTATTCTAGGATACTGGAGGAAGGGGGATGCTACTTCAGGTGAGGTAGTGAACACTACTGTTTATAGGCAGCTTGTGGATTCATTGATGTACTTGGTGAACACCAGACTAGACATTTTCTACGTAGTTAACCAGCTGAGTCAAGCTATGGTTAAGCCGACCAAGCTCTTTTGGAAGGCAGGAAAGCATGTCTTGACATATCTCAAGGGAACTACAAAGAATGGATTATGGTACAGACAGACGAAGGGAGTTAAGCTTCAAGGCTTCACCGATGCCTATTGGCCAGGCATTCCATCAGATATAAAGATCACATCAGGAGATATCTTTAGCATAGTATTGACAACAATTTTTTGGTACAGCAGGAAGCAACAATTTGTGGCACTCAGTTCAATCAAGGCAGTGTACATGGCAGCAAGTCAAGCTACATGTGAGGCTATTTGGATGAGGAAGATTCTGGTTGGTTTCTTTGGTTCTTAGATGGATCTGACGATGATACATTGTGATAACCAGAGTTGCATTAAACTCTTGGTTAATCTTATATTTCGTGATAGGGCTAAACACATAGAAATATGGTACCACCATCTCAGATGTTGTGTTCAGAGGCGCATTATGTTACTTCAACACATTCCCATGGAAGATCAAGATGGAGATATTATAACGAAGGTGATTTCCAGGAGAAAATTTGAATACCATAAAGGCAAGATCAGGGTAGCTGATAATCCCTTTCTTGTTGAGACAGAGTGTTGAAAATTCAACAAGAAATGTGTGTCTAATTTAATTTTCCCCCAATTAAATTGGACAATATAATGTAATATTATTTCATAATCACTTGTAATAGTTAACTGAGTGTGATAAACTCAGTTAGCTCATGAATTTCGTGTTGAGTGTGGTTGGTGAGGCATGTAGAGTGATTTCATTAGTTATGGAGTTCGAGTTGCAGTTAGCGCATTAGATTAATGCATGAGAAATTAGTTAACTCAATTAATTGAGTTAAAGTCAGTTGAACTAGTTGTAACTATTTATTCCACTAGTGAGAGATCAAGTGAATTAAATCAAATTTAATTCACATGCAGTGATCTACCATGAAATTGATGATTTACTGTTAATATATGCATCCATGTCAGTTCCAGTGGAGACCCAGTTGAGACAAAGGTTAAAGTGATGTTAACTATCGGTTGTATCATTAGTAGGCTACCCACATGCAATAAGAGAACCATAGGATTTCGCATGAGAATTGTGCATTTTTGGAGGGTTGAGTTTCCAAAATAATAGGGATTTCATTCCACATGAATTGTGCGAGGCAGGTAGGCTAAAAAGAGGCTGAAAATTGCTAAGTGTTGGTTGATTTTGTCTGGATCAGTGTGAGACAGTTGTGAGAGTGCATGATACTCTTGTGCGAAAAGTGCATTGTAATTGTTTCATGATTCCTTGAATAATATACAATATAAGGTAGAGGGGTTTTGAGAATCAATATTTCCCTAGGAAAATATCTGTGTTGTGGTTTGATTTTCTTCTTTATCTTACTTGGTGTGATTATGCAATTGTCTTTATTTTCTGAAAATTAATTTGTAGAAGGATTGAATATCTTTCTTTAGCATATCACATGATAAAATTGAATCTGTTGGTATACATATTGTTTGTATAATTTCTACATTCAACTCCCAGAGGCTGCCCTACTTTAATTTATCTTTCATACAAAATTGGAGGTGGGAGTGCTATATACACATCATATTCTTTCTACTCATGTCATCCTCTTCTGAGCTTTATGAAAGGGTGCTACTTCTAGGGTTTCCGGATGATGTCTGTCACACTTCTGAATTTATGCCTAGGGATACAAATGATTCAAAGCTATGGTGCTATCAGCAAGTACAAAAATATACTACAACAAGCAAGTACATCTAACTACTCTGCAATGCAATAAATCGACACATTAAGCTATGATAAGAAATGAAAGCAAACTAGGAATCTTGCATAAAGTAAATTTCTGAATTGAAATTTCATAAAGGAAACTAAACTACGTAGAAAATGAATTAACTCAGAAACATTACAGAAAACACACATGCAAAACTAGACACAAAGTAATGGCGGAAAAGAGGCTTTAGCCTCATGGTATTCTCATCATTCACTCTTATTAAAAGAATTTAGTGTTACAATTTAAATATATGAGAGACAATGTCTTAAGATAGTCTGTGCTATCTTAGACTCCTTTGGTTGAGATAATTTCTCACCAAACACCCACCAAGATAGGAGTTAGCTAAACTAACTTCAATATTTGAGGAACAACCCAAGAGTTATGCACAAATTGCTAACTTGGAATATTTAATTAATTAATTTATTATTTTGGATTTATTATTGTTTTGTGAGAGAGGCTAACATTCCCCCCTTCAATGAAAAATCCAAAATAAGAACAAGGAACCATCTTCCAAGTTCTCATGTTGATCCTAACAAACATTCCCTGAAAAACCGCCAGAGCTAGATGTTGAAAAACTGCAATCTGAAGAGACCATGAGTTAGTTGTATGTCTGATTCAACTCTGAATTTTGCTTGAAAACTCCATCAAGTGCCAAGTTGAAAAGGATCCACTTGTCCTTTGCACGAAATCAACATCTCTTGTCCTCTGACAAAATTTGTTAAATGCCCACTAGCTTTTCCCATTGGCTGATGATGTCAAAAAACAACTCACTATTGCTTTTGATGTGTTGAAAACAGTTCACTACTTCTTTGCTTTCGACTGCCCACTGGCAAACTTGTTGATGCCCACTGGTTGTTGAAGATGCCCACTGGCTGCTTTTGCTAGTTTTGTCGAGACTTTGAGTCTGACAACCATTATCAATTTCATTGACATTTCCCCCCCTTTGTTAGCTAAAAGGAGAGACACTTCTCTTGGAAAGTATTCTTGAACTCCCCCCCTTCAAGTGTAGGAGTTTTACATTGGTGTACTCCCCCATTTAACTTCATGAGAGTACCATCATCTTTTCACTGTTGGATGCACTATCTGTGATTGTATTCGATTGTAGAACTGAGAGAATCTTTTGATTGTGGCTGACCATTTCCAAGGCTCAATCCATGCATAATGTATCTTCAATCTGGCTGATTGTTGTTGGTTGCGACATTTTTCTGAGGAATGATTGGGCTTGCCACAATGGCGACAAGGATGGAGATCAAAACACTGATCTTCCATATGATCGATTCTTTGACAATGAGAACATCTCGGTTGGACTTCAACTTCAGGTTGTGTGCAATTCTTTTTGTTTGCAACTTTGAGTTGTGTGCATGGCTGGTTGTCTGGAACTTTCTCAGAACTCGTTGAGGTGAGTTGTGCAAGAAATCCTGCACTGACGAACTTAATTAGCTTGGAATAATCTGGTATATACAAGTCGATGTCATCATTGACATATCCTAAGCCTCGTCGATTCTTGTTATTTTGAATTTATTCCCATGGCTTGATGATGGGCTTGGAAGAAATTGGAACTGGAACAAATTTGACACTTGAAGCTGTTTAGATGAATGACTTATCATCTAGATGGTTCAAAGACTTGAAAGTATCACTCTTTTCTTGCAATTCATTCCTTTGAAGTTGCGACTTGAGTTGAAGAAACTCAATGGTTTCATTTTTTTGTTGTAGGTGCCGGGAAATATTAGCAAGAGTTTCTTTGCTGATGTGCACCATGTATTCATCACTTGAGAGGATCAAATTTTGAAGAATTTTTAACAACTGAATGTGTTGCGCCATCTAAGCTTTCTCTTTTGAAGTCAGGCTCTCTTGTCGTAGATGTTGTGCTTTGAACTATTTCACTTGATTTTGTTACTTGAATGACAGGCTTGCTTGCTATGGGACTTGAATGGCACGTTCACTTGATTTGTTGCTTATTGCACTTCCTGGGAACACTTGCTAGAGTTGTATAACTTTCTTGCTTAAAATCTGGAATTCACGCTCACTTGATGACGATCGTGTTTGCTTGAACGCTCACTTGACTTACTTGATGACTTCACGCTCATTTGAATGAATAGCCACGCTTGCTTGATGTCAATCTCAACTTGCTTGATTGTTTGAACTTGTTTTGTTGATTTGATGGTTGATGCAATGAACTTCACACTGGCTCGCTTGATGGTTTGATATTTTTACTGACTCGATGAAAATTTCTTGAATGAATACTCACACTCGCTTGTAGGAGATGTGAATTGGTTGCTTGTTTTCTTTAGAGTTAAAAATCGTGCACTCACTTGATTTTTCTTTAAACAAAGGGTGTCGAACACTATTGAAAATGCACCCAAGAAAGCTTACAATGATTTGAATGATTCACTTAAAACAATTAATTCCCTTTCCTCTTAAAAATTCATTAACAATGAATATTTAATGATTCACTTAAAACAATGAATTTAATTACAAGTTCTTAAATGGATTTGCTGATGTAGACTTTTCTTTGAAAACGCTGGAGTTTCCAGATTCATTAACTTGATTGTATTGAGTGAATTTGCTTGTTGATGTAAAATGCTAATGTTGACAACTTTGATTTTTTTTTGTAGTGACACAATTGCATGTGTTGAGCTTAATTTTACTGCCTTGCAACTATTTCGTTACAGGTGTTGTGCTTGCTGATATTGAACTTTATGTATCTGATATTAAATGAAATCATTGATGTGTCACAACTAGACACAAAGAAAAAACAACAACATGAAGCCATAAAAAACATGCACCATCAAAAACAAACATGGTGTACCTAAGATCCCCTTATTCAATTTTGGGTGGATCTAGGACACTTGAACACCACAAATAATATGTCTTTAATGAGTATTGAGATCATCAACCATTCATTTTTTATAATATTAGTATTGAAGTTTTCTCAAACAATGAGAATTTTATGCTCGCAAATTTTGGAAACAAATGTCTTCAAAAACTGTGTGCATTGATCGCTCACACCTTATCTCTCCAAATTACAACTTATTAGTCCACTTAAAAGAAGCACAATTATCTCTCCAAATACTCCTTATGCCTTCAAAAACACTTTTTGTTTACAATTTTCAAATTTACACTTCACAAAATCACTTCAAAACCTTCCACATTTACTTTATCACTTCACACTTAAAAAAAAAATCACACGTATCTCTGCACTAAAAAAATAAATGTGCCTTCTCACTCTTTTTATAAAACTTAAAAAAAATATTTTAAATTATAATTTCAAATAATTTTAATGAGCCTTTGTAGAAAATTAAAAAATGAAGTGTATGTTCACTTGAAAAGAGTGAATCAAAGATTAAAAACCCACTTGAAACTATTCATGATGCTCACCAGTGACATTGATCCTTCGTGTGTTGAATGCTACCTTCACTATAGGCTCAACCTCAACCTTCTTGATTGCATAACTATTTGCATTTCATCTTACATGTGGGAGGAAAAATTAGAAGCTAATTTGGAGCCAATTCCAAGCAAAAAACTTCTTCCTCTCCCTCTGATACTGCTCCTCAATTATCGATTCAAAATTTAGTGGAGGTGTCCCGCTATATTCATTTTCCACTGTTGGGTAGTTTCCCAGTGTGGGTCTTGAGACAGGCGGCGTGAGAATGGATAGGGAGAAAGAAAAGATAGATAAAGTAGAGGGGCTTTATGATGTGGACCCAATTGTCTCCCACTCCAAATGTTACAAAATATTACAACTCTAAAAAAATTGACCCCACTTTACATTAAAAAATTGAAACAAATTTCAAATCAACATCATGAACGTGTCAAACTGGAATTAGTGGTATATATTTGAATATTTTGTCTTTGGAAATTTCACGATCCATAACGTGGTGGACATATCCTAAATGTTTGAAACTGTAGAATGAATTAGTGAAATTATGTGGTTATGTGTTCTTCAAGCAACCGGTAGTATGCGGGAGTTTTAGGAGCAGTGTGAAGTTTCAACAGCAAGAATCCCAAAAAGGTTGAGGTCCACCTGAATGAACACATTGATTTGGAAAGCCTCTCAGAATCAAACAACACATATACCACATCAAGTGGAATGACTATCTCTGCAGATTGTCATTTTGTGTGCGTGGGGAACCGTGTTGTCTCCTCCTGGCTTCAGGAACCCATTTTCAAAGAATCTACTGATAAAGATGGGCACTTGAAAGTTGATGATTGTATGTGATTAAGAGGGAAGACCAACGTGTTTACAGTCAGAGATATTGCAGATGTTAAGGAAATCAAGCAAGGCTTCCTTGCTAAGAGGCACACAACGGTGGTGGCTGGCAATAATAAGAAGTTGATGCTGAATTTTAAGCAGAAATTAACTACATACAATCAGTTGCATCCTAGGAAGGATAAAGTCTAGGCAGTCTTTACGCTGGTTTTAGAAAAAAATTATTATTCAAAATTCCATTGGTTCTATATAATCTAAAAGTGCAGGAAGTAATTTTCTGGATATCAAAGTCGTGATTTTAGATGGAGCTGGAGCAATGAATTCTTTGATCAAGTGGTTGTAGTGTGTAGGGGTAGCATGTAGGGGTAGTAGTAGCTCCAGGTGATTTTAAAAATGCATAGAATAAAAAATGGTGCTAATATAAGGAGAGGAATGTACCTCCATTAGATAGACAGAACGCAACTCAACCATGTAACATTACCACCGAATGCTACCGATGTAGATGTGGCTCCAGATTCACCCACAATTCTTTAATTCCACGCTATGTTTGCAGACTCTCGACAATATCCAAAATATTCGCATCTGCAGCTGATATCCCTCAAATACAACGGATGACCAATTGCATGCTCATTGCAGCCAAATCATGAGGTGCCCTTCAACTTTTGAGGATTCTGGAGGTACTAATTCTATTCGACTCAATGATTTGCGGAGACATCAATCTCAGACAGAGGCTCAAATGTTTACGGTGGAAGAAATCTTGAGTAATTGTAATGAGTGCAGGAAACAAGTGTTTGGAAGTATTGTTGCTTCATCTTCTGAGAACATGACCTCTAACGAAGAATACAGGGATCCTCCAAATTTAAATATCCCGTAGATGGAGGTTGCAGCTGAGTCTTTTGTCAAATCCAAATCTAATGGAGAAGAACAGATGGAGCATAGAGAGATCCAAGACTTGCTCTAATACCAAATGTAGAAAATTAATTAACTCAGAAACATTACAGAAAAGACACATACAAAACCAGACACAAAGTAATGGCGGAAAAGAGGCTTCAACCTCATGGTATTCTCATCATTCACTCTTATTAAAAGAATTTAGTGTTACAATTTAAATAGATGAGAGACAATGTCTTAAGATAGTCCATGCTATCTTAGACTCCTTTGGTTGAGATAATTTCTCACCAAACACCCACCAAGATAGGAGTTAGCTAAACTAACTCCAATCTTTAAGGAATAACCCAAGAGTTAGACACAAATTCCTAACTTGGAATATTTAATTAATTAATTTATTATTTTGGATTTATTATTGTTTTGTGAGAGAGGCTAACAAAATAATCACACTTTTCTGGTCCAAATATCTAAACACAATCTACTCACTCTATGCTCTACCTATCATGCTTTTAATAATGCAACTAAGAATGACTTAACTATTCTTGTACATGTTGGCTTTTTGCAACTAGGAGAAGAAAGCGGTAAGGTGGCTTAAGGAAGGCTTGAACACATGGGTGAAAGGTTGAAGGTGTATGGATGGTTTTGGCAGGTCTAGAGGATGTATATGGTGGTTTTTGGGCTTAAGGAGGGGCACATTGGTGCTACTTCAAGTGTTGCTACAGGTTTCCTATAGTGCTACAGGAAAGTCCTGAATTGCTACAAGAAACAGTTTGAGGGAAATGTGAGGCCAAAAATAGGTGTGAGAAGGGTAGGGAAGGTGGAGTGAAGGTGTATTTGGATGAGTGGAAGGTGGACCACCCCTTGGCCAAGCTTATAACCTCTTGGGAGGCCTATCTTGAACTTGTCGAATTTTCTCACGGTGTAGGGAAGAAAAATCCGAAAACAAGGTTGATGGAAATTTTGATGAACAAAGGCTGATGAAAGGTGAGAGATGAAGCTAAAGGTGCTAGTGAAGTTCTCCTTGGATGTGCTACCTGAACCTACAAAAAAATACCTGTTCATGCAGTAAAGATGGAAAAATCCATGATAAATATAATGGAAAAGATAACTTGAATTTGGACAACAAGTCTACTTTAACCTACAAACATAGATCTAGCACAACATTCTAAAATTATCCATGGAACTACAACAACCTAACTTATCCATTCCAAGAAATCATAAACTAAAACGAAATTTTGGCTTGTGGGGAAGTTCTACCCTTGTCAAGCTCCAATGGAAGAGATGAGAGGGGGATGTTGGACTCAAAACTTTATGAAATTATAACCTATTCTACCAACATGTAAGAAAACTAAATCTACAGCAAAAGACAAAAGGAAGAAATCTAAAAACAATGAATGAAAATGCAAGAAAACTAGCTAAATACTCATAAGAAAAAATAGATAAAATGACATGAAAGTAAAGAATGATTTACACAAGAGAGACTAGAGCACATGGATTGGGCCATAACCCAAACTCCTATCCCTTTGAAGCTATATCAGTAAGGCATAATCTGAATACTCATTTTATTGCAAAATATAGTCTCATTACATCACCATGAAAGTCTCAAAAACTTATTGCAAGAGAAAAGAGCCTAATGGATTTCTCCAAAGTTTGAATCTTAATGATCTCCATCTCATCCCTATATAGCATAAAGAGTAGCATACCAACAACGCCCTAAAAGGTAGGTGATGAGTCCACTTGACTATAAGTGAAGTATGTCTTTGGTGCACTTGATCTTGAGTTTTCTTGGCTGCCTTTGATTTTGAGCTATTGGAGGGAATATCGAGGATCCCTTGGCTGCCTTTGGGAGTTAAGGAGGGTGTAAATCCCCCTATAATCTCTCCTTGTTCTCTACTCTGAGTCTTAATGGAAAAATCTTCTCGAAAAATTTAATATCTTCATGATTTTCCTGCATTTAACTCATGTTAGGTACTCGAAGTGTGATGAGCCTCAATCACCATATACACTAGCATCATAAGACCATAATATAATTAAAATGCAATAAAAATAGACATAATAAGGCAAAAAGGTGACCATTAACCCCTCAAAATGTACCTAATGATGGAGCTCATCATCACCCCTCTACTAAATGGTTGTTCATCCTATGAGCAACTAGTCTTCCTTCTACATTTATTTTAAGGCTTTGATGGACCCTCTGACCTCTCAAGAAAGAAGTGTGGGAGTCCCTTAAGGAGGGTAAAAACCATCATTCTTTTCCACTTCCTCCCATTCTTTGTTCTGCTCATCTTGGTCCTTTTCATCACTCAGCCCCAACAGCAAGGGTGGACTGAGCTTCAAACCAAGCCACTGAATATTTTTGGCCTGCATGGCACTCTTGTATATTGGTTCTCTCTCCAAGGCACCCCTCAATATTTCTGGTGTTTGGTACTCCATGTTTATAAGGCTCTGGGGGAGGTTGTTCCATCTCCTTTGGCTAGCCATTATGAAGTCATCTCCCAACAATCTAGAAACATCATCAAAGTGAGCCATTAATTGAGCTGGTGTATGGAGGTATCTTTATGCAAGTGCAAGATCCTTTTCAATATTTAGATGGTTATTGATGACTGCCCTTGGGCTGAACAATTCTGCCCTAATGTGTAAGGGTTTTATGATTTCTCTTATCATAACATTTCTCATTTCTTGTGCTCTGGTCTCTTCATTAACCATCCATGATGCCAATGCCATTAATTTCATATCTCCCATCCTAGGATTGGCGTGCCAAATATTTAAGTCTCTCAACACAAGGTTATACTTGTAAAACTCTACCATGTTTTCCTTGTCTGCCATACTTGCTTGGTTGCATAAATCAATGAACTGTCTATAGTTTTGGAAAGGTAAGGATCCATGGGAGGCTATTGTTTTGATTTCAAATGGGAGCCACTGCTCCTTGAGGTATACTGCATATGAATATGAAGGATATCTGTGTTGAATGGCCTCCATGCATAAATCTACCATGGTCACCAATTGTTTACCCTTTTTTTGAAGCAGCTCTTGTAGTACTACATTCTTTGCATGTGCCTTCTAAAGCTTGTTGGGTGCAGGAATTACACTTAAGCAAACTCCTCAACACTTAATTTGTCAACCTGGGTGATTTGTAAACTTAGAGAAGAGGCACAGGAAATTCCAGAGATGGTATGAATCTCCTAATATAATTCCCTACTTTCTTTAAAGGAAAGATTACAGAATCAAATTAAAAAGAGAAAGGAAGGCAACTTGAATCATCAAAAATAATATAAGGATGGAACAAGAAAGAATGCATTTGCAAAAAGGGAATTAAAAAAGGAAATCACTCCAGCTGATTAATATTTAATTGTTGAGTATATGTTTTTATTTAGCAGAGACATTTAGCAGTCTCATCAGATAGGCCCTTAAACCTTCTCCTTTAGAGATTTCCTTCCTGCACTAATCTGTCCTGCACTTTCGCAGTCTGCTTGCAATAGTGTAGGAATAGAGATTTATGTAGAAGGTATAGATAGTGTCTTCATTAAAGGCTTTAATTTAAGGGATTGAACTTTTCCAGGTTCAAAGCACCCAAATCCCATGGAAAGAAACTAGTTTTTGCACTAGATCAGAGCTTCCCGCACTTAGCATTTAATTCTTAAAATGAATGTTTAATTATTGCAAGGGCTATTATACTGTTAAATCAAATTGCACACATAAAAAATGAATGTTCTTTGTTGCAAAAATAAAGAAACAATATATACATATATTTATCCTATCATAAGCATTTAATGAAAGAAAGAGGGTTGCGAGAAGTTAAACTAAGAAAGTTTGTTTCATCACACCAACGTGCACTGGTGCAAGTTCATTTCTCCTGCTTGGACCAGGCGGGGGAAAACCAATCAAATAAAATTGCATAAAAAAGAGATGTCACACCAACGTGCACTGGTGCAGGTTCATTTCTCCTGCTTGGACCAGGTGGGGAAAACCAATCAAATAAAATTGCATAAAAAGAGATATCACACCAACGTGCACTGGTGCAGGTTTACTTCTCCTGCTTGGACCAGGTGGGGGAAACCAATCTGAAATTAAGTACAGGAAAATAATTTGCAGGGAAAATAAAGTTATCTACTTCACACAATGGATATGCTTGCACTTAGACATGAATACATGTGCTAAGATTATATCACACTTGACAATATAAAAATAAATTACAAGAAAACAAGAAATGGGGTAAATGTGTTGGGTTGGCTGGGCCCTAGCCAACCAACATGTCTCCCTTATAAATGGAAATGCTACTCAGTACTTTCATTAATTCATCAACTCAATACAGAAAAATAATTTTCGAAACATGAGGTGGATCTCCTTTTATTAATTTACCAAGGCAAGTGCATACATTAACGCATTGTCCAGCCCAGATTTGGGCGATAACAAAATACAAAGACCTGCTACCGCCTCTCGGCTGTGTTCCTATTATTTCTTTATAAAAAAATCTCCTTAATCCTATTTACATTATACATTATATAGGCCTTTGGCCAGGGGCCAAAATATATCCGTTAACTGATTACATAACAAAACACAGAATTTAGCCTTTACGGTCTTCGAAATTAGACAGTTTAACAGAACTAGCCGTGGCTAATCTTTGACTTCCACTCTTCACGGATCTTATCTCAGATGACTTTGGATTATTATACTATTGTAGCTATAGCGACACAAGACGAGGCGGTGATCGAGGGGATTCAGATCTCCTGGAGAGATTTGTGGTAATCGCCACGGTGCAAGATCTGATCCTGCACTAGGATCAGCAGTCATAGTAAGTGCTCTAACTACCAAATGAACATAGGAGATATTGATAAGTTACAAAGAATGATTTAAAAGTAAGAAATCATGTAATAAATAATTAATAAATTCTAAGTTGAATTAAAAAATATGAAAAATAAAGTTATATGAAATATGCCACCGTGCTTGGACTGGTGCAGGATGAGGGTGCATAAAAGAGGTAAAACAGAGGTAAATGGTTATTATTTGGGAAGGGGAAAATGGTAGAAAGAGAGAAAATTAGGGGGCTAACATCCTCCCATCCTAAGCTGTTGTGTGTCCTCACACAACTCTTTACCTTTGCAAAAAACTTTCAAAACTTTGAGCATTCTAGCTCAATCTTGACCTGCCACACTGACATCAGCTTGCAATGTTTTAGACTTCCTCTTCCTAATGTTCTTCAGCCTTTTTGTCACCTTTTTAAGTCGCCTGAAACATTGTGCAACATGGTACTTCGAAACTCTAACTTCTCCTTTCTTTTTCTGGATCTCCGTAGTTAACTCTTCTCTACTTTGTTCTTTATCCTCGTATACTTTAGTTATGATTTGCTCTAAGTTTTTCACATGAATCTCTAGTTCAACTATCCGAGCAAAAGGAGTTACTAAATCTTCTATTTTGACAGGAGCTATGTCTTCTTCAGGGACCTCAGTATCCCTCATGGTTTCAACAAAATCTTCTTCCTTTTCCTCCTCTTCCAATTCTTCTTCTTCTTCTTGCTGCTCTTCTTCCTCTTCTTACTCTTCTTGCATTGCTGTAGGAGGGGATTCAACACCCTGTCGTTCTTCACCTACATTAGATTCATCATTCTTTTTTTGGGCCTTTTTAATAAAATCGGCCAATAGAGTGTCATCCTCGTCCTCTACAGATTTTTCCACGTCTGCAAGGACTGATAAATTGTCTTCCTTGGGTGTTTGTGTGTGCACTGATGGCACAGAAGGAGTCTCTTCTATTGATTTTACGGATCATTTCCTTTTTTCACTAGTGCAAGAAGGAATCCATTGTTCATTCTTACCCAGACCCTTTCTTGTACTGGCGGGGTCCTCTGTCTCCTTCCTAGCAATTTTCTTCTTAGGCAGCTATTTTAACAGCGCCTCCCAGGTCATGCCTTTAATTTCCAATTTTTTTTTCACCAAGATTTTTATTAGACCATGGTGATATAGTTTCTTATCGACCTATTCTGCCCATGCGTCCCACACACCTTTAGCCATTTTTTCCAAACTCTTTAGCAAAAAAATAGGGGAAATCAATTCGCCACTGGACATGCCGGCCACCTTCGAAATGTTGCAACATCCTGAAATGATACAGAAAAGTGAGGGAGTACCTACCCTCACATGTCACAAATTTATGAAGGATGAAAATGAGGTCCCGCCACTGTCCCAGCAGGGCACTACACGGAATTCCTTTCTTCCAATTTACCTACATGTTCTTGTCGATGACAAAACACTGCCATCGATTTGGCTCTAATTTCTGATTTTTGAACCATTGCTCACCAGTGTTTTCTAACCGTGTTGTTGCTGCTATGAATTCTTTCGTAATCTTGAATTTTAGGGGCCCAATTTGTACTCGGTTGTTTTTAAAACTTCTGGAAAACTATAGGGCCACTTCATGATAATGCCCGTCAAAATTTTGTAAGAACTAAAGAAAGCCCAAGTCTCAAAGTAGTGCAAGACTATTGTGAAACTCAACAGTCTATTCTACCACACTAAGGGATGATGGTTCACTCTGAACAGGCGGCATTGCTGCTTTAATGGTTATGAATAGTCAAAATTCTACATGCAGTCATTGGAAAAAATTAGTTCTTGTAGATTGTGATCCAATGGTCCCATCCTTTCCGTATTATCACCCATTCATTCCACTGAAATAGCCGTGAATATGCGGCATCTTTGAGGTCATGCCGAATTGGTACTGGCGGCGACGTTTTTAACGGCTAGGTGAGGTAATTATGGCATGTGAAGGGACATCTAGGATCATGGCGGAAAGGGTAATTATATCCAAGAAACGGTTAAACATACCTGCATTCCTTCATAATTCAAAAAAAGGAACTTTAGCATTCATTAAAAAATTCATCATGAATCTTAACTTAAAAAACACTTTGTACTTTAAATAACTTTCTCCTATTTAATATGATAGCACAAGTACTTCTCGACTACATGAAAGGATTTCTCATAAACCTTGATGATGACCACTTTCCTATGACATATTGTTGTGAAAAAAACAAATTATATTATGTTTTTGGCAGGGTGCATGCTTGCACTGGTCTGCTTGCACCACTTAAACTTTGCTACTCCACTGGTACCATTCTTGCTTACATTTAATACATAGGACAAACATGCTTTCACTAGTGCAAGAAAAATATCCAAAAAAAAGAACATAAAACTTTAAATGAAATATAGGTTGGACTTCTAACATGACTTCCTCAACTTATACTGGAAATTTTCTTCGCTCTTCCTTGATGATTTAGAGCATATCCTTTTTTCTCTTTGTACATGAGATCCTGCAATTCATGAGGGAATAAAGAAGTGGGAAAAAAGGAATTTCAGAATGGAAAGGAATTATGTTACAGGGATTCCAAGAATAGTACCACAAGAGGGGATAAATGGAAGTGGGATAGGGAAAAAAAAAATTCAAGGGTAAAGTGGAGTTTTACGAAACAGACACGGTAAATTCAGAAGAATATGGGAAGGTAAATCATTTGGGATTGAAGAAGAAAACTGAGGGGATATTACCAAATGGGATATGAATAAAGGCAAAAACATTTCTTGAAGGTCTGCCTGCATTGGTGTAAGAAAAATAACTACAACGAGAATTAAGCGTTACTTGAAAAAAAAAATGTCCAAGCTAATTACCCCAATTGTATAAGGGTTGCTTTTACTTGGTGGTCGCTAGCATATCTAAAGATCAAGCAACATTCTATTTTTATCAGAATTTTTTTGATATTCCTGCTAGCAAGCTGGTTGTCAGGTTGATCCTTCTGCAATCATGTCAGCGAACAGATTTTCATAACTATAGGAAAATATTTTTTCTTTACTTTTTATTTAGATTTTTTTTTTCTTTTTAGGAAGAGGAAAAACTCATAATTTCAAAAATTTGGTATTACCATTCACCACTACCATCTCGAATTGCTATTGGAATTGCTATGTAAAATATTTCCTGGCAAGTGGCTGAAAATACTTCTTTAATCTGTGTCCATTTACTGGGAATATAGAATTTTGTCCATCAATAGTTTTAACTTCTACTGCTCCATTCTCTAATACTCGGATCACTTCATAAGTTTCCATCCAACATGTATGGAGTTTCCCTTTAAAAATTTTAAATCTATAATCATTAAGGAGCACCCAATCACCTGGTTGGAATTTCTTTTTCTGAATAGACTTGTCATGCCACCTTTTGTGTTGCTGTTGAATGAGTATGTTCTACTGAACAAGATCCCTACGAAATTCATCTAACTCATTTAATTGGAGAAGACACTGTTGTTGTGCCTCAGAGAGATCTAGTCATAACTGTACTACAGTTCTGAAAGTTTTGATCTGGAATTCAATTGGTAATAGAACTTGTTTTCCATATACCAACTCATATGCTATATGTCCCGTGCTATTTCTCCAAGTGGTTCTGTATGCCCATGAAGCTTCTGGTAATCTTTCAACCGAGTCTTTCTGATGCATGTTTATTGTCTTTGTAAGAATGGCCTCGATCACTTTGTTTGTGGATTCCACCTGGCCATTTTCTTGCGGGTGATACAGCGTGGATTTCCTATGTCGGATCTTGTATTGCTCCATCACACCCTATACCAGATTAGAAATAAAATGCGGACCATTGTCATAAACAATTTCTCTAGGCACACCAAATCTAGTAAATATTTCGGTGAAAAGAAAATCAACAACAACTTTTTCTTAGCAAAGGAAACAACTTTAGCTTATACCCATTTTGTAACAAAATCTGTACAAACCAAAATATGCTTTTTAGTCAAGGATGTTGGATTTATTGGCCCTATAAAATCAATAGCCCATTTTTCAAATGGCTCAATCATAACTTGGGGGCATAAAGGAATTTCATTGGTTTTATTAGGCTGGCCCATTCGTTGACAACTATCACATTGCCTGACATACTGTTTGGCATCCTTAAACAAGGAAGGCCAAAAGTAACCAGCACGCAATACTTTATATGGAGTCTGCTTATCAGCGAAGTGGCCTCCGCAAGGTTCATCATGAGAAAAATTCAATATGTCAAACACTTCCTCCTCTCTTACACACCTACAAATAATCAAATCTGGACTAGTGTAAAAGAGATCTCCTTGAATCCAAGAGTATGCAACACTTTTCTGAATATTGCTCCGCTTTTCACGAGTGGACAAGTGAGGTGGTGTTTTCCCACTAACCAAGTAATTAGCAATGTCAGCAAACCATGGAGAATCTATTGACATAGCAAAAATATGTTCATCTGGAAAGTAATCATTAATAGGAGTTGCTTCACCAGGATTATCTAATCTAGAAATAAAATCTGCTACAACATTATATTTCCCTAGTTTATCAACAATAGTAACATTAAATTCCTGCAACAATAGCAACCACCTAGTCACTCTACCGCTAGTCAATGGCTTGTTCATAAAATATTTAATCGTGGAATGATCAGTATGTAAAAATACTTCATATCCTGTAATATAGTGCCTGAACTTATTAATTGCAAAAATTACAGCTAAAAACTCTTTCTCTGTAACTGTATAATTCAATTCAGTGCAAGACAAATTCTTACTAATATAATAAATAGCATAGGATTTCTTATTTTCCTCTTGTCCTAAAGTTGTGCCAATAGCCAAATTTGAAGCATCAGAGGAAATGTGAAAAGGAAGGGACCAGTTAGGACCTCTCAAAAGTAGTGCCTGTACCAAGTTTTCCTTCAATGTTTCAAAAGATCGTTGGCAAGCTGTGGACCAAGAAAATTGACTATCCTTACCTACAAGTCAAAAAAGAGGGGCAACTACCTTAGAAAATTTTTCAATGAATCTTCTATAGTAATCAGCATGTCCTAAAAAACCTCTTACTTCCCTTTGAGTTTTAGGTGCAGGATGATGTAGAATGATTTCGATCTTTGCTGGATCAACCTGGATACCTTTATCAGAAATAAAATGGCGAAGTACCACTCCCGCTTTGCACATTAATCTATATTTATTTTCACTCAAAGTGAGATGGGCTTCCTGACAAAGAAGAAGTACGTTTTCCAGATTTTTGAGAGCTTCCTGAAAAGAATCACCAAACACAGAAAATTCATCCATATAAATTTCTACAAATTCTAGATCAACAAAAATAGCCAGGACTGCCCTTTGAAAGGTAGCCAGAGCATTACATAACCCAAAGGGAAGTACTTTATAAGCAAAGGTACCCCATGGACATGTAAAATTATTTTTATCCTGATCTTTCCTGCAAGGGTATCAAGCACCTGGTCAATGAAAGGGAGAGGGAAGTAATATTTAAGAGTGGCTTTATTTAATTCTCGATAATCAATACAAATATGCAACCTTCCATCTTTCTTAGGAACTAGCACTAATGGAGAGACCCACTGACTGTCAGAAATAGGACAGATAAAACCAACATCCAAGAGTTTCTGTACTTATTCCTTCACAATATCTCTTAGAGATGGATTCATTTTCCTTTGGGGTTTCTGGACAGGTCGGGTTCCTTCCTGAATATATATATGATGTGTACAAGTTTCAAGAGGGATACCCTTCATATCTTCATAGCCCCAAGCAAATGCACTAAGATGGTTTTGCAACAAATTCACAAGCTTCTCCTGCTGAGATGAGTCCAAATCTGAACTAATATGCAAAGATTTACCAGGGCTAATCTCAACAAGAGTGGTATCAGGCTCAGGAGTACTTAAGGGAGTGGTCAAATGCAACGGTACAGAAGAATGAGAATCATGATTATCTTGAAAGTCTAGGCTGAAAATCTGGCTCAATGGCTCGAAATTAGGCATAGTGTCTAGATTATTCAGGAAATCTTGAATCTCATCTTCTTGTGAAGACCCAGTATAATGATGGGTAAGGGAAATGGACTGAGTATTCTCATCACGTCTTTGATCCAACCATAAAGTATCTTGAAGGTCCTGAATGGATATGGTAGGGGGGTATAAGGTAACTTTCTTCCTAGAATCTCCATGCGAAATATACATATCACCAGAATGACATCCAATATATGCATCGGTTTTAGCAAGCCATGGTCAACCCAAGATCAAGGGATGTCCTCCTACTAGGTTCTTTGGCTGAAGCACAATGAAATCAGCAGGATATTCCCAAGAATCTAATGAGATGATCACATCGTCCAATACTCCTTCTGGCTTAATTTTAGATCCATCTGCTAATTCAAGCACAGTGGGAGTAGGGCGAAGATGAGATAACCGAAGTTGATCCATGGTTTTCTTAGTCATGACATTAATGGATGCTCCCATGTCAACAAGAACATTAGAGACGAGGACATTACCAATCTGAACTAGACAACAGGGGTTCCTGGATTAGTATATTTTTCCATAGATACACATCTTGTCATCACCTTTGCTGCCCTACTAACAAATTGAATGGTCTGGGATTCCAATCTCTTCCTTTTGGGTTTCTTGAGATAGAGTTCCTTAATAATATTAGTACAAATGGGGATCTATTTAATGGCTTGAAGCAAAGGTATCTTAATAAAAATATTCTGAAGCTCAAATGCCAAACTAGTCTCAGAAATAGGCTCACTTCTATCCATTACTAGCCTCTCTGGAAAGGGAGGCTGGTTGGAAGAAGATGGAAAGGATTCAGAGGGTAAAGACTGCTTAGTGACAACTTTCGGAGAATGGTTAAGAGTTTTCTCTTCTCCTTTCTCTTCAACAATCACCATAGGTTGTTTCTGATTTTCTGATGTTACAGTCTTTCCCAATCTTAATTGAATATCATGAACCCCAAGTGGAATAGAATGGTATTTGAATGTTAAAGGTGGGTTTGTTACATAGCTCATTTTCACTACTTTATTATTGTTAGGATTGGGCATAGGTTGAGCAGGCAACTGAGGAGGTCGAAAGGGTGGAGGTAAAGGCAACGGTGGACTAGACTGACTCGGAAGTTGAGGCATTGAATAAGGTGTATGAGTATATGGATATGATTGAATAGGTGGCTAGTGGGAATATGGAAAATGAGTTGGCCCTTTCCAACCTTGTTTCCATGGTTGAGAAGGTTGCCCATGCTAATATTGATTCCCATATTCATAGTGTTGATTAGTGTTAGGATAAGAATATGCATGTGAATTATAAACAAAATAGTGTGGAGAAAATTCAGGAGCCATACCTTTACCTACCTGAGGCCAATTCCTTCTTGCTCCCATAGAATACAAGTATTCAGCTTCAGGTTGCCCCCCTGTAAATACAGCTTTAAGTCTTGGTATAGAGGGAAATTTTTCTATGACATGGTATTATGCACAAGTACCACACTTATTAGTTTCTTTCAAATTAAGAGGACACTCTTTAGAAGGATGCTTGTCTCTACATTTAGGACAGAAAATACATAAGGACTCTTGTTCCTTCATGAGTTTTTCTTGGAATTTCAAAGATTCTAACTGTTTGGTAACAGTATTAATTATATCAATATTCATGTTTTCCATTTTATTTTGTAGTCCAATAATCATAGCATCAATAGATTCAGTTTTTCTATTTCTATTTCGAGTTCCTCTACTGGATATATATTGATTTCTTGAAAATTTCCTACATAATTCACAAATTTTTTCAAAATTTTGCTGAGAAATATCATCTTGTCCTATTTGATTTAAATTATTTCTAGCATTATCAGTAAGTCCTCTCAAGAACAAGGTTCTAATAGTACTGGAATCATCCTTTGTAAAATATACAGAAATATTTCCAGGTAATCTTCAAGAGTTTCATCATCATCCTGTATGATTGTAAAAATCTCATCCTGCATGTCCCGAGTTTTGCAATATTCTTGATATTTAGACAAAAACACTCTCTTCATCTAATCCTAAGAGTTTATAGTGTTTCCTCCTAAACCCATAAACCAGCATAAAGCCGACACTTTGAGAGTAATAGGAAATAATCTTAACTTTTGAGCATCAGTTGAATAATCATAAATTCTACACAGAATATCAAACTCGAATAGAAAAGAGTCAGGATCTTCATGAACTTTACCATGGAAATGAGGGAGAGCTAATGGTGGAATATTATTCATTTGCGCCATAGTATCAGGATCCAAAATTGGAAACAAAAAAGTGGATTGTTCTCTACTTACCTGGTTCTCACCAGTCCCTTCCAAATGATCTCCATGGTCCACCATTGTTTCCCTTTTACTTGTACCACTCTCAATAGGCTGATTCACACCTAAGCTGTTGACACCAGAATCCAATTGGATTGTTCCTGCGTGATGCATTTGAATTGAATTGGCTCTAGTAAATTTGGCAGAAATTCCGACACTTTGGTTCCAACACTTTTGATCAAATGTCGGAAATTTCCCCAAGTTTTATCAATTTTTCAAATCCCGCCCCAAACTGTCGCTATATCGACGTTTGGAAACAAGTATCGGTACTGCGACACATAGAGGTAAGTGTCGGTCTTGCGACGTTTATAGAAAAGCGTCGAAATTGCGACGAAATGCAGATATATGTCAGTATTGCGACACTTAGACAAATTGTCGCTATTGCGACGTTGCGAAGAAAGCGTCACTATTTTGACAGCTTGGGGCCAAGTGTCGCTATTGCGATGACTAGAGGAAAGCATCACTATTGCGACGGTTTGGGTCAAAGTGTCACTATTGGAATGACATGGGGCAAAGTCTCTCTATTGCAACGTTACAGAGACAAAGTGTTTAGGAGGAAAGTGTTGTTAGTGTTTAGGAAAAATCTTAGGGTTTAGGGTTTGGGAGTTATATTTTAGGATTTAGGAACAATGTGACGGGTCATGTGATCAGTTTTATGGTTTAGGAACAATGTTTCAGGTCGTGTGAAATTTTTTTAGGAACAATGTGTCGGCACGTTCGGGCGGCCCATTTGCTCTTTGCTCCCTTGTGGCATCATTCGGTCGGGCGCGTTCAGTTCGGGCAGTTTTGTTCGAGGGCGCCCATATCAGTTTTGCTAAGTTGTGAATACCGAGGTGACTTGTGCATGTTTGGGCAGCCCGTTTTATGTTTGCTCCCTTGTGGCATATTCGTTCGGACAATCGCGTTGTGTCGCGCCGTCTGAGGTCGCCCGACCGGGCTCGTTCGGGTCGGACCGTTTTTTTCGTGGGCACCCGTATCGATTTTGCTAAGTTGTGACAACCCAGGTGCCTTGTGCACATTCAGGTGGCCCATTTCCATTTTCTCCCTTGTGGCATCGTTCGGTTTGGCGCATGGTGTCGCGTCGTGCGAGGTCGCCCGATTGGGCGCGTTCAGTTCGGGTTGTTTTGTTTGAGGGTGCCTGTATCATTTTTGCTAAGTTATGACCACCTAGGTGCCTTGTGCACATTTAGGTGGCCCATTTTTTGTTTTCTCCCCTGTGGCATATTCGTTTGGGTAGGCGTGTCATGTCGCGCTGTGTGAGGTCGCCTGACCGAGCGCGTTCGGGTTGGTTGTTTCGTTCGAGGGCACCCGTATCAATTTTGCTAAGTTGTGGTAGCCCGAGTGCCTTGTGCACATTCGGGTGTCCTGTTTTCTATTTTATCCCTTGTGGCATCGTTCGGTTGGGTGCACAGTGTCACATCGTTCGAGGTCACCCAACCGGGCACGTTCGGTTAGGGCCATTTTTTTTTATGGTTCCCATATAAGCTTTGCTAAGTTGTGACCGCCTGGGTGCCTTGTGCACGTTCGGGTAGCTTGTTTTCTATTTTCTTCCTTATGGCATATTCGTTCGGTTGAGTGTGCCGTGTCGTGCCGTGCGAGGTCGCTTGACCGAGCGTGTTCGGTTTGGGCTGTTTTGTTCGAGGGTGTCCGTATCAGTTTTGCTAAGTTGTGACAACCTAGGTTCCTTGTGCACATTCAAGCAGCCCGTTTGCGATTTGCTCCATTGTGGCATCGTTTGGTCAGGCGCACCGTGTCATGCCATGTGAGGTCACTTGACTGGGCGCGTTTGGGTCGGGCCGTTTCGTTCGAGGGCACCCGTATCAGGTTTGCTAAGTTGTGACCGCCTGGGTGCCTTGTGCATGTTCGTGCGACCCATTTTCTATTTTCTCCCTTGTGGCATATTCGCTCGGTCAGGTGCGTTGTGTCGCGTCGTGTGAGGTCACCCCACCAGGCGCATTTGGGTCGGGCCATTTTGTTCGAGGGCACCCATATCAGTTTTCCTAAGTTGTGACAACCTGGGTGCCTAGTGCACGTTCGGGTGGCCCGTTTTCCATTTTATCCCTTGTGGAATCATTTGGTTGGGCGTACAGTGTCGCGCCGTGGGAGGTCGCCCAACTGGGCGCGTTCGGTTCGAGCTATTTTGTTCAAGGGCGCCCTTATCAGTTTTTCTAAGTTGTGATAGCCTAGGTGCCTTATGAACATTCAGGTGGCTGGTTTTCTGTTTGCTCCCTTGTGGCATATTCATTCGGTCAGGCGTGTCGTGTCGTGCCGTGTGAGGTGGCATGACGAGGCGCATTCAGGTCTGGTCATTTCGTTCAAGGGTGCCCGTATCAATTTTTCTAAGTTGTGACAGATTGGGTTCCTTATGCAGTACATTAAAGCAGCCTATTTTCCATTTGCTCCCTTGTGGCAAATTCGTTCGGTTGGGTGCGCGGTGTTGCGTCGTGCGAGGTTGCCCGACTGTTCGGTTCAGGCCGTTTTGTTCAAGGGTGTCCATATCAGTTTTGGTAAGTTTTGACTGCCTGGGTGCCTTGTGCATGCTTGGGTAGCCCATTTTCTATTTGTTGCCTTGTGGCATATTCGTTGGGTTGGGCGTGGCATGTCATGCCTTGCGAGGTCGCCCGACTGGGTGTGTTCGGTTCAGGCCATTTTGCTCGAGGGCACACGTATCAGTTTTTATAAGTTTTGACTGCTTGGGTGCTTTGTGCATGTTTATGTGGCCCATTTTTTGTTTTATCTCTTGTGGCATATTCATTCGGTCAGGCGCGTCGTGTCGTGACGTGTTAGGTCGCCCGACTGGGCGCATTCGGGTCGGGCTGTTTCGTTCGAGGGCACCTGTATCAGTTTTGCTAAGTTGTGATAGCCCGAGTGCCTTGTCCATGTTCGGGTGGCCTGTTTTCCATTTTCTCCCTTGTGGAATCGTTCAGTTGGGCGCGCAGTGTCGCACCCGGCGAAGTCGCTCGACCGGGCGCGTTCGGTTCGGGCCGTTTTTTTTAGGGCGCCTGTATCAGTTTTGCTAAGTTGTGACAAATTAGGTGACTTGTGCAGTACGTTCGGGTGGCTCGTTTGCTATTTTCTCCCTTGTGGCATATTCGTTCAGTCGGGCGTGCCGTGTCGTGCCATGTGAGGTCACCCGACTGGGCATGTTCAGTTCAAGAAATTTCATTCGAGGGCGCCCGTATCAGTTTTGCTAAGTTGTGACCACCCGAGTAGCTACTTTTCCTGGAAATAGCTTTCCCACTGGCTGACTGTAACTGCTCCAAGATAAACACAAAAGTTCCAAAGTATCTTGTTTACAATATTGTGGGATTCTATTAGATGAATTAAAAGTGCAAATGTTGCACATGAAATCACCAAAAAGCTACAAAATCAAGCACTGTGTGTATATCATATTACAACAAAATTGTAACACACCCTCTTAGATTCAATATCCTCGACCCACAGGTAAAATACTTGCATAAATTTGTCATACACTTTTGATGGTAACACAATACTTGCCAAGTGCTTCAATATCCTAAGATAACCATCAAAATGAGGGCTTGTTTGTACACATCATTCATTTACAAAAAAGCTATGACGATTTGGATAGATCTGGCACAAGGCTGAAAGCCCATCTGATCAATGACATGAATCTTAGCAGAAGATAGTACTCCCTTTTTTAACAGATCACGATAGCTAGTTGGATCTCTCCAGTAAACTTGATCAAGTAAAAGAAACATTCTTAGGGTAACTGATTTATAATTTGAGTCATCCATGAGTGGCACAAAAATAGAATGATTCATTCTGAAATAGGAAACTATTTCATCTTTGCATCTGTCCATTCTAGTCCAAAGAAATGAATATAGTCTTCCTATTTGAGAAATGATTGCTTTGAATACGCATTCATATTTTCTCCACTGAGAATGGAGACTAAGGGCATCTTTAACAAGAACATGTGTCCTAAATCAAATGTCTTCAACAAACGTTTTACTATCAACCCAACAATATTCATGAATATTTTGAACACTTGGAGGCTCGGTATTATTTCCTTCCTTCCCATGCTAGGTTATTTTAAACTTGCTAACTATATCACTTTTAATCATATTGACTTGTCTAATCGGTTTCTCGGTATGGATAAGGATAGTTGCTCGGTATGGATAGAGAAGGTCACGAAGGAGTACAAGGAAATATTCACCTCTCCTGCAGGGGTACCTCTACACTGTTAGGTCAATCACTCCATCGATTTGACCCCGAGCGCATTCCCACCCAATGGGTCCATATATTGACGTTCTGTTATGGACATTGCCTTCATGTCCAAGGAGGGCATTTTTGATGGTTGGTCATGCCTTTCAAGTTGACGAATGCTCCCTCAACCTTCATGAGATTGATGGATGACATTTTGCGACCTTTCACCAACTCATGATTCTTAGTGGTGTATTTGGATGACATCCTGATCTTCAACTAGAGTTACCCCTTAACCCATTAACCCCTTAACCCCTTAGTCTGCTAGGGGCCGATTACCTTGATAATAACGATGGTGTATTCATACTCCTTCTGAATAACCAATAAAGGGTCAAGGAAATTGACCAATATGTTGTCAAGTTTTATCTTATCCATCTCTGGGGTAAGCTGCTTTTCAGCTAACTCCACTGCTTTTAATCTCAATTTTTCCAATTGTTTCCTTCTCTCATATGATACCTGAGCCTCTGCCTTTATCTTCCCTTCTAATTTCGTAATAGTGTCATAGTGATGCCAACCAACTTCTTTGGAAAGCCTTCCTAGCACACAATACTAGGTTATGATGGTATCTCAATTTGTCCAATTCCTTCCTTCTCTCATATGATACCTGAGCCTTTGCCTTTCTCTTCCCTTATAATTTCGTAATAGTCTCATAGTGATGCCAACCAACTTCTTTGGAAAGCCTTCCTAGCACACAATACTAGGTTAGGAGGGTATCATGTGTTTGCGGGTAATGCCATTATTACCATGTGTTTGTAGACTAATTAGTAAATTTTAATTAAATTTACTAATTCATAATTAATCAATTGATACATGATTAAAGACCCCTAATTAATCAATTGATATCATCAATACATGATTAATCATAATTAATAAATTGATAGCATTAATACATGATTAAAGAGCCCTAGCTTAGCCTATTTTTTAAATTCCAACAAATTAGCCTAATAACCTTACCCACGCACCCTTTTTCCAAAAATTCTTACCAATCAATTTCATTACCCACGCTCCCTTTTTCCAAAAATTCTTATCGAATCGATTTCATTATCTCTGCAACGGTGCTGAGAGTTCGATTCTCACCTAATCAATTTCATTATCTTTGCAACAGTGCTGAGAGTTCAATTCTCACCTAATCGATTTCATTATCTTTGCAACGGTGCTGAGAGTTCGATTGTTTGTTCAACTGGTTAGCTGTTCATTGGTTCGAGGGTTTAGTAGGTTTGGGGGTTTAGCAGGGGACCCGTTGGTTTGACCACCAAAAATGGTAAGCATACACCAACCCTTTAGCCGTAATGTCCCGAATGTTTTCTCTGATTGCAAATGCTTTGTAGATAGGTGCATTTTATTCTCTTTGTAAATTACAACCATCCTCAAAATTCATGTCAGACAACAGTAAATACCGGTTTGGACAAGAATCCCATATGTCGAGTAAACCTTTTTGTTTGGTCTGTTGGGACCACAAACCCAAAATTTGCATTATGGTGGCAAATCCCCGTTTAATTTGGGGGATTAACTCACGGACATGATCAGGGATCTATGCCGACTGCGGTTTGAACTTGTGTCATTATCATGGTGGTGCAATGTCTCAACTCCTAGACCAGACCATAGCCCAAAGGACATAATGAGCAGTGCATGTTACATCCTAAAATTCATAATTTCCCCCATCAAAGTGAAAGGGTGAGCATATCTGGTAGGAAAGTCTCGTGCCTCTCTGGTTAGGGAAAATGAATCCATTCTGTTCAGATGTTAGTCCTGAGAGCTGGCCAAAAAGGAATTTTCAAATCAATGAGAAGCTAGATAGCTGGACTCCTACTGTCCAACTGTTGAAATTGCAGAACAAAGGCACACAAGTTCTGTTCTCAAGTTCCAGCAAGTTCAGCCTTGAAATGAGAAATATTGGGATCACCTGGCCATAAACCCATAATTCCTAAATGCACAATCCCCCCTTGCTATTCTCCATCAATAATCCTCTCTAAAAGTTCAATATACATAGCATGTTGTAGGATAGAAATCAAGCCGAGGATTGTAGCAAATAAGCAAAAAATGGCTAAGTATATTGGAGTATGAGATAATGTATATAAAATTTGAAGTATTAAATGTGCTCTTGTCATTTCATATCCCAAAATAATTGTCTTAGATAGATTTGTAACACTCAACCTAATTAGCTATTCCATGTGCGATGATATTCCAGCCAAAATCGTATTAGATGTTCCAAATTTCTTATCTTCTTATGAATGGGCATGAATTGGAATTGATAATGCATTCTCATAAATTTTATTGTCATATATTCAATGAAGTAGCTCACAAAATAAACACCTTCATTTCAATTACACCAAGCATAAATAAATCATACAATAGCACAAGCATTAACCGGAAAGCTTCCACCCAATTAACCATAAAAAAAGGGTCACAATATCATACCTACCTAAAATAGAAGCCTTAGAGGTATCTCATGGATCAAGGTAAGATGCTAGGAAATAAAATCTATTTTTCACGTAATCATTTAAGTTAAATTGAATCCATCTTGAAAAAACCCTTAATATCCTAAGATAGCTTAAATCACAACTCTACAACCAAAATGTTTTTAGTGTGCCATATGATCAAGTATAATCTCTATCTCAATTCATGTAAGCCTTCGATTTTCTCTACCTTTGCTAATACTGTTGCTGTGTATTTTACATTGAAAAATTAAATTACATTCTAGATAAAATCTAATTTAAAATCACCATTAATAAATACAAAACTGCCAACCAATGGTTGAGTATTTCTTCTAGTAAGCCTATCACATTCAGTAATTATAATAGGCTTTAATGATATTGAACATACCTTATGTGGCCCATGCTTGCGGATAACCTCTGTAACCTAAAATACACAAACACAGTACTTCAACACATTTTCAGACTTCCATTTGATCAAATCACTCTATGAAAAGCTTGTTTCTTTCACAACTTTCAGGTCACAAATGACCGATACAAAGACTTGATGTGGATTTTTCTTAAATTGTCAATTAACAAAATCTCAAAACCACACATTATTTTTATTGTTGGAAGACATCATAAATTTCATCATTACCTTTAAGCAAAGGGGGAAAAATATATCTGATTCGATACCTCCCGATTCCAGAGGCATCTTCAAATACCATATGATATATATTATAAACATCTAGAATGAGCACATCTCCCAGGAACAAATCTTCAAATTTCAACAACTCAAGTTGAACAAATCTTATCAATCCAAAAGAGGTTTTTCCCCTCGCATGGGAAGTACTAAACTAGAGATATCCCCTAGTAGATAAATCAACTGAAAGGCTTATTTTACAAAATGCTTTACCATTGTTGGTAAAAAAATTCAAACTAACAGCATCTCGATGTAAAGATTAATGAAAAGTAACAAAATCCATGACTTGAGTAAGATTCCAGGGATATACCATTCTTGTTCTTCAATCACTGCTCACACCACTTGCTGATCACTGGTTTTGGCATGAATATTTTGATCCCTCTAACCCTAGTCAAGATCATTTTCCAATGTGGATTAAGTTTATGAATATGTTAGATGAGGCTAAATCTGTGTAAAGTCGATGGTAGAAAGGTTGGGCAACGTTTCACCACAAATTACTCTCTGTTTTGGTTAGTGCATGTTGGCCATAGCAGGGACCTCTTGGATAATCTTAGCCAAAAAATGAATGCTAACTTTCCAAAACAAACTCAGATATGTGTAATAATTGAGGGTACAACATGCTAAAAGGTGCAGATTTACACTTAAATTTATATTTTTAAACTCATTTTCCTTTTTTGTGTTTTCCCAAAGAAAATATCTGGCACTTATATTCCATGGGTGGTACACAATGTGAACCTGCCAGTGTAGGGTTGAGTGAGACACACAAGATAGGAGGGAAATGCATAGTATCGATTTCAATACCTCCTCCATTTAGCTCAAGGAAAAATCCACTTGTTCTAGCCCACTGGACTTGAAAAAATGTTTTGAACATCTTGTACCATTTCAGAGGACTCATGAAATATTGAGATTACTGGTGCCATGCTAAACATATGAATTCCATGTTGGGCAAACATTTCCCAAGTGAGGTTTGAACCAAGATGGGGAGGATATAACAACTTATGCTCTTTTTTTTTTTTTTTTTTACAGGGAAAAAATTTGTAATTTTTCATTAAGAAGAATTACATGTTACATTTTACTATATTTTGCCCAAATAAGTTCAAATACATAGCATAATATTGTCAAAATGAGCTCATATACTTAGTTGTTGCCATGCTTCCTGCTATCGTCAATGGCAATAAGAAAATCTCTACCAATTAATTCGAAAAAATGAAGGTAAAATTCGATGGGCCATCCATCAGGGCTAGGAATTTTTTCCATTTTGCACCATTTAAGAACCCCTTCAATCTCTCCCAAGGTAACAGGTGCATTAAGGTCCTCCACCTATTTTTGGTCCATAAATCTGTTGAAGGATCTGGCAATGTTCATGATCTCCAGAAGATCATACTGAAGAGGGGCTCTGTATTGACTGGAAAAATGCTGAATACCCATGTCCAGGAGTTGTGGGTGAGTATGAGCCGTAAATCCATGTTGATTTGTGAGTTCCCAAATGGTATTATTGATCCTTTGACCATTAGCATAATGTTGAAAAAAATTTGTGTTTTCATCGCCCGCTTGTAGCCAAAGGACCTGACTACGCAGTCTCCAATCAGCCTCCTTTTGTCAGAGTAACTTAGATTTGGTAGCTTCAAGAGAGATAAGGTGGACCTCAGTATCATCAGAGCAATATCCCAAGAGGTAGGAATCACTGAGTTGCGCGATTTCCAGCTCAATTCTACGCAGCTGATCTTCTTCCAATATCTTCTTCCTTTTAGCCCACTTGATTGTCAAGGCCTTAATCTGGTTTAGATTATCGTTGATCACCTTGGTAGGGTCCAGGTCTGGCAACTGGTGACAATGTTGCCACTCCTGAGTAACTAGGTCTCAATAATATTTTTTGAGGAGCCATCTGGAGTTAAATTTGAAGGGAGGTGGGGAACGAAGAGGTACAACCACAAATTCCAAATAGACAGGTGAATGGTTCGATATTCCACACTTACCCACCCATTTTCTGGTGGTATTCATCTGATTGAGAAGCTATGTTTGATAAGGAACCTGTTAAGACGCCTAGCCACTCCCACAGCACCAATTCTTCTATTCCTCCAAGTTGGCTATAATTTGGGCATATGAATGTCTATGAGATCTGTAGAATCTAAAAGAGATGCAAAATACTCTGATAATGGATTCGGGACAGCATGGGTACCCTAGGATTCTGCTAGGCCTAGTGAAAAATTGAGGCCACCTCTCAATATGATATTCAGATCATTAAGTAATGAAGAACTTAATAAGGCATTCCAGAAGGCTTCTCGATTGGTACAAGGCCCATAGATATTAAGAAGCAGAATGGGTAAGGAAAGCACCCCGAATTGAATCTCCATGCCAATGGTACAATTCCTACCCCAACAGTTTATCATCTGAGTGGTGCGGTTATTAATTCCCAGCGGACAACCCCCAAATCTGCCCCTCACATCCAAAGTGATGAAGGTCTAGTTTGGTAGAAGTGAATTGAGTATAGTAAGAATGGTGGTGCCCTCTCCTAGAATTTCTTGTAGGAATAGTGCATCAACCTGAGTTTTATGGAGCAAGTCTTTCAGAGCCAGTCATTTAATGGGGTTGGTAAGGCCCCTGTAGTTGAAAGTGAGGCAGATCATTGGGATACCTCGCCAGTGGGTTTTCTTGCTCTAAGAACCCTGATTAGGGAGGATTGAGTGCCTGCCTCAACTTCTAGATTGGCACGTTTGATGGACCTGGCTAACCCTGATGTTCAACCACGAGTTTTGGATGGAATAACACAAGTGACCAGGCCAATGCCCAGAGCAGGTAGGGGATTTAAGTGTGAGATGGAGCGAGGGAAATAAGAGTGGTTGGAAGAGGTCGAATCAATGGATGTAGTGGAGTTGTTCCTGATCAAATTGACGAAGGTATGGGGTAAATTGGGTGGGATAGTGGGTGGGGGGGGGGGGGGGGGCGAAGCAATAGAACAACTAAGAGAGGGGAAGGAATTCAAATTTTGCAAAACTGAAAGTGTAGATGCAGGAGTAATTGAAATAATATAGGAGACAGGGGAGAGAGAGGTACCCGGCATATTCGAGGAGCAGATCTGTGGGGTGGGCATCACTGACTGATGAGTTCGAGCCTGAGTGATAGGCCAGGTTGGGATCACCGACTCAGACTGAAATGAAACATCCCCCCCAGGTCGATCCTCATCCCGCACCCTAGGTGAAATGGGGTCCGTCTATGTAGCAGCATGAGTGACCATCATCTTGCAGCTGATAGGGGCCCCTAGGAGTGGACAATATTTGTAAAGGTGTCCCACCTTGTGGCATTTTCGACATCTAAAGGGGACTCCCTCATAATCCAACATCTGTTTCCAAACCATACCTTCAAAAAACATGTTGTAGTTGTCATGAAGCCCATCTCGTGTGTCAAGAAATATAAGTATGCGAGCCACGACCTTGATTCCGGTAACCAGATAGGATCTGTCATGGTCCAAATAATGACCAAAGTCTTCACCAATGTTCTGCAGAGCAGTCTCATTCCAAAATTGAATTGGTAATATAGGAAGCCTCATCAAAATGGGTCTAGCCCCAACATTCTCTTTGTTTGGGTCAAAAAGCGGAGACCAACGCTTAAGGAGCACTGGGTGTAATTCAATGTGCCAATACTGGTTAATTACCCAGTAAACTTGAGTCAGAATAGCAAAGGTAAGCATAAACTGGCCCCTGGTGAGGATAGATACATCCAGGAGAGTCTCCAGCACCCCTCCCCAAATCTCCATAGTCCATTGCTTGAGTCTTGCAGTGGAATATTTACGCCCCCTGACCTTCCCAACTAACATCGAGGTCGCAGTAAGCTCCAGGTCGTCCATACCTTTGTCGCACCCAAAATTTGAGTTTTGGCTGTGCTTGTTCTTAGTTGATCAGTGCTTCTTTCCCTTTTGTAGATAGCTCTGAGCAGGCTTCGATTCTCCTGAATCCTCCGATTCTGAGGTGGTGATGGGGGAAGTCCCGACTCGAGCTTCAGCTGGAACATTCACGAAAGCACCTGAGGCCGGTAATGGAAGAGAACCCCCTGCAGAAAAAAGAGGAACAACCCCCCCTAAGTTGAGCTATTCGAAATTGTGGGTCATTGCCCCAATGAAAGTAAGGGCTTCATCCACTGTAGTAGCGATGGTTTCCAGGCCATTCTCTAGGCTGAATGGTGGAAATAGAGTCTGAGGACCCCAGAGGCAGTTGACAGTAGGTGATGGGGTGGAGAAGATAAGAGGGTCTAGTTCTTCACTGGCAGAAGCTGAAGAGCTAAGCGTATTAACTGGGGAAGTGGTAATGGTGACTAGTGAGTTTGTCAGGACCATATCCACCATATCAGAGAAGAAGAGGTCCCAGCAAACTGAAAATCTCATAAACAAGCACAACGCAACCCAACACAGGGACCCGCATGAATACAACCAGTAAGAAAATAGCAGATAAAATAGAGTGTGAGTGCATGCCCCGTTGTCGCAGGAGCACAGGGGCCAATATAATGAGAAGGTAAACCCTTGAGAAACGGTCCGAACACTGAATCACCCAAGTAGTGCAACCCTATGTATTCGGACGGCCAATCGCTAGAGTTCAGATCCCAGCAGATAACGCAGGGAGAGTCAAGGTTGAGCTGAAGATAGGCATTGCAGGCCGTCCGAAACCTCTAAATCGAACCAGGGATGTCGCGCCACCATCGTTAGGGTTCCTCTTTGCCAGTTCAAAATTGTCCTATAATTGTTTACATGAAATATATTTGACTGTTGTAGTTTGCGCTACCTAGGTTCTCTAAGCAACAACTTATCCTCTTAATCACTCCAACTGAATCATATTAACAGGATTGCATGAACATATATATGCACCTTTGAATGATTTCATACTTTTAAGAATTCCGACTTTCTGACTGAATTACAGATCAACTCTTAATTTCAATCTTCACATATATTATCTTGATTCCTTGTACTAAGGTCTAAAATTTTTTTTACAGATCTATTTTGGCTGAAGGGTGAAAGTGGGTTTGGGACTTGGAAAAGACTCATGACTCAACCCAGAAAAGCATAGTAAAGTACAAAATATAAAATTTACAAAACTTCCAGATATATATATGTAGTTTATGTTCAACTTTGATATGAAACTTTACAATTTATATAATGCAAAATTAATTTTTTTGGATGTCTATAATTTTATTATGAAGTACATGATGCATAACATATGCCATGGAACATGGTATGAAGAAACAATTCTGTTGACATTAGAGTCTCTGTGCTCATCATAAACTTTGGTAAAGGCTTCAGCAATAGAGTTCAAAACAATCTAAGAAATTCCACTTAAATACAACGTTATCATCCAACCAATGCTTGCCATGTTCCTGTAGCTTAGGCTGGGAAGATACATGATATCCATTTGACATTAAGATTTTGTAAATGACTTTAGCTGAAAACCAAACCAGGCAGACTCAAAGAATAATCTGAAAGGTTGAAAACATGAATGTGTACAGGTTTGTGCTTGACATCTAGGTTTAATACAGAAAAATAACTACACATCTATGGTTGTATCCTGTGTTCATTTCCATTGTTTGTATGGTACTGATGAAACTAGTAGAAAGTTTACTTTAGAAGTCAGATCACTACTATAGTAGAATGTGATTATATTGTTGCTTTTCTAGTGTTTTGTCTCAATTTTTTTGTGATTTATACACAACAGACTCAATAATACTGAAGTTATGAAGCTGATTTGTTTCGATAAATAATATACGTTTTGAGATTTTAAAATTTCACTACAAATAACCCAGTTTAGTCTCATTTTCAACTCGTCTCTTTTTTGGGTGGCTTAATGTGCAATGACATGTTTCCATGACTAAATTCAATGCAAGGCATATTTGAAACTCTAACTCTGTCTTTCAGTGTCTTATTAGAAATTATTTCAGTTTTCATTTTGAGTTTTCAAGTTAGATATTTTTCTCAAGTTTTTACATTTATAATTTATTTGCAATGTGGCAGACTGATCAGGGCAGTATAGGAACAACCCCGAGATAGGATGATCGTGGAAAGGGGCTAGCTGAAGAACATCTAAAGTGTCAGCATTTCTCTATCTTCAGGTATTTTAGTTATTGACATAATTGAAATAATATTAATTTTGTTCAAATATGCAGACACCTGGCCATGGTATGCCTGATGATTCCCTGTATGAGGAAGAGCTTTCTTCATCCCCATCTCCATTGCTCTTGCTACGAAAAAGGCACGAAAAGCAACGTTGGAATTTGATAGTTTGGTAGAAGTGCCTAAAAAACCTGAAATAGAATCGAGGATAAAACAACTTATGACCTAGCTAGCAACATATTAGGTAATAATAAAAAATCAAAAGGATATTTTTTTTGTTCTGCATGAGATGAATTATGATAGTTTGATTTTTAATTTTTACATTAACTAAACTAACAAAAAGTTCTTTTGTATGTAGCGTTATTTGACACTTGCTGAACCCGGTGTTGGTGGTAGTGGAACACAAGGGCAAGAGATTTCTGAGCAACCCTCTCATACACCTTCTACTCCTTTAGGTGCCAACCAAGAAACACACCCTGCCCAAGCAGACACCCAGCCAACCGCTGAATGTGTTGGCAGTGATAAGGCTGATATGGCCAACTATATTATTGTGTTTCCTGGAGCTACACGTGTCAGCTCCATGGGCACCATTCATGGTACGTTTTTGGTGAAAAATGAAGGTGTCCTTATAAAGCATGTACAACTCCCAAGTAAGTTTTAATATTTTAACTATTTCATGTACTCTATATAAACTATATTTTGTCATGATTTTTATTTTTAAATTAATGATAATATCTTTTTTTCTGTGTAGGAAACAATGAGTTCTACCGGTTTTTAGAGAGCATGGAATTGTATATTTTTGGCCCAACCATATGTACAAGGTGGAATTCCCAAAATTCCAACCTGAAAAAATAACTTCTAGATTATCTAGAAGGCCTTTTTGGGGTGGGGACATTTGACAAAACAACAGTGGCTTGGGTAGTTGGAAAATATTTGATATATACCAGGGACACCTATAGGACATACTTGCAATTTAAACATAGATACAAGCATAATATCATAGTTCCAGAGAGTGAGTGGAGAGAACTCATCCATGACAGAAAAGAGAAAACGACAAAGAAAGAAGGAAAAATGCTAACTGGACCCGCAAGGTAAATTACAATTTTAATTCAATAGCTTTAATTTTATCTATTTCTAAAATAAAAGTGTGCTATGTCATATCTGACTTCAATCTTTTGATGATACGTTTCCTGACACCTTGAAGGCAAACAAAGCTAGGATTGAAAAAAAGGGCCATCACAAGCTAGGCCAAGGCGGCTACTTGAAATTGGCCGCACGAATTGTAAGTAGCTAAACATCTTATAATTAATTGTATCACCTTCCAACATTTTTGTAATCCTATCAAATAACATTAAAAATACACAATCATATGTAATGTAGGGTGATGAATTTGGAACAGAAACTACAGAGGAAGATAAAAATATCGCTTTCCATTCCGGCTATCAAGCCATAGTTGAACATCGTAGAAGCTTGGGGCAGGTCCCAAGATCCAGAATGCCTGATAAGGTAAGACGTTAACCTTTCAATATGTTTTTTTTCGTCCATAAATTTAATGTCTAACAAATTTGTTTAAATCAGGGGAGCAGCACTGCCGATGAGGAAAATAACCCAGTTGTAGAGCCAGATGTAGATGTTCCTCACGTGCAACCTGATCATTGTAGTGGGGACCAGGCCGACAATGCTACTATCAGTGAGGGCCATGACAATAATTAATTTCCACTCATAATTTTTTCTAATTATACAATGATGGTTGTCCTTATAACTTTTTTTGTTTAATTGACAGAGAATGTTTCCCTTGAGGATCTTACCACCAGAGAGGAAGACAGGGCAATGATCCCAAGGGCATTTGTTTTTTTAGGCAATGCCTCATCACTGGATGAGAGCAGACATCATGACTGTGCAACTAGGTTAGCAGTGCGGGAAAGGCACGAAACAGGAGTAGAGCACCATGATATTGATGATGTAATTAAGAGCTTTAGAAATGGGAAGAAGAAAAAGAAAATTTGATAATGTAAAATATTGTATTATTGTAAGACAAATGTTATCGTACTTGGAACGTTTTTTGCGTTATATAAAAAACTCATTTATCATACTATTTTTATGTCAAGCACTAATTTCAATGTTTCCTTGCGTACTTTTTGTTGCATTGTTTTTATTAGTTATTGAATATTTTTTTTTTATGCTCATGAAAGTAAAAAATGAAATATAGATTGGGTATTTGGGAATTGAGAGTGATGTGCGGGGGGGGGAGGGGCCATAACAACTTCCACCTTCACGTGGTTGGCCCTGTTTAGTAGAGAATAATTTATTGGAGTGATTTAATCTTGGAGAAAACATCCCTCGATCCAACGTAGCAACAAAAAAGTCACTGTTGACTTAGTTGCTACTCTAGCAGATCGTGGGAGGCTTGTTCCAAGTTCATGCGACTCCCATAAATTGTTCTTGAAATGAAGAAGAGCTTATTCAGGTATGTTTTGACATTTTCAACATACGTTCTAACATTATCATAAGAATGCATCTTAGAGTAAAAAATACTACATAAATTACTTGTATTTATTGTTTAGATAATGATGGATTTTGATTGACTTGGAAATGCAAGTACAAATCCTCTTGCATCATGAGCAATACAACTTGTCAACCAAGGTCATGTCTGTTAGGTCTCTGTAATTTATTAGCAAGATTGGGAGAGTCCAATCACAGAGTTAACATCATTTCAACCAAACTTTGGGATTCTAGGATCTAGCTCTCCTGAATCCGGAGAGGGATCTCTCCAATATGTGCAAAGATGGATATTGTCTTTGAAAAGCTTAAGGTAATGATTTTAGGCTAGTTATGAAGGCCAAGGGTTTTGTTTTGTTTTGGATGGTTGAGCATGAAATGTTACTTGAGGGGAAAGTCCTAAGTGCAAAGTTTCAAAAGTGAGAAGTTGCAAGCAAATAGAACAGTTTTGGCAGATAGATAGATATAACGCTGGTTTTTAGTCCATTGGGCTATGTAGTCATATCTGGGCTTTAATTGAACAACAACATCAAGTGTGATCCAAGGGGCAAGTCATCTATGTCTAAGGATTTCTTTAAATTTTGATTTATGGAATGGTGTTATCAGAAGAGACAAGCAGATGCGAGAACGAGAGAGACGGCCTAGGATACGTCACGACACTTTTAAACCAGTCAGCCTTTGACAAACACTTAAGAAGGACATGAAAGCAGACTAGGATCTGGTAAGTACTTTTAAACTAACCATCCTTTGACACACTTTCAATAGAAAACATAAAAAACAAGGGGAAACACAAAGATAACACAGAATGGTCTAAGATCTGGTAAGTGCTTCTAAACTAGCCAGCTTTTGACACATTCTAAGGGAAACTTTCAGTCAGTCTTTTGTGACAAAACTAGGACCAGGGCTTACCATATCTTCCTTAGTTCATCACTACTTAACATGAAATGAAAATAACATTCAGAAACAATGTTAGACTAGGACGATAAAATGAGGGAACACCAACATTCTCATACCTAAAACTGAATTAAGTCATTCCTAAATAACACAGATTGGAAGAAAACATTCGAATAAAGATTTCTCAGCCAGAGAAGGTTACTGATATACAGCAGGTCCTAACCCTGTTTAAACTGTTCTTTACAGTGGAAAATGAAACAACATGAAAACAGAAATAAAACAACAAGTTACTGATGAATAACATCACAGTCAATATAGATCCAGGATCCCATAAGCAGCTTTTATATGATGTCAAACCTGACAGAAAGCCTGATCCAATGTTTTAGTTCAACAATCATCTTCACTATTCAACCTAACTACTCTAGCACAAACAGAGCTTCAAGGGCCAGTGAACACTATGTACAAATAGAAGTCTCGAGCTCAAGTGTATTTCAAAGTTCTGCAACCAACAATTTCTCATCTTCTGTAGAAGTACTTATAGGAAGATGAGGAGGTGAGATTTTAACAAAATATCTCAAGGACAGTTAATGTAGAGTGAAGACTTCTCGGCCCTTTGAGAGGCTCGAGGAAAAAATTTACAGGTGGATCACTACATTAACTGTTTCACAATAAATATCAAAGCTCGGTGGAAGCTTTGTTTGACTTTGAGGCTCTGTGTATGTTTTGGAATAACTCTGCAGATATTTATTTATTGGTTTCCTTGTAGAAATAACCTCTTGGCAATGCTGGAGGCAGATATTTCTTCGAGCAATAACTTCGGCCTCTGTTCTGAATGGTTCGAGGCAACAGGTGGCTCGGTGGTAGCTGAGGAATCAATTTGCCTTAGATGTGGCGGTGGAGGCTTTTTGTCTGATAAAACACTTTAGGTTTTTCCTTTAAACTGTGTTTTAGATTGGGGATTAGGCTTTTGATAACTGTCTTAGCCGTAATCCCCATAAAAACTGTCTTCAATCTTCATCTGCTGTGCTTTATTCTCAAAGCTGATACTCTTTAACTGTGTTTGATTAAAAACAGTGTCTTGTCGATGTGCAGACCCGCACTGGGCTTTACGGCATCAATACTCATAGAGTATTGACGAGACGTGGAATAGAGCCCCGTGAATGGCCTCTTTAAGATAGTCAGAAACTACAGAAACGTCTTTCCCATCCCTCGGCTTTCCTTGATTCTATAATGGAAAACCATTAAAACACCTACAAAACACAAAAATAGTTAAGAAATCCTGCGGAAATAGGTTTAAACTGCTTCAGATGGCGGGGGAGGAGCGAAGCCGTCGGATGAAAACAACCAACGGTGGAGATCTGCATAGAAAGGTGAAAAGGAGAGCGGGGAGATGAATAAGGAGGAAGAGTTTTGGACCGTCCGATCTGGACACGTGGACGGTCCAGATCTAGCCAGTCTCATCCAGGTGGCACAAAGGAATGCGTTGGACTTCGATGGTAAGCGCTGGCCGTTGATCTGCAGATCAGATCGACGGCGGAAAACGAATCGGCGGGTTTTGAAATGGGGGTAGGACTTGCGATCGGAGGGAATAAGGGTCGTTGGATATGCGGGAAATGGACGGCCCAGATTTAATCGGAGGATCGCAATCGGGGAGGCTACAAAACAACATGCGATTGAAGCACACAGTTGAGCCTTTGCGTTGAGCGGCGCGGGTCAGTCTGAGGACCCGGATCGGCGACGGCGGGGAATGAATAGGAGGTAATCGCAAGGGGGTGAAACATTGCGATGCGATTTTGCGCTGACCGTTGGATCAAGGATTAGATCAACGGTCAAGAATAAATCAGAGGGAGAGCAGGATCGGAAGATCGGAGGTATGGACTGCGATTGATCGGAGGGCACATTTGAAGCATTGCGATTGTGATCGGGCGGGGGGCTGCGATTAGCGCTCCACCGTCAGATCTTCGCGGAAGATCAACGTTGCGGAACGCATCGCCAGACTTATTGTTATAAATAAATCGCATCGGAGTTTTGAATATTTACAAAGGATTTGTGCACCCGCCCGACTTCCGATTGCGATTAGCGCTTGGGACTTAAGCGCTTGGTCCCAGCACCGGGGCATGTGCGGGGAAGTGGTTTGAAAGGGGCTAGCGGGAGGGGGCTTATGCCTATATTAAGGTCGGAAAGTGGGTTTTGGCCTTTTTAAATGGAATTTGAAGGCCGAGGAAAGGAACAATAGAGGGGTAAGGGAGGAAAATGGCCAACAGAGGTTAGGGGAAAGATTTTAAAGGGGATTCTGGGGGTTCGGCACAGCTCAACCAGAAGTTTTAAACCATGTTAGGAGGATTTTCACGAATGGAGGGAGAAACTTATGAAAAGTAGGGAAATAATATGGAGAAAAGGGGGAGAAAATGAAGGTTAGTTATGAGTGGGAGAAAGGGGAAAAATGATGGTTTCTTCAGCAGTTTCTTACAGGAAATCAGCAGAATTAATAGGAAAAGTAATGAAGATTTTGGACAGAGGCATAAGGCCTACAAGGAGTCTTCAAGAGCCAACAAATTTTAGTCATGAAAAATTGTTCCTTGAAGGCTCAAAACAGATTTAGCCACCTTTTGGTATAACAAAATATTATAGGTGGCTAACAGTGGCTCCACTTGGGGATGGTGCCTTCTTGAAGGCATCAAGAATTCAGTCTTGATTTCTCTGGGACGCTAACTTGTGCCTGATCCATTGGGCTGTCCTTCCTTTGCTGGATGATCTGGTTCTGAAAACATATTCAGCAGCCATGAAAATAATGGATTTTCATCTACAAGTTTTCTGCCTACCCAATCCTACTGATCTAACATTTTTTCTTCTTAGAGTGCACTTGGATTGGCGAACTCTCTTACAACATTTTATTCTTTTGAAAGCATAAAAACTAATCTAATTCTACTCCTTATTTCTCCCTGAACTCAGATTAAACAGTTGAGCTCAGATATTTCTCTACATAATCTACTGTCTGTTGGGGTTAAACAGTCCAACAAACTTTCATTCTCTAAATTCTAAAGCAGAAATTTAAAAACAACCAAGTCAAGATTAAGCAGTTTGACTTGCTGTGATCTATGGCATAAAAACAAGCTGCACATAGATTATTATTTGCAGAAAATTAAAATAAAAATAGAAGGCTTAAGATCTGAAAGTTTAAGCACTGCCTTCCCTTTCTTCATAGCTCTGTTTTTTTTTTTTTTTTTTTTTTGGAGCTGTCTTTTCTTTTCTTCTGGTTCAGATTTTGAGTGATTTAGAACCAGATTTACACGTTCTTTGACTCAGAAAATAAAACAGTTTTGAGTCATCTCTCTTTGGAAACTTTGGTTCAGATTTTGAACATGTTTGAACCTTAATTTCTATCCTAATCTATCTACTGATGAGCCAAGATTAAAAAGTTTGGCAAATCAAATTCACTAACCTATCAGCAGAAAATTTAAAGCTAATTAGTCAAGTTTAAACAGTTTGACTAACTAGAAGTGTGTTTCTGAGGAGTGGCATTTGAGCTTGCACACTTTCAGAATTTATTTCTCTTTTTTGGCATGGGGCTTTGCCTTTCTTGTTTTCATTTCTACCCTCTTTTTATTTTTCTTTGTTTTTGTATTTTTTGATTTTTCATAACTTTGAATGCAATGATGGATGAAATTTTTACAATGGAAAAAAGAAAAAAGAAGGCTTAAAAACATATCATGAATCAAGAGAAGTAATGCTTGAGTATCCTGCCATTGACTGGACCCCCAAACAAATATGTTCCATCCAGCTCTTGTAAGAAGAATGCATTGTTTCCAGCAACTGAACGAATAGAGTAAGGGCCAAGCCATAGATTGTCAAATTTACCATGCTTTCCCTTATCTTCTCTCTTTGAATCCCACTTTAACACTTTGTCCCCAATCTTGAAATTGCTGGCCTTTGTTCTTCTGTCAAAAAGCTTCTTAATGCTGTCCTGTTTCTGCAATGTTTTGTTGTACACTTCCTCTCTGATTTGCTAAAGATGAATGGTCTGATTTATTCTTCTGATCATGTCATTATCTTCAGTCTGCAACTCTTGAATTAACTTCATAACTGGTACACCAAGGCTGTTAGGAAAAATTGCATCTGTACCATATACAAGCTGGAAGGGTGACATACCAATGGATTTTTTCAATGTTAATCTGTCAGCCCACAATGCATGGATCAGCTTCGTGTGCCAAGACTTC
Source organism: Pinus albicaulis (assembly GCA_034641835.2). Classification (NCBI taxonomy): domain Eukaryota; kingdom Viridiplantae; phylum Streptophyta; class Pinopsida; order Pinales; family Pinaceae; genus Pinus; species Pinus albicaulis. Next base: position 1,183,537,497 of record CM076570.1, read on the forward strand.
TTATTGTCTTCCAATAGCTTCTTCATTATGTTCACTAAGCTTTTGTTGGAGGACTCTGCAAGTCCATTACCTTGAGGGTAATAGGCTGTGGAGTGCCCTAGTGTTATCTGGTATTTATGACAGAAGTCAACCATTTTCTTGCTTCTAAATGCTGCTGCATTATCCGTGATGATCTTGGTAGGGCAACCCAATCTCGAAAGGATATTGGTTTCTATGAACTTTATAATAACTGAATCATTGGCTTGCCTACAAGGAATGGCTTCTAGCCATTTAGTGAAATAGTCTGTGGCAGTAAGGATCCATCTATGCTGGGCAGAAGATGAGGGATGGATTTCACCTATGAAGTCAAGTCCCCACTGTTGAAAAGGAGCTTCAACAGTGATTGGATGCAGAGGAAGGGGTAATAATTTTCTCTTGCCCTCAAAAAATTGGCATTTATGGCAAGTAGTTGTCATTTTGTGAACATCAGGAAAAAGGGTGGGCCAAAAGAAACCAACCCTCAAAATTTTGTTGGCTGTTGACTTCCAGTACAAATGGCCTCCACACTCTCCTTCATGAAATTCCTGCTTAATCTTCTCTGCATCAAACTCAGGAAAAAATTTAAGCAATATACCACTAGCATTTTTCCAATAAAGACACCTATCTATAATGCAATAGTTTACTGCTTTCAGTTTTAAGAACCTTGCCTTCGTTTTCGATAAACCAGGAGGCGTGTTTAAATTAAGCAAAACATAAACGATATCAGCATACCAAGGAGAATTCAGAAAATGGTTCTCAATAATGGGAGTTGAGAATTCTTCTTGGCTGTCCAAAGCATTAATCACATTAATATCAAGAACTTCAAAATTGGATTCAGCCATTAATCTAGCTAGACCTTGGCCTTTGATGATTTTAGTGGGTTTTATCTCTAAATCATATTCAAGAATAACAACAATCCACTTACCTCTCTTACCATCTGGATCTTGTGTTAGAATGTCTTTTACAACTGAATTTGGGACAAAGGAAATGATGTGTGAGTGAAGGATGTATACTCTGAAGTCTTTCAATGCTTTAACCAAAGAAAAAGCTTGCTTTTCCATAATATTATACTTCAAAGGGGCATCCCTCAATGCCTTGCTAAAGAATGCAATAGGCTGCTCTTGTCCTTGTGGATTTTTCTGTAAAAGGACAGCAGCAATGGTATGTTCTGATGCAAATGAGAAGATATAAAAATCTTTCGAAAAATCAGGGCTTATGAGAACCAGTGTTTTGGTTAATGCTTGTTTCACCAGCTCAAAGGATGTCTTTGCTTCCAAGGTCCATTTTATCCCTTGCTCCTTCTTCAACATGTTTGTGATATTTCTAAGGAGCTCTGCCAAGTTAGGGATGAACCTTCTCAAAAAGTTAATCTTTCCAATGAAAGACTGCAACTCTTTGATATTTCGAGGATGAGAGATTTGCAATATAGCCTCAATCCTCTTTGCATCTATCTTTATACCCTCTTCTGAAATAATGTGTCCAAGAAGCTTACCTTCTTGGAGACCAAATAGTGTCTTCTTAGGGTTTAAAGATATTCCAAACCTTTTTCACTTCTCGAAAACTTTTCTCAAATGTTCTAAATGTTCTTCATCTGTTTTTTAAAACACAGTGACATCATCTAGATAGATAATGATGAAGAAGCCCAATTCTTCCGAGAATGCTATGTCCATGGCTCTCCGAAAGGTTGCTCCAGCGTTCATTAGACCAAAAGGCATCTTCACATACATGAAAGTGCCCCATGGAGTAGTGAAAGTTGTCTTTAATTGATCAGCAGGGTGAACTAAAATTTGATTATACCCTGAATAGCCATCAAGCAACGAAATCCTTTTAGACCCCACCACCCTTTGTAAAATGTGATCCATTTTTGGTAAAGGGTAGTTATCCTTTAATGAAGCTTTGTTTAAGTCTCTAAAGTCTATACAAAGCCTGATTTCTCCAGTCTTCTTCCTAACGGACACCAGATTAGATACCCACTCAGAATATCTAATAGGGACAATAATGCCAGCATCATACATTTTCATGATCTCCTTCTGAACTAATGGAAACTGGACAGGGTTTATTCTGCGCAGTTTCTGTTTAAATGGTTTTTGGTTTTCTTTAAGAGGGATTTTATGCTGTATTATTTCAGTGTCATAGGATTTGAGATCTTCGTAACTGCAAGCAAAAACATCAGAAAATTCTTGGAATAGCTCTATGTATTTGAGTTTAATGTGAGCTGGCAAAGTTTTGGACAGTTTGATCATTTTCGGTTTTTCCTCACTGCCTATATTGCACTCCTCTACTTCAGTCTCTACAGGTTCCAGTTTTGGATTATTGGCCACATCGTTAAAATCGAACAACTCCTCTAAAGGCGTTAGACCACTCGGAAAATTTTCATCTTTAGACTGCAGAGTTTGTAATTCTTCCGTTTCTAACTCTGCACTTAATTCTGTTTTGTTCCTAAGTTCGCTAGACAATAGGTTAATATTGGCAGGTTGAGGAGACGATTCTTCTTCACCGAGAAATTTTTCTTCACTGCAGTCTGTATCATAATATGAATCTGAACTGTGCAGTTCGAACTCATTTCTGAATTGCATGAAGTCTTCTATTTGTTTGTCATTGTCAAACACTTGCCAATATTTTTCGTTATCAGGCACTGCCGGTCTAAATTTTATCGGAGTTGTGTTGTCTCCAGTCCCATATGGCGTTAGACATGTTCTGGCCGCAAAGGCTAAATTGTGGGCCATAATGTTCTTTTTCCTTGGGATGAAACTCAGGTTTGACTCCTCAAATGTTGTCAACAGATCCATGACATCATTTCGATAGGCTCTAAGTCTGGGATGATTCGCATTATACTCCCCATTGACTTGCCTAATGATTAACTCAGAATCCCCGTACACATTAATTCTTCTCGCTCCTAATTTCTTCAAGAGATGCAAGCCTAAGAGAAGGGATTCATATTCTGCTATGTTGTTGGAACACTGAAAGTTTAATTTGCATGAGATGCATTCTGTGTGGTTGTTTTCAGTGTTAATGATCCAAACCCCTGCACCAGCATTATTTCTAGTGCATGACCCATCAAAATACATACTCCATAAAGGACTGTCTTTGGTTTCGTCTATTTAACGATTGTCCTTTTTAACTATGGTGCCTTCTGACTGTTCATGATTAGCAGCACCCAATTGAATTTGTTTTGACTCTTCAAATTCTTCAATAGATTGAGGGATGTTGCCGGAAATGTTAGGGGTATTTTCTGGGTTGTTAAGTCCTAACAACAATGGGCTCATAACCGGCAAATCAAGACCTATGCTTTGTTTACTAATGTTTTCACATGTGGAAAAATGTTTGGACACTTCTGCGTTATTATACTCTTCTTCCCTGTCAGCCTTTAATTCTGTTAAAGTGACTTGTTCACTAGGAGTTTCATTGTTAAACATGATAAAAGAATCAAGGCCTGTATTGACAGAATATATAGGAGAGTTTCGTGGTCTGTCTTGACTTGTAACCGTGTATTGCATATGAGACTCCCTGTAAAGTCTTCTGGTCTGATTGAAAACCGGGATGGTCACATATGTCATGTCCATCTGCATAGTCCCCTGTAACTTAGCTCCCTAAGATCTTGATAATAGCATTCCATACTTTGGGGGGACATCAGCCACAACAATGTCCATGAGTAAACATTTGGCTGGAATCTGGGCTAGGTTAACACAGAGGTCTTTGATCAATCCTAGACATTTTACTCTATTTGAGTCAAAGGAGTATAGGTCTTTGTAGGGTCTCGTAATTTCTAAACCAAGGCTCTCCATCACAGCTTTAGGCATTAAATTATGAGAAGCCCCGGAATCATGCATAGCGTTGTGTAGAATTTTGTCATGAATGTTCAAACTCACATAAAAGGGAGGAATTGGTCCTTCTTGAAACTTCCCTTCAATCTTAGGGCCAAAAATCAACTCTGGTAGGTCGTCAATAAGATTAACTGTATCTCCATTTTCCTCTATATTTAAAGCCTTCAAAATTTGGTTCCTATATACATGTTGGGCAGCTAACTCAGTTAATGGAACAGAGATTTTGATCTTTAAGATTTCCTGTTCAAGGCTGAAAGGGGTTTGATTCTTTGAAGCACTTGTTTCAACCTTATTAGCGGTCACTCTATCAACAATTACAGCTTGCTGATTTGTTTTACTTGACACAACTGTTGTAGAAGGAGTACTAGCTGAAGTGTTAGTACTGCTGATGTCTTCACTCTGTTTTTCAGAATTTTGAGTGTTTTTCTCCTTATCCTTATCAGAATTAACAGCCACTGTTTTGTCTTTTTGTTTGGCTGTTTTGGGTTTAGCTGTGGTGCTGCTTTGAGAGGATTTGTCAGAGGTTTTGGTGTTGGGGGCTTGTTGACTGGTCTTGCTTCTAAGGTCATATTCTCTTTGAGGTTCTATGATGACATTTTCCATGTCTCGATAATAATTTTCATTATCATTTCTTTTGTCGTCGTAAGGTGTGTAAAGACCTTGTTTATCATCATAATGAACCTCAAAGTCATCATCCTCTTCCCCAAACATGTTGATATCCTCTTCTTCTACTATGTCTTCTGTTTGTTCAACCTCACTTACATAGTTTTGATGAAAGGGAGGAGTGATCTGTTGATCATCTTCCCTGGGTCTGTTTGGAGGTTGGTTCCTTCTAACATTCTGATTCTGGTTTCTATTTTGAGGAGCAGTTTGATTTTGATTTGCTTGTGCTCTCTTAATTATGCTCATCTCTTTCATCATTTCTTCCATCACTCTCTCCATCTTTGAGCTTGAAGTGGAAGGGGTGGATTCCTCTCTAAAAGATACTCTCTTCTCGCTCTTCATTCTTTCTCTTTTCTCCATCAAGTTTACTTCCACAGAAAGAGCACCCCTTTGCATGTCTTCAAGAGTTGCAAAGACTCTTTCTCTAAGTGAATATGTCATGTCCGGATCAAACCCTTCAGGAAATTTGTTTAAAGCTGAGCCCTGAGGAGGTTTTAGTTCAGGGGAAAGTGCATTATAGACGCTGTTAAATCTGGTACAATAAGATTGTACACTTTCCCAGGGTTCCTATGGAGATTGTTATAGTCAGCAAGGAATTGGAGAGGATTCTTCCTCACTTCCCATTTGTTTAAGAATGCTTGATGGAAGGCTTGGAGATCGTTAATACTATGGGGGGTTAAACCTTTAAACCATTTTCTTACTTCTCCTCCCAAACTTTGAGCAAATAGTCTCAACTTGACAGAGTCATTATCAATTTCATTTCTGTCCAAGTAGTCATTCATCTTGTCCACATGTTGAGATGCTGTTATGGTATTACTAGCATCATATAATGGAATTTTGGACTGATAGTCCTGTGGAAGATTGACTAATGGTACAGGAAGGACTAAGGGAGCATACCATGTTGCCATGGCAGGAGGTGGAGGTGGATTTACAGAAGGGAAAGTGGGCCGAGGTGAAGTGGTTTGAACAGTGGATGTAGGGTGAGTAGAAGTGGATGGACCAGGAGTAGACTGTTGAGATGATCTTGGATGAGAGACACCTAAATTGTGAAGGAAATGTAAATCAGGAGGTGTTGTTTCCCTGTTACCAGGATGTTCACTTGTTTCAGGAGATGAAAGTGAAGATTCAGAGTCTAACTGGATTATATCATCAAATGACCTAGTCCTAAATGGGTTCACTAAGTCAGCTTGTGATTGTTGCAGAGCTGAAAGATTTTCAGGGACTGAATTAGCTCTTAAGGGTGATCTGAAAACAGTTAATAATTTAACCTTAGGAGACTTCCAAAGGATACTTTCTGGATTATCAACTATCTCAGGTGGGTTAGGGTCTGGATGGGCTCTAGTGTGAATCTTTTTAGAAGCCACTATGCTATGTTGTTTAGACCTAAAACAAGAGAAGTTCAACCATATATGACAATCTTAGAGAGGTTCACCAATCTGTTTTACGATTTCAAATCCCACAGTCCTCTAACTGAGTTTGAATGATTTTATAATGATAAGAGTTCTCCCCAGTGAGTCGCCAGAAATGTTAGGTCTCTGTAATTTATTAGAAAGATTGGGAGAGTCCAATCACAGAGTTAACATCATTTCAACCAAACTTTGGGATTCTAGGATCTAGCCCTCCTGAATCCGGAGAGGGATCTCTCCAATATGTGCAAAGATGGATATTGTCTTTGAAAAGCTTAAGGTAATGATTTTAGGCTAGTTATGAAGGCCAAGGGTTTTGTTTTGTTTTGGATGGTTGAGCATGAAATGTTACTTGAGGGGAAAGTCCTAAGTGCAAAGTTTCAAAAGTGAGAAGTTGCAAGCAAATAGAACAGTTTTGGCAGATAGATAGATATAACGTTGGTTTTTAGTCCATTGGGCTATGGAGTCATATCTGGGCTTTAATTGAACAACAACATCAAGTGTGATCCAAGGGGAAAGTTATCTATGTCTAAGGATCTCTTTAAATTTTGATTTATGGAATGGAGTGATACATCAAGAAGGGGAATTAAACAGATGCAGAACGAAGAGCAGCCTAGGATCTGATAAGTACTTTTAAACCAGTCAGCCTTTGACAAACATTTTAAGAAGGACACGAAAGCACACTAGGATCTGATAAGTACTTTTAAACCAACCAGCCTTTGACACACTTCCAATAGAAAATATACAAAACAAGGGGAAACACAACGATAACACAGAATGGTCTAAGATCTAGCAAGTGCTTCTAAACTAGCCATCTTTTAACACATTCCAAGGGAAACAATCTGTTAGTTATGCAGACAAGTCTGGGACCAGGGCTAACCATATATTCCTTCAGTTCATCATCACATAACATATACTGAAAGTAACGTTCAGAAATAATATTCAGCTAGGACGATAAAATGAGGGAACGCCAGCATTCTCATGCCTAAACCGAATTAAGTCATTCCTGAATAACACAGATTGGAAGAAAACATTCAAATAAAGATTTCTCAGCCAGAGAAGGTTACTGATATACAGCAGGTCCTAACCCTGTTTAAACTGTTCTTTACAATGGAGAATGAAACAACATGAAAACAGAAATAAAACAACAAGTTACAAATGAGAATAACATCACCGTCAATATAGATCAGGATCCCATGAAACAACTTTTATATTGATGTCAAACCAACTACAAACTTCAAGTCCAATGTTTCAGTTCAGCAATCATCTTCACTATTCAACCTAACTACTCTAGCACAAACAGAGCTTCAAGGGCCAGTGAACACTATGTACAAATAGAAGTCTCGAGCTCAAGTGTATTTCAAAGTTCTGCAACCAACAATTTCTCATCTTATGTAGAAGTACTTATAGGAAGATGAGGAGGTGAGATTTTAACAAAATATCTCAAGGACAGTTAATGCAGAGTGAAGACTTCTCGGCCCTTTGAGAGGCTCGAGGGAAAAATTTACAGGTGGATCACTACATTAACTGTTTCACAATAAATATCAAAGCTCGGGGGAAGCTTTGTTTGACTTTGAGGCTCTGTGTCTGTTTTGGAATAACTCTACAGATATTTATTCATTGGTTTCCTTGCAGAAATAACCTCTTGGAAATGCTGGAGGCAGATATTTCTTCGAGCAATAACTTCGGCCTCTGTTCTGAATGGTTCGAGGCAACAGGTGGCTCGGTGGTAGCTGAGGAATCAATTTGCCTCAGATGTGGCGGTGGAGGCTTTTTGTCTGATAAAACACTTTAGGTTTTTTCTTTAAACTGTGTTTTAGATTGGGGATTAGGCTTTTGATAACTGTCTTAGCCGTAATCCCCATAAAAACTGTCTTCAATCTTCATCTGCTGTGCTTTATTCTCAAAACTGATACTCTTTAACTGTGTTTGATTTAAAACAGTGTCTTGTCGATGTGCAGACCCGCACTGGTCTTTACGGCATCAATACTCATAGAGTACTGACGAGACATGGAATAGAACCCCGTGAATGGCCTCCTTAAGATAGCCCGAAGGCACAGGAAACGTCTTTCCCATCCCTCGGTTTTCCTTCATTCTATAATGGAAAATCATTAAAACGCCTGCAAAACACAACAACAGTTAAGAAATCCTGCGGAAATAGGTTTAAACTACTTCGGATGGTGGGGGAGGAGCGTAGCCGTTGGATGAGGGCAACCAACGGTGGAGATCTGCATAGAAAGGCAAAAAGGATAGCGGGAGAAGAATAAGGAGGAGCAGTTTTGGACCGTCCGCTCTGGACACGTGGACGGTCCAGATCTAATCGGAGGGTCTCAATCAGGGGTGGCACAAAAGGGGATGCGATTGAACTTCCAGTGCGATTAAGCGCTGGCCGTTGATCTGCAGATCAGATCGACGGCGGAAAACGAATCGGCGGGTTTTGAAATGGGGGTAGGACTTGCGATCGGAGGGAAAAAGGGCCGTTGGATATGCGGGAAATGGACGGCCCAGATTTAATCGGAGGATCGCAATCGGGGAGGCTACAAAACAACATGCGATTGAAACTTTGCGATTGAGCGCTGGCCGTTGATCTGAGGACCAAATCGATGGCGGGGAATGAATCGGAGGTAATCGCAAGGGGGTGAAACATTGCGATGCGATTTTGCGTGGACCGTTGCATCAAGGATTAGATCAACGGTCAAGAATAAATCGGAGGGAGAGCAGGATCGGAAGATCGGAGCTATGGACTACGATTGATCGGAGGGCACATTTGAAGCATTGCGATTGCGATCGGGCGGGGGGCTGCGATTAGCGCTCCACCGTCAGATCTCCGCGGAAGATCAACGGTGCGGAACGCATCGCCAGACTTATTGTTATAAATAAATCGCATCGGAGTTTTGACTATTTACAAAGGATTTGTGCACCCGCCCGACTTCCGATTGCGATTAGCGCTTGGGACTTAAGCGCTTGGTCCCAGCGCCGGGGCATGTGCGGGGAAGTGGTTTGAAAGGGGCTAGTGGGAGGGGGCTTATGCCTATATTAAGGTCGGAAAATGGGTTTTTTCCTTTTTAAATGGAATTTGAAGGCCGAGGAAAGGAACGATAGAGGGGTAAGGGAGAAAAATGGCCAACAGAGGTTAGGGGAAAGATTTTAAAGGGGATTCTGGGGGTTCGGCACAGCTCAATCAGAAGTTTTAAACCATGTCAGGAGGATTTTCACGAATGGAGGGAGAAACTTATGAAAAGTAGGGAAATAATATGGAGAAAAGGGGGAGCAAATGAAGGTTAGTTATGAGTGGGAGAAAGGGGAAAAATGATGGTTTCTTCAGCAGTTTCTTACAGGAAATCAGCAGAATTAATAGGAAAAGTAATGAAGATTTTGGACAGAGGCATGAGGCCTACAAGGAGTCTTCAAGAGCCAACAAATTTTAGTCATGAAAAATTGTTCCTTGAAGGCTCAAAACAGATTTAGCCACCTTTTGGTATAACAAAATATTATAGGTGGCTAACAATGTCCAGGATATTTTTGCTTGTGCACTTGACCAGGTTCATAATGTCACATTTTGTAAGTTCCTTTACAGTTCATTTTTCAATATTAAGCTTGTCCATGATTATTATCTAGGTTTTTTGTATGTGTGTTTTCATCTCTTTGATTGTAAGAAAATCTGCATGTTTCCTGTTGTTCACTATGATTTCTCCATTTACCACTCCTAGGATGAATCTGAATTTATTGTTACATAGGTTACTTTATTGTTACTATGATTTCTCCATTTACGATTTCATAGGTTACATCATGTAAAGTTGTCAATATCAGGTTGGTGATGAGCTTTAGTTCTCCAGAATTGGGGCTTCTCTGATATTTTCTCCCTCATGTCAGTCCTGCATCACCTCGTTGTTTGAGCATGCCAATTGTCTACCACTTGTACCAATTGTTACATGTCAATCTCTGAGTGGTGCCACATGTCACCTATTTTTGGCCCACTTGACCACCTGAAAAACTCAAATCCACACACCATGTGTCTTTATCATGGAGTGCCACATGTCCTAGATATTTTAGATGCTAACATCATGCTTCTAATGCGTTATGTCAACCAATCATAGTGGTCCATGTGGCCTTATGCAATGTCACTAGTCTGGAAGAGAGATTTGAGCCTTTCCTTTTCATGATTTTTCTATTATAATTTTTTTGTTCAGGATGGGAAATCCATTTTGCAATAGGTGGGGATTTTCGCATTTCCCTGGAGTCATCTTCTAGAACACCCTTCAAGCCATCATCCAAGAGGAAATCTGCAAATCTCTGTTGTTTCCCTCTTGCCCTTGAATTATGCGCTTCTAGAAGACTAGTTAGGGCACTCTTCTAGCCCTTATCCCATTGCTTCATCATTGTATCAACTTCTCCCACAGGCTGCTTCTATTTTTTGTCCACTTAAAGGAAGAAAACACTACCCTAGAGTGAGGTTTCTCCTCAACTATCCCTACCACACTTATGGACCAACCAACAATATGAATGTTTCCCTTACTTATGGAGACACCCCCTATGCTACTTCACATTCAATTCTAGGAACTACTTGCTAAGGAACACTCCTACACTATGCCTAATGACCCTCCAAACAATCCCTCTAACTATTATTGTATCAACCTCCCTTTTTGGTCTTTTAGACAAAGGTGACCCTCACACCATCAAGCACATAATGCTATCACGAGACTCAAACCCAATCCTACATCTGTTCCCCACAAAATTCTCTTCCAATTCCTTAAAATGTGATTTGTATTTTTTGAAGAACTCGGCCCTGGTTAGGGCACCTATCCCTGCTCAAATCCACCCTTCCTCCCACCTGTAAGCCTTCTTCTTTATGTGTTCTTGTTGGGGACAGTTGTGGCTTGTAAGTACCTCTAATGGCCTTGCTACAGGATAGTAGCGCATTTATATTTGTAAATGAATATGAGCAGACATAACATGGACCTACTTTTCCAAAAGGAATAAGGTTTAGAATTGGACTTCTCCTCCTAGCCATGATAGTCCATCGTGAGTAGAATGGAATGGTTAGAGATGCTTTTCTATTGCTCAACAATTCGGGACCTTGCCTAGTCTCGAAATTTCAATGACATTGGGGCTATGGCAGTCTCCTACTCTGCCTCTTGGGCCTTGGTACTAATGCATATAGTAAAATTGATCATATAAACTAACCAAGCCCTCTACAACCATATTTACAATCTCTTTTGTTCTTGGGAAAAATATACCTCTAGCAGAAACTAAATTATTTATAAGGCTAATTTCTGGTCCTGGAAACATTGTATCATTGAATATGAATGTACCACCTACCACCTTATCCAATGGCTAGAGTTTCAAAACTCAATCTATGAATTTTTGTAATTAACAATGGGCTTGGTAGAGTAACCAAGGAAGGAGAGATGATCTCAAGGTAATCAACTGAAATTGTATTCCATAAAGGCCTAAGAAAATTCTTTACCATAAAAAAAGTAAAATCAGAATGGGTTGTGGTTAATAGGCCCTATTGGATGTCATTCCTGTAGGTTATAAGACTAAAAGGCTGATAGGGACTTCCTTCGCAATTCTTCCATTTACAACTATTTTATATTTATGAATATATACAAGGGTTGATGTTGAACTGGGTTGTAACTTGTGAACCAATGAGAAGAGGCCACCAAATCGAAACTTTCAAGTAAGGAGAGAACTCTATAATAGGTGAGAAACAAGTTTGTAGAATGTCCTCTAAGATAGTGTGTGGGGGCAATTGAGGGTGATACAAAACAGATGATGGAGGAGGTTTACATGAATCCTTTAAAATTGTTGACCGAACCTTGGATTGCAATCATAGAACATAATGATGTTGTTGGATAAAATTGAAATAATGCTTTTAAGCTTTAGGATCAACCTGTACTTGATGTTATCTTTATGAAATATGTAAGTGTTTTTTAATGGATCATATTAGGCCTTTCAATCATATTGGTAAGGTTGGCCAAGCATCATACCACAACAATTCACATTGGTGACATCACGAGTGGCAGCTTTTTCCACAAATTTATGACTAAAAGTAATTGAGACAATGCATGTGTGAGTGATCTGAGAAGAGGAACTATACATCCAAGTGCATGAGGATGAGGATGAAGATCCACTAGAATGTCAGTGTATTGATGATAGATCTGACAATCAAATTGTCTTGTGAGCCATTGTTGAAGATGCAAATAGTGGAGAAATCATGGCAAAGACGTGCACATATGATAGACAGAATATCTTGGGCCTTCTAGGTAGTTGTTAAATTTAGAAAGACATGGTATGTTCTTATGCCTAATGTATTTTTATTTAAACCTTTATTATAGGCCCGTTGGATGAGAGAAAGAGAGAAAAATAAGGGGCTTCAAGAGATACAATAAAAAAATAGGAAACCTAAAAGAACAAAATGGAAAAGGAATCGAATGGCAGTGATTTAGAAACTATAAACAAAAAATGCTATAGAACATTGAATCTCATAACATAGGCTAAGAAGAATTTGGTGATCATATTCCTGCCTCCCACTGGTAGGGTAATCTTGAGACTGTGCTACCTAACTGGCCTAGTTTTTTGTTTTATGTCTACTGATATCTTGAATTCTATCTTGTAAATCTGGTACAGAACATGTCGATTGGTGACACAAAATCTGTATAACTATTTTGTAGTATTCTCTGGATAATTTGGTTTTGGTATGGAACCTTCTTCCTAGTGGGATACACATGCAAATGAATCTCAACCCTTTCCTTGAATATTTGTTAATTGATTAAGCATATCCTATTGTTTCAGAGGCCATAATAGAAGATTCATTTTTAGTTTTTGGGATGGATCTAATGGTTGGGTGCTGGAAACTCTACTCTGCTTGATAGTCCTAGTATTATTTGGTAGTTGTTGATTTGTTGAATGCTATGAGGTAAATCTCGTGCAAACGTTTAAACATGTTGATGAGTTACATTCCATTTGTGTAACTATTTCCTGGCAGTTTCAACATTCTACATAGGTTGGTTTTGATGTGGAATCTTATTCATAGTGGGACAAGCATTTAAGTTAATCTCATCTCTTTCCTTAAATATTTTCCATCACTTGAGTGTTTGATATCATTTCAGGGGCTGGAATATGAGATGCACTTTTAGGTTCTGGGCATAGGTGTAATTTGTTGGGGGATTTCTTCTCAAATTGTGAGGGAGTGAGACATAGTAAGGCTCGACGGATATGCCGAGTAACCAATTGGTGGTGGTGCAGAGGCTGGTATCTGTGGCCCTATCCTATGATATGAGTTCAGGCTTGGATAGTTTGTTCCATAAGTTGTCTGCATCTGTGGAATTGACTGCATTTGTGGAGATACTGCAGGTTGTGATGATAGCTTCTCCTTCTGGCCATTAGCTACAAGTTTCACAGTAACAGTCCTTCCATCCTTGTTCTTTCCTTCCAGTGCTTATTAGGCATCCTTGTTCTTTCCATAGCTTTGAAGATCTGGAATGACCAATTCAAATCTTCAATCCATTTTTTTAAAGCCATGCTTTCACTTGCTATAAATACACTTCCATAATGGGATCCAAGTGGGTATAAAGATCAAGGGACTAAAAGTGGAGGGTAGAATCTCGTTAGTCCAAGCTTAGATACTTATATATAGGACAGTGGAGAGGTGGATGTTCTTTCTGTTTAACTGTATATTGGTTATGTAGTTTGCCCGATTTCCGTTCCATTGAGGTTTGGATGTGACTAGTCAGCTCAAGCTAGGACCCTTCTGTTTCAATCCACTACTAATTCCAGAGTAATAGGATTTTGAACTGTAAATTCACTGCTTTCCATGGGGATTAGAGTTTGTCATTGAGGTTATTTGAGCTGTGATCTTGATGTTGTTCCTTTTTAAAAATACAACTTTGGTTGAGTTTGGTTCTTGCTGAACATGCCTTTTTTAGGTTACATTGCCTGTAAAGGCTAATCTGTTAAATTTGGGGTTTTTCCAATGTAAGATGGGCATTACATAAATGTGTGTGAGTTTTCTAGACCTCTCAAAAATGAATTCTTTAATATCCCAAATCTGCAAATGAATGCCCTTCCATGTCTTAGGACTAATACTTGGCTATGTCTCTTTGCTTGATATGGCAACCTTCAATCTCAAAATGATTCATCTCATTTTTATTTGTGGGTATGGACTGTCATATGGAAAGGGGTTTTATTCTGTCATATTTTTATAGTTTTCTTTCATATTTATGCCCATGTCATGTTCCTGCAATGCGAAATGCTTGTGTTTCATTCCTATTTTCTTTTAGTTATTATAAATTGTATTTTTTCTGGTCTGATACACATTTACAATTGTTGCAGAAAAGGCACTGTTTGGAGAAAAGAAATGGTATTTATTCACTCCTAGGGACAGGAAGTATCCAAATGGTTCTTGCCCCAACAGGGCTGCTCGCTCAGGATACTGGAAAGCCACAGGTGTAGATAAACCCATCACTGCTAAGGGCAGCAATAGGCATGTTGGAATCAAGAAGGCTCTGGTTTTCTATGTCGGAAAAGCACCTAAAGGAGACAAGACTAATCGGATTATGCACCAATACCACCTTGCTTATGTCAATAGATCTGCAAAGAAGAAGGGAAACTTAAGGGTAAGCAACTGTTCCTATGTATTGTCTTCTGTGCATATTCCTGTGTGTCAATAGACAATGTAGGTGTTGTTTGGTTTAAAACACCTATTAGGCTGGATGCCATTGTGGCCTAGTCGTGATAGTACCCAAGTCAGCTAGAATCATCACTCTAGGGAATAAATCTCTTTGGGAAACAAGGGTTTATCATTTAAGTTATAAAATCAAGGGTTTTCTCACGATTAGATCACGATGAATTGATGCTACATTGATATCATAATGAGACTGTGGATATTCATTTGATCAACATATTATTGATAAATATGATTATGTCCAACCATATTATTGAAGAGCTTCAAGGGCTTTCCTCATTTGATGAGAAATACACTTCAAAAATTTATATATTCATCATTTGTACATGAGTTTAGATCATAAATATAGCATCATATAGCATTCAATTCTTTGTAATCATAATAACAGAGCTTAAGGATTAGAGGAATCCTAGTGATGCATTGAAATTATTTGAATATATATACAATAAAATTCTTACTCCTTTTTACTGATACGTATTTCTTGCATAGGTTTTGATTTCAATGCAACAACATAGTTAGATAAATTGCTCGCTTTCTGAACATAGAACCAATTTGATGGTTTTCTTCATATAAGTTGACTCAACATTTTCTTTGGATTTATATATAACTTCAATTAATTTCTCTATGATAGTTTAGATGTTGGAAAGAGGCTACATGTCTTCCTAATGCCCAAATCAAGTGCATTAGTTTCTCATATGGATGTTTGGTCTTGAATGCCATCAAACTGTCCCCCACTAGCAGCTGCATTTGTCACTTTCTTATCATGTAAATTTGAAAACCTAAAAGTAGATGCTTCTTGTCCACTGTTATTATTTAGTTGGAAACATGGCACTGCAACCTTTGTAAACCATTGTTCATCATAGTTAATAATTTGTCAATGCAAGTGTTATTATCTGGATATATTAATAGTTTATTTCCTGAAGGCATCCCTTCATAAAATTTGATGTCTGTTACACTAAGCTCATCATTGTTTGGCAACTTCATAGTGGATCCTATAATATTCTTAATAGTGGATCATTTGGTCTTCTTGCTTGTGATTGAGGCTAAGATGTGCAGTAAGGAATCACCACAAGAGCTGTATTGAGAGTCCTTGTTGACACAATTATCTTTACCTCCCTGCATATTTGAAATTGGAAGGATGTTACTATCAGAAAGAGTATTCCCTTCCTTGGAAAGTCCATCCCGTTCTCTGAGATTTAGCTGACTTCTTACACCTTCAGAACTACTACCTCTAGCCATGGTGTCTTCTTTAGGATTTTCCTCTCGTTTAGGGGGATACAATCATTTCCATGCTTTCGTCTTTGCTTCAACCTTTCTTATACCTTATTTTTCAAGCTTGAGCTTATGATCAATGTTGATTGACTTGTTTTTCTTGCCACTATTTTAGAAGTCATCCCGTTTTGTTCTTCTTAGATGTTATGACATTTAAATTCTTCTAATTTTCTGATTTTTTCTACGTGTTTCTTTTCTAGTGTCTGCCAAGACTTTTCTTGCGGCTCCCAAAACTCCGCATAGTTTTCCTAAAAAATTTCTTTCGTTGGTTCCATTTTTCAAATTTTCAAATACCATCTTGACTGGTAAGAATTCTTCTCTGATACCATTGTAGAGTGCTAGGGTAATTTTTCCCGAGGGTTTCTCACACAATTAGGTATTTTTCAACATTTTCCTCTTAACAATTCACAAGGTAACAACTTTATTAGAGCCATAGTCAGTAATTCATAAGATAACACTTCAATATAGAATATGTTTCCCAGTCAACGATGTAACAAACAGTTCATTTTAGTCCCAAAGTTTCAATCTTAACTGAGTTTGAGAAACCAGATAATATAATTAATCATGCAGTCTATAATCACACAGAAATTTGATATTTTTAATGTCTCAGCTACAGTTTATAATACAACTATCTAAAACGTTAAAAAACAGATTGTGTTCTAAAATTATAAAAATAAGATCCTCTAGATCTTGCTAGCATCTTATGCAGAATCACCATTTAGTTCTACTTTAGGGACAACTCCATTGGCATGCTGCACTTCTTGGTGACTCATGTATTTGAGTTTAGCATAGGTATGTTTACTTCACTCTGGCCTCTACAATGTAGCTTTTCCCACAGTGTATCCTTCAAGGCTCTACATTCTGCTTCAGGACCCTCCTCTTACAGTGAGAATGCTAGGGCTTCATCCTGAGGTGTGCTAGATTTATGCGAGGGTCATCCATTTGAATCTTCCAAACTATCTAACGTTCACTCATGTAATCTGACATAACTTCATATTTTCTTTCATGCTTATATGTTCGAGTTTAGAATTATATATTAGCACATGGTTAATTGCTACAAAGTGTTGATTGTGGTACTATACAATTACAGTAGCAATGGCTTTTTGTTTTGAAAGGAAATCCTTGTGTAATCCCCCCTCCTTCCTTGACACATCTAGATAGAGGGCAGCTATTTTGAGTCAGTTAATTTGATTTGAACCCATGATCAATGCCTTCACCATCAAAACCATGCCTTGGGTGGATGTTCAACCAATTTTTCTAACTGTTGTATCCTATAGTGTTTGTTGATAGATACATATCCATAAGGTTTTTTACTCCATATGACCACGGCCTTGACTGTTAGAAGAAATGGACTTCCTCCATTTTGTGTTACCACCAATGATATATGGCAGGTGCCTTTGAGCATTGGTCACTCCATGTAGGATATCATCCACCATAGTGGTTGATGAAGCCGAGGGCAAGCCCATATATGAGCCTCCTTGTTTATCCCTACATCAGGCCTTGATATCCTCTCCGTCCTCTCTGTTTTACTGAGCACTTAGATTTCCAGTCTCAATCATCTTTATTGTCCATGCACATTCTCTTCTCTTACACTCTCTCATAACTAGACATTTAGCAATTAGTTTCTTGTTTGCTTGTAGACCTTAATATTTTTATTCTTTCAACATTGTTCGAGGAGATGCTTTTACACTTCTACTTTGTACCTGAACTAGATGTGCTATCTTAGTCCCTTTTACCTACTTTTGTGGTCATTTGTTGGACATTAATACAATTATCTTGTATTATTTTACATGGCAGCATTTTTTAAGTGTTGTTCTTATGCAACAGCTGGTGGAGATGTAGGAAACTTTTATTATTTAAATATAGGTGGTGGAACTGAAACAACTGATCTTTTTTTCTTGTTTTTTTTTCATATAACTGGCATCCTTTAACAACACAACTGTTATGGCATAAACATTTATTTTCTGTATGGCTAAATTTTTGGTGTGCTTGTACAGTCCTGCATATTTCTAACTATAGTACATGCAAATATGTTTTCAAATGAAGTATTTTCCCCAATGGAACTCATGGGATTTTTATATACACATCTAGATAGATACCCAACTTGGAGATTATATAGGTATAAACTACATACATTAAACTTGGAAATGTGCTAAAGTACATAAGAAAGGTATAAATCATTGAAATTTGAATTTTTTTCCTCCATTTTATAGCCATTGTTGTTCGGATATGGTTGAGATTTGATTTCAGATGGTTATCATATGTACCAGGTGTTAGCTGCACTAGGTAGGGAACACTTCGAGCTGGTTCTTCCAGATATCCTTTGAAATTGTTCTCATTAAAAGGCATCTATTTAAGATGGTCACCTCACTCTTTTTAAGGTAATTTATTGTCTTTATCAGATATTGAGGATTGTGCTAAAACATAACATGTAATCCAGATGTTCATCAATATTTTGTGTTATGATAACTCATGTGTTCAGTATTTTCCGAGGTCTTTGGGGCCCACCTTTCAAAATTATTTTCCCCATGTATTGCCAGCGATACTGGATGGTATGTAACTTTTTCTGTGAAGCACTTATATTTTAGTTTTCCTTTTAAAAATGTGATACTAAATTCATGGTTTTAATTACAGGACTTGCGGATGAGAATGAATCTATACGTGATGCTGCC
This sequence comes from Pinus albicaulis, assembly GCA_034641835.2. Classification (NCBI taxonomy): domain Eukaryota; kingdom Viridiplantae; phylum Streptophyta; class Pinopsida; order Pinales; family Pinaceae; genus Pinus; species Pinus albicaulis. The sequence continues at coordinate 1,183,556,038 of CM076570.1, forward strand.
TAAAAATAATCTCTGGAACCTGTGCCCAATCTCCCGCTAGAATCTCTGTACATGATGACATAGTAGTGGGAGATAAGCCTATTATAACCTGTGATTTTTTTTTAAATATTTGTAAAAAAGTTTCAAAACTTTTAAGGAGTTTCAAACTTTTATGGATTTTTGTGGATCCAATTTAAAATTTTGATTGGATTACTTGTTGGGGATTTGATATGCCTACAACAATTTGGTGAGAAGAGTTTACATGTTGTAAGAGAGGACTATGTACAATCTCCGTAATAATTGAGCCACAATTTTAGAACTATAAAAAAAATGCATCTAATAGACTCAAGCACCAATGGAAATACTATTAAGTCATCTCTTTCGCACAAAATTGGATAAGACTCATATTCAAATGTTAAGTGGTAGATCAAAATAAAACCTTAATCTAAATAAAGTCATAACTTTGAAACTCGTTGTATGAATGTAGTTAGGTATAGTTGCAAAGGATCAAAGAAAAAGTCTCTATTAAAATATGTGATCACATCAGTGGTGGATGGGATATGTTGTAGATAAATCATGTGAAGTGAAGTTATCAAAGATTTTATAGATAAAAAAAATGAAAAAAAGGAATACTTTTCAGGGGATTTGTTATTGAAAATTTTGGAGAAAAAACAAAAATTGATGTTGTCAATGAAATGTGGCCTTTGGTCCTCAAGTGTTTTTGAAAAGGGTGATGCAAGAGATCAACTTGAGGGTCTTATAGATGCACTAAGAAGAGGGATATCCTTTCTCTATGCAGAGTGCAAGTGATTTAGAGATACTCTGGGTTGTCGAGTAGAGATGTGCGAGAGAATTTTTCATTATACTTTGGCAGAAAAGCTTTCTAGCCAGTTGTGATGCCAGATGTGGGAAGGGTTCAAAACTTTAGTTTCTTCTTATTACCACAATCATGTAGATGAGTATTGTATGACTGCTAAAGACAAGACACCATAAGTGCAATAACAATTCAGTGACAGTAAATGGAAACCAACACAGGACAACATTCTTAATGAAATATAATTACAAATGAAATTGTTATGGATACAGGTGGTCTGAACATGTACAATAATAAAAAGAAGACATCTCCCTGCATTCAGGATGACCATGAAATTACTCGACACTTGCTCAACAGTTTCAAGAGGAGAAAATCATTGAGGAAATTTTTAATGTCGAAGTTAGATCAAAATTCATAGTGAAAATGGTAGAAAGTTGCATCATTAATATGAGGAAACTGTGGTTACATATCGGAATCCTTATGTCAATGATGCGCATATTTTTTCTTTTCTAAAGATGAAAGTCACATTCAGAAGTGCATTAGTGATTGTGATTTGTTTATCTGGTTTGTTTGAGGGCCTTCTACATCATTTGTGCAAATGGGACATGAAAGATCAGAATTGTGAAAGGAAGCGTACAAGATGAATTCAGATGATGAATTAGAAGTCCATCATGAACCTATGTGGTCATTAAATTCTTGGACCTGGACTGGGGGTTTCTTGCTTACAACATGGACCTGCTGGTCATTCTAATTCTCCCATGCTTGAAGTAGTGCCTCTTGTATCATATTGTGAATTAAATGAACTTATGGAGTCTGTAATATAAAGAAATAGTTGCTATGTTGGTAGCCCAAAATAAGTCTCTAACATTGTTAATGTTGAATATTGTCATTGTTGAAGATGAAGTTTCTTTGTCATTAAGAAAAAAACCAACTATTTTATACCCACCATATTATTTAAAAGCAAAGGTATAGTGCCTCAAAAATCCAAGGAGAAACAATTATTGTATGCTTTCGAAGGTAACACTAGAGTCAGATTAAGGAGACACCATATATAAATTAGTATCCTAGAAGTGACTGCCTCATGAACAAAAAATGTACTATTTAACCCCCCTCAAAGAAACCTAATTGAAGAATAAAATGCTTTCCTAATTTTTCTTGGAACTTGGATTACTAAAATTGTGTGCTAATTGGATTTTTATTCAATACATGCATATAATAGGAGTATTTATAAAAGGTTGAATGGAAGAAATGGAGATAAATATAATGAAATCTAGATGATAATGATAATACATATAATGATAATACTGAGAAATTTTGTTGAATATATGATGATTTTTGTGAACTACTTTCTTGTTGACTCTTTCTTGGCTGCATTTTCATCTAAAGAATGTAAAGAATGCAATGCAAACATTTCCAAAAATAATTCATGAGAGCAGATTCCCACTAGATATGTTTCAGGATGTTTTACTTTAGGGTTTAACCATATCAATTCATGGTCCCCACATAAATTACTTCAACATTTATTAATAGGGTAATTAGAAAAAATATGAAATGAAGCAGAAAAAAAACCAAAAATGAACTCTCCCCAATGTCACAATGTGGACCTGTGGTGGGATTTAGACCTAAAGGGATGGGCTAAAGACCCAAAAAAAGTAATTGTTTATTTCATTTGTTGTGTGAGGGAATATTTGAAGGAGTAAAGGAAGCTCTATGTTAACAATGGAGAGTATATAAATAAGAGAGGCCTAAGTGGAGGTCTGAAACACATTTTCAACTCGTCTAATGTGAAGTCAAGAGCCTAAGAAGATTGTAGATCCTTAAGGAGCTTAGCTGGAGTGAAAGAAGAAGGATGAGTATACTTTTTCTTATGTTCTAGTGTAGGTTGAGCTAAGGAGGATTGATCGAGCTTTGTTTGTGTATGGTTCTGGGCATAAGGCTATGGTATATCTTTGTGAACAGGCTGAGCTTAACCTATACTACATTAAGGAAGGTCAATACCCTCAATTACGTTGCATAATGAGGGTGTGAGGTTAGTGGAGATGCTAGTGTCAGGGTCAAGTTCCCTCAAGGGAAGGCACATGAGTTAAGGGAAAATACGTGAGTTATAAGCATAGTTCTAGTGGACTAAAATGGCCACGGGTTAGGGCACATCCTCAGATAGCTGCAAGAGGCTTAAAGAGGATCGAGAAGCCTCTGAAATTTTTATGTGCAAGGCCAAAAATATTCATGATTGAGAAAAGGCATCGAAGAGGTAAGATACATTGCTTTCTATGCTTATGGTTGTAGAGTTTATATCGTGAAGGCCTGTCCTTGAATAAGGGATGTTATTAACAATGAAATATAATACTATGATCTGGAACCTGTGCCCAAAATCTCACTGGAATCTCTGCACGTGATGACATAGCAGCCGGAGGCCTATTATAACCTGTGATTTTTTCAAAAATATTTGTAAGTTGTCATCGGAAGACCGACACCTTGAAGTTGGAACAATTTGGCATCGGTATTGCGACAATTTTTTTTTTTTTTTTTAATTTAAAAATTCTTCGATCTTTTGATGCTTTCCAACACAAAGTTGGTATTGCGACACATCTGCAAATTGGGCGTCGATATTGCAACACTTATGCATAAGATCGGTATTGCGACATTTTTTCAAGGCGTCAATATTGTGACACGTTGGTGAAACATCAATATTGCGACACTTCGGTAAAGAATTGGTATTGCGACACTTCACAAACGTCACTATTGCGACACTTTGTAAGCGTTGGTATTGCGACACCTCTGCAAAATGTCGGAACATGTGTGGTGTTAGTTTTTAATTACTAAATAAAAACTCATGCATAAACAATTTTATGCTCAGAAAAATAAAATTCATGGATAAACAATTTTTATACTCAGTAAAAGAAAAAATAAACTGTAAAAAGCTTTAACCAATTTTTACTGAGATGTAAGCTTTTAATAAAATCTTAATAAAGATTCTTTAATGTTTTCAATGTAAGCAATTAAAAACAATTCTTAAATGCCCAGTAAAAACTATATGCGGAATATGAAACTATAATGCCCAGTAAAAACATAAAACATACCTCCAGCCATTGTTTTTCTTCAAATCTGCAAAGCAAAACTAATATGGATTTGTGGGATTAAAACCTGCAACCCTCTCCTTGCAAAAAGCTTCGTAACCACTTCAGAAAAATCTGCTATGTATAAGTATAGAAGTAAACTTCACAATACTGTCACTAGTGAAATAAACAAAATATACTTGGCTCTCCAACTCTTCTTGCATGCACTCATTTCCTTCAGTTATCGGACAGGCAGAGGGAATATTTTTGCTGCCAAAAGATGAGATCACAATAGGCAAAAGCTTTACGGCCACATACTGTATAGCCAAAAGCAGATTTTTACAGGGGATAAACGAGACAAATTAACAAGAAGCAATCGGATTCACACAGTCAAACCGAAAGGAAAATTGCTAACCCAGAAAAATCAAGACAATCTTGAGGCAAGCAGAAGGAAAAGATGTCTTCTCCAAGCTCGCTAATTCTGGTTTGATGTGTGTAAAATCAAGGACTTTATTAGTAAGCTTGGGGACCAAACATAAATCTTTATAGCCAAGCTTCCATCAAGCTTCTATGGGCTATGTGTCAATTGTTCCACTGATCATGGTAGAGAACTGCAGTGGAAGTAATGGACCACTTCAGAAGTGGTGTAAAACTGAAGGATTGAATTAGTGAGCTTGGGGACCAAACATAAATTTAATAGCCTAGCTCCCATCAAGCTTCTTCTGGCTATGTGTCAAATGCTCCACTGATCAAGGTAGAGAACTGCAGTGGGAGTAATGGACCACTTCAGAAGCTCCCAACAAGAAATTAATGAACTGCAGTTGATTTCCATAATTTAAGGAAATTACTGCAGTTAGTTTCCAAAAATTAAGGAAATCACTTCAGTAATTTTCCAGATATTTACTCCAGTTGTTTCCTGAAATAACTCCAGTTGAGAGAGAGGGAGCAATCCTGAAATTCAGTAGCGGATGAGGGAGCGTAACATTCTCCCACTTGGTCCATACTTCCACTCTTAATGTCTCATCTAAAAACCCATTAATACTTTGTATTAAGTAATACATACATGAATCATGGCGATAAGTCCTCTAATGATGAGTATTATCTTCCATGTATTACTATGTATTTATTCTTATTAAAATTCATGTGGCAACAATTACTTAATGAATAAACCCCATGTTTATTCTTGGTCCTACATAGATGAATTCTCTCAAATAAAATTAAAGTGCACATAAATATGAGAAAAAAACATCACAATAATTAAGAATTTCATTAAAAATGACATTGTTCATACAATGAGAATTTACATAATGGAACCAAGTCCCATATTCATTACATGATCCTTGAATTTAAACGGTGGCATGCCCTTAGTCAAAGGATCATCGATCATCAACTCAGTGCTAATGTGCTCAATGACCACTTTCTTTTCTTTAACACGTTCCCTTATAGCTAAATACTTAATGTCGATGTGTTTATTTCGACTCCCACTTTTTTTGTTCTTAGCCATAAAAACAGCAGCTGAATTGTCACAATATATTCTCAATGGCTTAGAGATAGAATCCATAATTCTTAGCCCAGAAATGAAATTCTTAAGCCATACACCATCTAAAGTAGCCTCAAAATAGGAGACGAACTCGGCTTCCATAGTAGAAGTGGCAATCAAGCTCTGCTTGGCACTCCTCCATGATACAGCTCCACCGGCCATCATAAAAATGTATCCTGATGTTGATTTGCGTGAATCAACACATCCAGCAAAATCATAATCTGAGCAGCCAATCACTTCCAAATTGTCCGTCCGTCTATACATAAGCATGTAGTTTTTGGTTCCTTGAAGGTACCTCATTACTTTCTTTGCAGCTCTCCAGTGGTCTAAACCTGGATTACTCTGATATCGTCCTAACATTCCCACAACAAATGCAATGTCAGGTCTTGTGCAAACCTGAGCATACATTAGGCTTCCGACAGCAGAAGCATATGGAATGTTCTTCATTTGTTCCCTTTCAAAGTCGTTCTTCGGGCATTGGTTCAAACTGAACCTATCACCCTTCACAATGGGAGCAACACTTGGTGAACAATCCTTCATTCAAAATCTCTCTAAAATTTTATTAATATAGGTTTCCTGAGACAGACCCAAGATGCCTCGAAATCTGTCTCTATGGATCTTAATGCCAATGACATAAGATGCCTCACCCATATCCTTCATATCAAATTTTTTAGAGAGGAATTGTTTCACCTCATGCAGCAAACCCTTATCATTGGTTGCTAGCAAAATGCCATCCACATATAAAATAAGAAAACAGATTTTAATCCCACTGACTTTAAGGTATATACATTCATCCATAATGTTTTCTACAAAACCGAAAGAAGAAATTACATTATGAAATTTCAAATACCATTGGCGAGATGCTTGTTTTAATCCGTATAATGACTTCTTGAGCTTGCAAACCAAATGCTCACCATCACTAGAGGAGAATCCTTCAGGTTGTTTCATGTAAACCTCCTCCTCTAGATCTCCATTGAGAAATGTCATTTTCACATCCATTTGATGCAACTCCAAGTCAAAATGGGCTACTAATGCCATAATAATGTGCAAGGAATCTTTCTTAGATACAGGAGAGAAAGTCTCCTTGTAATCAATTCCTTCTTTCTGAGTGAATCCCTTTGCAACGAGTCTAGCCTTGTATCTCTCAATGTTGCCCAATGAGTCTTTCTTTGTCTTAAAGACCCATTTACATCCAATGGATTTTGCACCATTAGGCAACTCAACAAGATCCCAGACTTCATTACTCTTCATGGAATTCATCTCTTCCTTCATGGCATCGTACCATAATTCTGATTCTTTGCAACTCATGGCTTGTGAAAAAGACTGAGGATCATTTTCGGCTCCAATGTCGTAGTCAGCTTCTTGCAGATACACAACATAATCATCAGGAATTGCTGATCTCTTTGGTCTAGTAGATCTTCTTAATGTTGTCCCACCATCTTCCTGAGAAGTATGTGGTTCAACTCGTTGTTAAAAAATTCTTGGCAATTCTTGAACTATTTGATCTACTGGAATGTCGTCAGCAGCTTGTGGAACTTCAACAATTGGTTGTTCAACACCAGTTTGTACTTGAGGGGTGCTGTGAATAATAACCAATCTTTCACTTGAGGTGGAAGGTTGAGATTCTGAATGATCCTTCTCAGAAACTATGTTCCTGGTTTGATCGCTCCCACTGATCAAGTCATTTTCAAGAAACTTTGCATTTCTTGACTCCACAATCCTAGTGCTGTGAGATGGACAATAAAATATGTAACCTTTAGACCTTTCAGCATATCCAATGAAATACCCACTAATGGTCCTTGGGTCCAGTTTCTTCTCTTGTGGATTGTATATACTCACTTCGGACGGGCATCCCCAAACGCGCATATGTCGCAAACTCGGTTTCCAACCTTTCCATAATTCAAATGGCGTTTTAGGAACAACCTTGGTTGGAACTTGGTTTAATATATACACTGCCGTCTTAAGTGCTTCAGTCCACAAGGATTTAGGAAGATTGGAGCTGCTAAGCATACTCCGCACCATGTCCAATAATGTTCGATTCCTTCTTTCTGCTACACCATTCTGGTCAGGTGAACCAGGCATGGTGTATTGGGAAACAATCCCATGCTCTTGAAGAAATTTAGCGAATGGCCCAGGTGCTTGTCCATCTTCTGTGTATCTACCATAATATTCTCCACCTCTATCTGATCTCATGATCTTAATCTGCTTGCCGCATTGATTCTCTACTTCAGCCTTAAAAATCTTAAAGGCCTCTAATGCTTCGCTCTTTTTATGAAGCATGTAGAGATACATATATCGTGAGTAATCATCTATAAAAGAGATGAAGTATCTCTGACTATGTGAGTCCATGTCTAGACTACATATATCAGTATGTATGATCTCTAATATGTTTGAACTCCTATTGGCACCTTTATTTGACTTGTTGGTCTGCTTTCCCTTTATGCAGTCCACACAAGTCTCAAAATCAGTGAAATCTAGAGTACTAAGTACCCCTTCATTTACCAATATTTTAATTCTATCTATGGAGATATGACCTAGTCTCCGGTGCCATAATTTAGAGGAATTTTCATCAATAACACATCTTTTAATACCAGTGTGAACATGCATTGAATCATAAGTGACATTGTTTTGTAAATTAATGCAATAAAGACCATTAGACAAAATACCATTTCCAACATAATCAGATTTATAAAATAAACTGAATGATGTTTCTGAAAAGTTAAAGGAATATCCAAAAGGTACAAGCCTTGAAACTGAAATCAAGTTTCTAGAGAAACTTGGTACATAAAAAGTCTTTTCTAATTCTAAAACAAAGCCACTACTTAAAGTTAAATAGCATGTTCCTATAGCCTCCACATGCGAACCCATCTTGTTTCCTGATAAGATGCTTTGCTCACTTCCCACCGGCTTCCTTCGGTTTTGCAAACCCTACAAGGAATTCGAAATGTGAATTGTTGATCCAGAATCAATCCACCATGTGTTAATATTGACATTAACCATATTAGATTCATAACAAACAAACGAGATTGGATTACCTTTGTCTGCAAGCCATTTCTGAAATTTGGCGCATTCCTTCTTCATGTGTCCCTTCTTTTTACAGAAGAAACACTTGGAATCCTTCTTGATATCGGCATGGGGAGGTATTTTACCTTTCCCTTTCCGATTGGCTTGATATTTGCCCTTTCCTCGCATTACCGGCATTGCACTTTCTCCCTTTTCCATCACCAGTCTCTCTTCCTCTTGAACACACATGGTCATGAGTTCATTAATTGACCATTTATCCTTATGTGTGTTGTATGAGATTTTGAAAGGTCCGTATTGGTGTGGAAGGGTGTTCAGAATGTAGTGCACCAGAAAAGACTCTGATATTTCAACCTCGAGTTTCTTCAATTGAGCCGCAGTGTCCCTCATTTGCATGATGTGCTCGCGCACACCTTTTACACTGGTGAGCCTTAGGGATGAGAACTTCATGATTAGGGTGCTTGCAAGTGCCTTGTCTGAAGTGGCGAATTGATCATCAATGGCTTTCAGCAAGTCTCGGACTTTGTCATGCTGTTCAACAGAACCACGGATACCAGCTGAAATTTTAGTCTTAATGAACATCACGCTTAGACGATTAGATCGCTCCCATCGTTCATAAAGCGCGATGTCTGCTGTAGTGCTGGTATTAGTGAGTGCTGGTGGTTCATCTTTCCTAATAGCATAATCTATGTCCATCCACCCTAAATGAAGGAGAACTCTCTCCTTCCAGACTTTATAGTTATCTCCCTTAAGTTCAGGGATATTAGTACGAATTTCAGAGAAATTTGCAGGTTGTACAACTGCATAATATTAAAAAAACACATGCTTATGTTAAAATTGAGGCATAAATAAAATTTCATGCTTTACCAATGTAAATCATGCTTTAAAATTGAATCTAAAGACATAAAAATTGTCTATGGACTAAATTTTTAATTCAAGCAGATTCAATTAGCCTTTTGAACTTTATGATAAAACTTATTAATTCATAACTCCTGTGGGTAAGTTATGAATATTTTATCCTAATTAATTACTTAAATATAATAAAAATTCCTGTGGGATAAAATTTATTATATTTAATATAATTAATTACAATTAATGTCTATTCTTTATGTGATCCTAATCAATCATAATATATAATTTTCTTTGATTTGAGATGCTGTGGCTATTCTCTAATCAATTAAAATTATATGAATCACTAGACATTTTTTTTTTTTTTAATAAAAATTAACTGATAAATTTGCATGAATGAAACTACAATATTCATGCATAATATTTAACCATAGATCTCATATGCTCATTGATAATAACATGTTTTAATTAAATCTCAAATAATTAATTCATGCATAACTAAATATGAGCATATTTTCCAAAATTGCATATAATTAAACTAAATATTATAAGCATAAAAATTAAACAAAAATAGACATATTTCTGAATATATACTTTAATTTAGAAAATATAAAAATAGGAAATTTATCCAATTATATTCATAAATTACCAAGGCAGAGATGTAAAACCTAGGCTCCGATACCAAATGTTAGTTTTTAATTACTAAATAAAAACTCATGCATAAACAATTTTATGCTCAGAAAAATAAAATTCATGGATAAACAATTTTTATACTCAGTAAAAGAAAAAATAAACTGTAAAAATCTTTAAGCAATTTTTACTGAGATGTAAGCTTTTAATAAAATCTTAATAAAGATTCTTTAATGTTTTCAATGTAAGCAATTAAAAACAATTCTTAAATGCCCAGTAAAAACTATATGCGGAATATGAAACTATAATGCCCAGTAAAAACGTAAAACATACCTCCAGCCATTGGTTTTCTCCAAATCTGCAAAGCAAAACTAATATGGATTTGTGGGATTAAAACCTGCAACCCTCTCCTTGCAAAAAGCTTCGTAACCACTTCAGAAAAATCTGCTATGTATAAGTATAGAAGTAAACTTCACAATACTGTCACTAGTGCAATAAACAAAATATACTTGGCTCTCCAACTCTTCTTGCATGCATTCGTGGGTCAGCTAATCAATACAAATTAACTCTAGCGATTAACATTCTAACGCTTGCATGCACTCATTTCCTTCAGTTATCGGACAGGTGGAGGGAATATTTTTGCTGCCAAAAGATGAGATCACAATAGGCAAAAGCTTTACGGCCACATACTGTATAGCCAAAAGCAGATTTTTACAGGGGATAAACGAGACAAATTAACAAGAAGCAATCGGATTCACACAGTCAAACCGAAAGGAAAATTCGTTAACGAGAAAATCTGAAGACAATCTTGAGGCAAGCAGAAAGGAAAAGATGTCTTCCAAGCTCTGCTAATTCTGGTTTGATGGTGTAAAACTGAAGGATTGAATTAGTGAGCTTGGGGACCAAACAGAAATTTAATAGCCTAGCTCCCATCAAGCTTCTTCTGGCTATGTGTCAAATGCTCCACTGATCAAGGTAGAGAACTGCAGTGGGAGTAATGGACCACTTCAGAAGCTCCCAACAAGAAATTAATGAACTGCAGTTGATTTCCATAATTTAAGGAAACTACTGCAGTTAGTTTCCAAAAATTAAGGAAATCACTTCAGTTATTTTCCAGATATTTACTCCAGTTGTTTCCTGAAATAACTCCAGTTGAGAGAGAGGGAGCAATCCTGAAATTCAGCAGTGGATGAGGGAGCATAACATGTCGCTCTTTCGATGCTTTATTGAAGTGTCGGAATTGTGATGTAATGGCTAACCATGTTTTGTCCGGCCTCAAATTGTCGCTCTTGCGATGACCATGTGTCGGAATACCGACGAAGTGGCTGTCAGAAATTGGGCCAAATTTTCTAGTGTGGCTTCCTTCTTACAGAAGGAGACCCAATATGAGAAAATTCTTTTGGCCCTTAGTGGGCTTTGAACCCTTACCATTTCTAGGCATTCATTTCAAAAAGGAAAGAAAAATAACAAGTAACCTCTAGAAAAAAATGTTGTCAGAAATCAAGTAACACTAGTAAAATTCCTTCAAATTTTTTTTCCAAAAAATGCTGCAAAATTAAGGAAAAAAAATTACCTCTATTGTATAATCAGAAAATTCTTACCAAATCAAATTGCCTCCCCGACAACGGCGCCAAAATATTGGGTGCAGGAATTACACTTAAGAAAACTCCTCAACACTTAATTTTTCAACCTGGGGGATTCATAAACTTAGAGACGAAGCACAGGCAATGCCAGAGATGGTGTGAATCTCATAATATAAATCCCTACTTTATTTAAAGGAAAGATTGCAGAATCAAATTAAAAAGAGAAAAGAAGGCAACTTGAATCATAAAAAATAATCTAAGGATGGAACAAGAAAAAATGCATTTGCAAAAAGGGAATTAAAAAATGAAATCACTCCAACTGATTAATATTTAATTATTGAGTATATTTTTTTCTTTAGTAGAGACACTTAGAAGTCTCATCAGGTGGGCCCTTAAACCTACTCCTTTAGAGATTTCCTTCCCGCACTAATCTGTCTTGCACTTTCGCAGTCTGCTTGCAATAGTGCAGGAACAACGATTTATGCAGAAGGTATAGATAGTGTCTTCACTAAAGGCTTTCATGCAAGGGCTTGAACTTTTCCAGGTTCAAAGCACCCAGATCCTGTGGCAAGAAACTTGTTTTCACACTAGATCAGTGCTTCCTGCAATTAGCATTTAATTCTTAAAATGAATGTTTAATTATTGCAAGTGATATTATATTGTTAAATCAAATTGCACACATAAAAAATGAATGTTCCTAGTTACAAAAATAAAGAAACAATAAATACATATATTTATCCTGTCATAAGCATTTAATGAAAGAAAGAGGGCTGCGAGAAGTTAAACTAAGAAAGTTTGCTGCATCACACCAATGTGCACTGGTGCAGGTTCATTTCTCCTGCTTGGACTAGGCGGGGGAAAACCAATCAAATTAAATTTCATAAAAAAGAGATGTCACACCAATGTGCACTGGTGTAGGTTCACTTCTCCTGCTTGGACTAGGTGGGGAAAACCAATCAAATAAAATTGCATAAAAAGAGATATCACACCAACGTGCATTGGTGCAGGTTTACTTCTCCTGCTTGGACCAGGCGAGGGAAACTAATCTGAAATTAAGTACAGGAAAAGATTTGTAGGGAAAAGAAAGTTATCTACTTCACACAACGGATCCACTTGCACTCAAACAGGAATACATGTGCTAATATTAGATCACACTTGACAATATAAACATAAATTACAAGAAAACAAGAAATGGGGTAAACGTGCTGGTTGGCTAGGCCCTAGCCAACCAACATGTCTCCCTTCTAAATGGAAAGGCTACTCAGTACTTTGATTAATTCATCAACTAAATAAAGAAACATAATTTTTGAAACATAAGGTGGAGCTCCTTTTATTAATCTACCAAGGCAAGTGCATACATTAACGCATTGTCCAGCCCAGATTTGGGCGATAACAAAATACAAAGACCTGCTATCGCCTCTCGGCTGTGTTCCTGTTATTTCTATATAAAAAACTCTGCTCCTTAATCCTATTTACATTATACATTATATAGGCCTTTGGATATGGGCCAAAATAGATCCTTTAACTGATCACATAACAAAACACAAAATTTAGCCTTTACGGTCTTCGAAATTAGACATTTTAACAGAACTGGCCATGGCTAATCTCCGGCTTCTTCTCTTCACGGATCTGATCTCGGCACCCTTTGGATTATTCTGCTGTTGTAGCTAAAGTGGCACAAGACAAGGTGGTGATCGAGGGGATTCAGATCTACTGCAGAGATTTGCAGTGCTGGCAACGGTGCAAGATCCGATCCTACACTAGGATTAGCAGTCACGGTAAGCGCTCTAACTACCAAATGAACATAGGAGATATCGATAAGTTACAAAGAATGATTTAAAAGTAATAAATCATGTAATAAATAATTAATAAATGCTAAGTTGAATTAAAAAATATGAAAAATAAAGCTATACAAAATATGCCACCGTGCTTGGACTGGTGGAGGATGAGGGTGCATAAAAACGTTAAAACAGAGGTAAATGGTTATGATTTGGGAAGGGAAAAATGGTAAAAATAGAGAAAATTAGGGGGCTAACAAAGCTACTGCTTCAAAATTGACTCTCTGAGCCTAAGATCAGATAAATCATTCCCTAACTCAACTACTTTTCCTTCCATCAACCCTATGTCATACAATACTTTAGATGTGGCAAGCTTCATCCAACGATGAGTGCATGCCCTCTCCTCTTCCAACTGATAAAACAAAGGTATTGTTAACTTTTGAGGAATTAATCTACCCCCCTTATTGTATGTGTAGTAGGAGCTGAGATTAGGTTGAGGGCTAGGGTTTGGCACCACTGCCACATATTTGAGGACTGGTTTTGGTATGGTGGCCTCTTCCTTATCATCTTTTCCATCCTTATTTTCCATCTTATGTTTCCTCTTGTGCCTTGTCCTCATCTTCCTTGACCTCTTGCCCCTTTGTGATTATCTTCTCCTTCTGAACCAAGGCCTTTTTCTCCAAATCTGTGCTTACTGGAGTTTCCTATAGAAAAAATAGAGTTTCTTGTAGAAAACTCTGTTTTTCTTGCTGAAGACCCTCTTTTCCTTGTTTTTCACTCTTTTCAGTCCTTGGAGGGTCTGTGGTGGTTGCATGAGTTGTATGGGATGCTAATCTTGCTGAATGTCTTCTGATATATGTTACAAGGGTCCTTTCTAGTGAAGTGACCTATTGCACCCTTCCTTCGTCTAATATGATTTCTTCCTCTTTCCTTAGTGATTATTCAATGCTAATAGGGTTCTTGCTGGGACTTTGTGGTTTTCCATGCCTCACCCTCTCACTCTTCCTTGTTATGAAGTACATAGGTGTCTGCCTCCTTTTTTTTAGAGGTGTGCTCAAAGAAGTTAGGGTAGCAGCTACCCCTTGATCTGTGATGTCTAGTGACATGCTAGTATCTTTAGGGGATGTTTCACTGCCTAGGATAGGGTCCAAATATTCCTTCTCCTCAATATTTTATTCCTCCTTTCCCTAAGCTTTTTATTGCTCTATCTCTATTGTCTCTATGTTTTATGCCTCAATTTCCATCTCTTCTCTCTCTAATTCCTTGTTTTCTGCCTCCTCTTCCTCTTCTTCTACCTCGTCTTCAACCTCTTCTTCTTATTCTTCTCTTTCTCTAAGGCTAGACATTAGAGAACTTTTGAGGTCTAAAATGGGCCTCATAATAAAAATGTAAAACCAAAATAAAATTCATAAGAGCCAATAGGATTCAAGATGATGATGTCAACCATGGGGGATAATTCACCATTTTTTGAGTAAAAAAGTAAAAAGATTAAAGAATAATAAAATAATAAAACTACTTTTTCAACTCGTATTTTCAACATATCTCCCAAAGTTTTTACTCAAATTTTGAGGGGGAGTACTCATCGAATGCAAAATTTAATTCTTCATCCAACGCTTACCCATGTTGCATACTTTGGATGGACCCTGCTACATGAAAAATGTAAAATACATGAAAAAACATGATTGCAATCATGATTTTCATGTATTTCTAATTTTTCATGTAGCAGGGTCCATCGAAAGTATGCAACATGGTTACTCCTTGGAGGAGGAATCAAATTATGCATCCAACGAGTGTTTCCACTCAAAATTGGAGTAAACCTATAGGGAGATATGTTGAAAATATGAGTTGGGAAAATAGTTTTTTCTTTTTTTCCTTCTACAGTTTGATGATGTAATCTAATCTTATTTTATTATTTCCACTATTATTTTATAATTTCCTTAGGAGGCCCATATTATACATCAAAATTCCCCTAATGAGCAGAGGTTTTCCCTGTTTGGGTAGCTATAAAGGCTTCCCTATCTATGTCTATGAAATAAGACTAGGATACACGTAGGTTCAACCTTCTCAAAGAATAATTTACAATTAGTTTTATGAGGCCATGATGGGACACATGCTGATATTTTCTTTGCCTCACTTTATGGCTCATGTCAGTTATGGAGTTTAGGAGGAAGTGAGGGATGCTTAATCTACGCTCAAGTGAGAGTTCTCCTTGAAAACTAAGTTCATTTAACAATCTAAAATGATACTCATAGACCACACTTAGTCTACCTTCACAACAAATAAACTTCATGATGTGGAAGGCTACTTCATCCTAGGGGTATGGAAGCCTTTCTCTCCTCACTCCATTTTTTCCTTCAATGTAATCCTCTCCTGGTAGAAATAAATTCTTCTTTGCTGCAGTGCTAGGCATTATTTCCTTAACCCATTTGACTCCTAAGGGTAAATTTGTAACTCTACTTATAAGTTCAGGAGATAGTGTGATGGCTAGGCCTCTAACCATAGTGGTAGATCTCTCTTCTGAATGTGCTCCATAACTTCAGGGTGATTCCTAATTCTCTTAATGTCAGTAGGATATTTTCTGTTGAATCCCCTTCCCAATTTAATGCTGTGATAGAATGTGGTGAGAGGTTTGATATTTATGTCTTGGAGATGGATGTCTTGAAACAAAATGCAATACAAATTATTTTACTCTTTAACTGTCAAGTTTACTTTGCTGAGTGTGAACTGTATGGAGAAATTTTAGTGCCAAAGGATGAAAGCCACTTACCTTGGTCCTTTTCTATTTTGGTTTGAGAGATGGAGGCTTTTGGAAGAAAATTCACCCACAGGTGACTCTGTGTTTCCTTCTAAACCATTTTTTATCTGCTTTTGAAGTTGCTTGTAGCAAAACTCTGTTTCCTATAGCACGATGGTGCATGCAAGCTCAAACCTCAATTTTTCTCTTCTGATGGCTCCCACTGCTCTCCTACTCTTATTGCTCTTCGAAATTTTCAACGCAATGGTGAAAATGAGACAAATATTACCTTTATTGGATTTTTAATTAAATTTGGAGCATTGTGGTGACTCGTAATTAAAACGATTTTTCCTCTTTGAGGCTGCTGGTCCCACTTCAGTTAATCATTGTTGAGCCTCATGATCACTCTCTTCGTACCCATCCACTATCCATTGACTTTATTTGACTTGCCCAGGTGGCATGCACTTTCAATTTTCTTCTAGTTTCACTTTATGAAGGTGGGAAAGTCGTCTGGCCACCTTTTTTCCTTTTAAATTTCTAAAACTTGACATTTAACTATTTTGGCCATTATGGATGCATAGCGAGAGCTGAGACTCATCACAAAGCTTATCTAGTTTTGGTGAGGTGCTGAAGGAGTTGGTGCAAGGAACTGGAGCGAGTGGTGGCATCCTTGGTATTTTCTTTGATGTGTCTTCATTTTTTTATTTGTTTTCTGAGTGAGCAACTTTTTCTGAGTGAGCTGCTTGTCTTTTTTGAGTGAGATTCTTAATATTTTCTTGTTTTTTTTTCTTTTACAGGTGCTGCATGGAGGTCTTAACATGCGATGTTTGGTGTGATTTCCCTTTTGGAGTCCATTTTTGGTCTTCTGGAGTAATCCTCATCAAGTTTCCTTCATCTTTTGGCCTTACTGTGCCTCACACAGATTTGCTACATGAAACTTTTTGATACATGTAATAGTTCGTTTCTTGCCTCTTCTTGATTTAGTTTGCTAAAAAATGAAGGGATATGGTTCATGGAGGCTATGGAGGAAGTCATGTAATAAATTGAGTGGAGGATAGGAAAGTGATAGGGGTCCCATGCCACATTTCAAATTATTTGGCTACTAATGGTGAAACATAGGGTTTAGATAGGGCATCCTTGTGCATGGAATGAAATAAGGGTTTGGGAAGGGTATGTATAGGAAAAACATGAATTATCATGCCCTTATTGAAGTTTATAAATCCCTGAGAGGGATTTTTCCTCCATGAATAAGTTTCCTGTAGCATTTATGGGAGCTTCCTGTAGTGCTACAAGAATCCTGTAGGAGCTTGATTTTCCTGTAGCAATTACAGTTTAGAAAAAAAAAATGAAATTATTTCTTATATGATGGGTGAAATGGATGAAGGGATGCATGATGGAATGGCCTATGGAGTGTGCAAGAAGAGGAGAAGAGAGAATGAAGAGAAATTTCTCCTTTGGATCCCAAAAACAATCTTTAATCAATAAGTGCATAGGTAATTTTCTTCATTTTCCTTTAATTTTTATTTTGAAGGCAAGTGTGTTGCCTCCAAAGAGGTTTTCAACCCACAAGCCTGCCTTGGGTGCCTCTAAGAGGTTTTCACCTAAGGATATTTTATTATATGTTTTTTTTTTCTTTTTCTTCTTTTTTCTTTGCTCCAGGACTGCCTCATGGAGGTTTTCAATCCTGTAGTTGGTCTAGGGTGCCTTAGAGAGGTTTTCACCCATGTCTCTTTATTTATTTATTATTATTATTTTTAAATATCTTTCTGTAGGAGGTGTTGGAAACTATGGAGTTTCCCATGACATACACCTCCCTGTTTATGGAATTTATAAATTCTTCCCTAGATAGGGGTTTCTTGTAAACCTTAAGCCTGGAACCATTGATAAGTGGGGAAATTCTTTCCTCATCTACGGTTCTGATATGAATTGCACCATTATCATAACATTTGTCCATTTGGTTGGGTTCTAGCCATATTGTCATCATTTTTCCTTTGAAATCCTTAAACCTCGAGTCATACAACAACTCACAATCTCCTTCTTGAAAGGACTTTTCCTTAATTTACTTGTGATGCGAGACCTTCCTTTGCAGCTGAATTACCTCTATGTGAAGTAGTGTTTGCATCCTAAACTCATCCAATCCATTTAATTGTAGCAACCTCTCTTTTTAGGCATTTGATATATCTAGGTCTAACTCTGCTGCCATCCTTAAGGTATCGCGTTCAAATTCAACTGAAAGAAGAGCTTTATCGCCATATAAAAGGTCATAAGGAGTGAATCTTGTTGTTGTTTTCCAGGTAGTGTTGTAGGCCCAAGTAGCTTATATCAATCTGTCTACCCAATATTTCTTGTTGTTGCTCACAACTTTGGTGAGGATAATCTCCAAGGCTTTGTTGGTCACTTCCACTTAGCCATTTGCTTGAGGGTGGTAGGAAGTAGAAGTATTATGCTTTATCCTGTGCCTTCTCAGAAGATTATCAATGAGATGAGATGTGAACTGTGCCCCCTTGATCAGTGACTACTTCTTTGGGGTATCCAAATTTGTAAAACACATTATCCCTCTGAAATTCTACTACTTTCTCCTTGGTTGTTACCTTCACAGCTTTTGATTCGACCCACTTTTTCACGTAGTTAGTGCAGACTATCATATACTTTTTCTGTCTATATGGTGGATCAATAGGTCCAATGCAGTCCATGCCCATTTTTTCAAATGGCTCAAGAGCCACCTGAGAGTGAAAAGGCATCTCATCCCTTTGTGTAGGTTTCCCCATACTTTAGCACTGGTCACACCTGCTAGTGTATCTTCTGGAATCCTGGTGAAGGGTAGGCCAATAGTATCTTGCCTACAAAACTTTGAAGGCAGTCCTTTTTGCAAAAAAATTTCCTCCACAAGGGCTATCGTGACATGCATAGAGGATATCAAAAAATTCTTCCTCCCTCACACATATTCTAAGAATTTTGTTAGGGCCTAGCTTGAAGAGGTTTCCCCCAATCCATGTGAAAAGGGAATTTTTTCTGATGATCTTGCTTTTCTCCTTCAATGTGAGATTAGGAGGGAACTTTCCAGCAACCAAGTAGTTATCTATGTTAGATAAACATGATGAGAGTGTTGATATAGAGAAGATATGTTCATCTAGCAACTGATCATCCACCATTCCTTCTTCATCTCCAGATAGAGCTAACCTGGATAAAAAATCTGCAACAACATTCTCCTTTCCAGGTTTCTCAACAATGGTTAGGTAAAACGGCTATAATTATAAAAACTATCTAATTATCCTAGCATTAACATCTATTTTTTTCATTAAATATTTGATGGTTGCATGGTCTGTGTGTACAAAGGTCTGATACCTAGTGACATAATGTCTAAATTTGTTTAAAGCATGGACAATGGCTAACATCTCCTTCTTTGTGACAGTATAATTGAGTTTAGCCTTAGACATGTTATTACTGATGAAATAGATTGCATAAGGTAATTTGTCTTCTAACTTCCCTAATGTTGCCCCCATAGCTTTGTCGGATGCATCTGTGTGGATATGGAAAGGCATAGTCCAATTCGAACCTCAAAGAATGGGGGTAGTAGTTAAATTTCCCTTAATGAGCTCAAAAGCTTCTTGACAAAGACTGGACCAAGTAAACTGAGAATATTTGTCCAATAAACCAAATAGGGGCGAAGCTATCTTACTAAAATATTTTATGAATATTCTATAATAGCCAGCTAACCCTAAGAAGCTCCAGAAATCTCTCTGCTTTTGAGGAGCAGGTACCCTTTTGATAATAGTGATTTTTCTCGGGTCCACCTATATTCCTAGTTGGGATATTGAGTGTCCCAATAAAACTCCTACACTTTTCAGGAATTCACACTTTTCTAGGCTCAGGGAGAGATGCATCTCAATGCACCTTCTCAATGCTTTTCCCAAATCGGAGAGATCTTCCTGGAAATCATCCCCATATGGTGTGAAATCATCCATGTATATTTCAACTAAGTTTTCGACTAGCTCAGAGAAAATACTAAAGAAAAATCTTTAGAAGGTTGCTGAGGCATTGCATAACCCAAAGGGTAGGACTCTATAAGCAAAGTTACCTCGAGGGCAGGTGAAGGTACTCTTGTCTTAGTCTTCAGGGCTGATTTGGATCTATTTATACCCACAAACCCATATAAGAAGGAAAATAAATTCTTTCCTGCAAGGCCATCCAGGGCTCGGTCTATAAAGGGCAAAGGGAAATGGTATTTCTTGGTGGCTTTGTTAAGTTCTCAATAATAAACATATATTTTACATTTTCCATTCTTCTTCAGGACTAGGACAAGAGGAGATACCCACTCACTGTCTGATATAGGATAAATGAAACCTGCATCCAACAATTTCTGTAGTTCTTCCTTGACTATGTTCTTTAGATCTGGGTTCATCCTTATTTGGGGTTGTTGCACAAGCTTTCATCCTTCCTTATTGTAAATATGATGTCCACATACTGAAGGATGCACCCCTTTCATGTCCCTGAAATCCGAAGAAAATGGATCTAGGTTCTCTTTTAGAAGCTGTCATAGCTATTTTTCTTCTTCATCTAAGAGGTTTGAGTTGATTTTCAGAGATCTGGATGGGCCAAAATCTACATCCTTGGTGGTTTTAGAGGTTGAATTGACTGAGTTAAATTCCATCCAAGGTTGGATTTCAGATTCTTTGAGTAGGTTTTCAAGCAGACTGTTAGTGGGGGACTGATTTTGAATGGCATGGTCGATGATTTCATCTTCATCAAGCTACGCCCCTCTAAGAACAACATCTATGGTAAAAATAGGGGTAGTGTTATATACCTCATCTTCTTCATCCTCCAACCATATAGGTAGATCATGATCAATGGAAGGCTGGGCTAGAGGATATAATACTAGTCGTTTAGATAAGGGCCCATTTTTAATAGTCATGTTTATGGATGGAAAATTGATATAAGCATCGACAGTGGCTAACCAAGGCCTACCTAAGATTATAGGATATCGATTGAACTTGGTTTTTCTCTACAGAACCAAAAAATATGTAGGATACTCCCAAGATTCAATTGAAACCATAACATCCTCAAAAATTCCTTCCAGAGTTACTATGGACCGATTTGCAAGTTGCAGAACTGTTGTGGTTTTCCTAAAAGTCCCTTGGAGGTTGAGTTTCAAGATAGTTTCCTTGTTCATAACATTGATGGAAACCCCAAGATCAATTAGAGTATTGGGGACTATGACACCATCTATGTGCACATCTACAACTAGACTGGCAGGGTCTAGGTACTTTGGAAAGATCACCCTTCCCAAAATTAAGTCGAACAACTTTCCTACTACATTGATGGTGGGGGTATCCTTCCTCTTTCTCGTAGGTTTCTTGAAGCAATTTTCCTTGATGAGCCTATTGTAAATAGGTACATCCTTAATTTCCTGGAGAAGTGGTATCTTTACACACAAAATTTTTAGTTCTCCAAGAAGTCTAGTATCCTCTAGGGCGTGCTGACTAGAATGGATCAAGCACTTGGTAAAATGAGGTTGTTGGATCTAAGTGTTACTTTCTTCCTTTTCCTCCTCAACATATACAGGTGGAGATGGAGGGTGTTTTTCTGGGAGTATTCTTCCTGACTTGAGATTAATCTCCTGTATCTCCACAACATAAGTTGGATAGGATGTATATACACTATAAACTTGATGTGTTGGTCTATTGTTCGGGTTCGGATTGGACTATGAAGGCATCCAAGGCAACTTTGGTGGAGAAGCATGAGTAAGCTGAGATTGAGGTTGGGGTGGAGGCATTAGAGCAGGTGGCTAGTTATGTTGAAGCCTCCACCCTTGGGATGGATTGTTCCACTGAGGTCGTTGAGGAACATACTGATGAAATGGTTGGTTCACAGGCTGAGGATGATATGGAGGGTTGTAAGGCCAAGTAGGAGGTGTAGGCTAGGATGGAGGAGTGGGGGTTTACCAAGGTTGCATGGGTGCATTCTGATTATTGTGATAGTAAGAGTAAGGTGCACCTTGCATACCCTATTGATATGACGTAGGGCCTTGAGGCAATCTCTCATTGATGAAATATAGTTTGTCTAGTCGTACTTCCCCACCTTGATATAAAAATTTGAGTCCAATGAGGGACACTTGTCTGTGGCATGATTCTCCTCAAATACTAAGCAAACCTCTATGAAATTTAGTGGGCATTCATTTCTAGGGTGTTTTCTAGTACATCTAGGGAAATATATAGCCAAGGCCCTTTATGCTTCCTCTTTCTTCATTTTTACCTAAAATATGTCCATTTGAAAAGAAAAAGTGTGAAACATGTCACTCTTCAAGTCCTCCATCATATTTCCAATATTATGTTTGATGGATGTTGAAGAGGAACGGGTATTGGTTGTACTTAGTCTAGCTCTGAATTTCTTCCTATCTTCCCTAGAATGGTTCTTGCAGATAGTTTTGATTGATTCATAAGGAAGTTGGTAAATATCTCCTCCTGATAACATATTGAGGGTTTCTATCACCTCCTCCCCAATCCCTTAGAGAAGTACTAGTTTAAGTGATTCAAGATCGAGAGTATAGTTGGCTCTCTTATAATTTAACTGAAACCACTCTTCATAGTCTTATAGGGATTCATTTTGCCCTAGAGTCATCCTGAATATCTCATCCTTAGTTTCCTTGGACCTATAGTAGTCCCTATACTTGTTGTTCAAGGCTTCCTGCATCTATTCCCAGGTAGATATGTTGTTCTTAGGTAGACCCATGAATTAGTGCAAGGCTGAATCCTTAAGGGTAGATGGAAATAGCTTCAGCTTCTGATCATATGAGGCATAGTTATAGGTCCTATAGACAACAACAAATTCAAACATGAATTTGTTAGGATCTTCCGAGGCAATTCCATGAAAGTGTGGAAGGGATGAGGGGCTAATGTTTTTCATTTTAGTTTCCCCATCTGCCTCTCTAATGGGAAAGGATCCCTGGGTTTTAGTGTTAGGCATGGTTGAGATAGGTGAAGTAGGTTCCTAAGGTGAAACAAGATCTTCTTCTTCTCCAATAGGTTCTTTAGAATTTTCAGAAGGCTCACCTATGGTGTGTTCAACTTCACATCCACTGAAGAAGAGTGAAGGGTGTCTATGTGCTGATGTGAAGGTTTTAGGTAAAAAATTTCCCTGAGTATCCGTACTCCTATGAGGCATGAAAATCATAATTGTTTTGTATTTTTTTCAATATTTGTGAAACAACATGTAAAAGGAAAGCATAAAATAATTCTAAAACAAAATCAAAGCATCTACTAGACACCTCCTAGACAATGATGCCAAAAAGTGGTGAGCTCTAGTATTGTACCAGGAAAATTGCAACTCCTAGAGGCTACCCTATTTTACTTTATCAACCTGAGGTTCTTACAAACTTGGAGGTGAAAAAGCAATATAGATAGCAGATTATTTCTACTCATTTCATCCTCTTCTGAGCTTTACAAAAGGGTGCTACTTCTAGGGTTTTTGGATGAAGTCTGTCACACTTATGAATTGAGGCCTAGGGCTACAAACGGTTAAAATCCATGGTTATATCAACAAGTACATAACTATACTACAGCAAGAAAGTACATATAACTACTCTGCAATGAAGGAAATCTACACATTAAACTATGATAAGAAATGAAAGAAAACTAGGCATCCTGGATAAAACAAATTGCTGAATTGAAATTACATAAAGAAAACTAAAATAATCACACTTTGCTAGGCCAAATGGCTAAACACACTATAATTACTCTATGCTATATCTATCATTGTTTTAATGATGCAACTAATCATGCTTGTACATGTTGTTGTTTTGCAACTAGGAGAAGAAAGCGCTAAGGTGGATTATGGAAGGCTTGAAGACATGGGCCCAAGGTTGAAGGTGTATGGATGGTTTTGTCAGGTCTAGAGGATGTGGATGGTGGTTTTTGGGCTTAATGAGGGGCCCAGTAGTGCTACATCAAGTGTTGTTATAGGTTTCCTGTATTGTTACAAGAAAGTTCTGAATTTCTACAAGAAATAGTTTGAGGACAATTTGAGGCCAAAAATAGATGTGAAAAGGGCAGGGAAGGTGGGGTGGAGGTGGATTTTTATGAGTGGAAGGTGGCCCACCAATTGTACAAGTTCATAACCTCTTGAGAGGCCTGTCTTGCACCCGCTAGGGTTTTCTCATGGTATAGGGATGAAAAATCTGAAAATAGGGCCGATGGTGATTTTGATGAATATATGCCTGATGAAAGGTGAGAGATGAAGCTGTAGGTGTTGGTGAAGTTATCCTTGGACGTGTTACCTAAACCTGCAAGAAAACTACCTGTTCATGTAGTGAATATGGACAAATTCATGATAAATATAATGGAAAATATAACTTGAATTTGGAAAGAAATTCTACTTTAACCTACAAACAAAGATCTAACACAACATTGTAAATTTATCCATGGAACTACAAAAACCTAACTTATCCATTCTAAGAAATCATAAACTAAAAATAAATTTTGGCTTGTGGGGAAGCCTTCTACCCTCCTCAAGCTCTAATGAAAGATATGAGAGGGGGAGGCTTTAATCACAACTTTCTAAACTTATAACCTATTCTACCAATATATAAGCAAGCTAAATCTACAACAAAAGACAAATGGAAGCAAACTAAAAACAATAAATAAAAATGTAAGAAAACTAGCTAAATACTCATAAGCAAAACTAGCTAAAATGACATGAAAGTAAAGAATTATTTACACAAGAGAGACTAAGGCACATGGATTGGGCTCTAACCCACAGGCCCAGCCCTCTGAAACTAGATCAGTGAAGCACAAACTGAATACTAATTTTATTGGAAAAGATAGTCTCATTACATCGACATTAAAGTCTCAAAAACTGATTACAAGAGAAAAGAGCCTAATGGATTTCTCCAAAGTTCCAATCCTAATGAGATCTTTCTCAGCCCTATTTAACCTTAAGGGTAGCTACCAACATCTCCCTACAAAGTAGGCGATGAGTCCACTTGACTGCAAGTGAATTGTAGCTTTGGTGCACTTGATATTGAGTTTCTTGGCTGCCTTTGAGTCCGAGTTGTTGGAGGAAATCTGGAGGATCCCTTGGCTGCATTTGGGAGTTAAGGTGGGTGGAAAACCCCCTAGAATCTCTCCTTCTTATCTACTTCGAGTCTTAATGGAAAAATCTTCACCAAAAATGCAATATCTTCATGAGTTTCTTGCATTTAACTCATGTTAGGTAGTTAAAGTATGATAATCCTCAATCACCATCTACACTAGAATCATAAGACCATAATATACTTAAAATGCAAAAAAGAGACTTAATAAGGCAAAAAGGTGACCATTAGCCCCTCCAAATGTACCTAATGATGGAGTTCATCGCAAACTACAATTAAAAAATTACTATGCCATTAATAATTGACCACATATAATGATTAAATGATTAATGAAAATTACAGTCATTCATAACTTATTTTTAAACATGTCATCTTTTTTAAGAAAACACATTGAATTATGAAACATGCCACATGTCCATTGAATTATCGCAAAAAAAATTAAGGGTTTATACTTTAGTTTATAATTTAATTTTTACCAATATAACACTTTCTATGGTTGTGAAATGTGGGTTCATTCACTCACTAAAGGCCAAACAGTTGGAATCCATGCACTTATGGGTGTCTTCAATGAAAAAATATGTTAGTGTTGGAATTATCATCCACTTGTGAAACAAAACACTCCAAATCTACTTCCTGAATTCAAAAATTGAAATATGTGGTAAATGGATAAGAGCCTCCCAGAATGGATTGAAAACATAGAATCATCTATGGTTTCAAAGCGACATCGACTCCCTGAATTCCAAAATTAAAATGTACTTGCTAAATGGATGGGAGTTTGTGGGAGAGGATTGGAAACATAGAATCGCCTATGATTTCAAAGTGAAATCTCATATTGCAGTACAACTTCAAGCCTCGTTCCTGGGTCCCTCTCCTTCCTTGGATGTTTCCACAGAGAGATGTGAGTTCTGGTAGGAGAGGTATGCCAGGTTTCCACCAATAGTTGGGAGGTCTAGTGGGAAAGACATGCCAAGTTTCCACCAAGCATTGCAAGGTCTGACGGGAAAGGTATGCCAGGTTTCCACCAACAACTGCGAGGTCTAGCGGGAAAGGCATGCAAGATTTTATATAGTTAAAAATTGTATAAATACTAGTAAAAGGAATGTTAAATTATTGGAATTTGTTGCAATCCAACATGACATTCTAAACCTGAAATGTAATATCAAATATTATAAAATTTAGAAGAGAAACAAAAAAAATGTGGATGAGTTTTTTAGTTTCAAAGAATCTTAACCTACAGGTTTAGTCAAGAAATAAATATTTTAATATCTTTGATTTTCATGATGAAAATCAAACATTTGTTAATGTGTAACAACTCTGCTTCCAACAATTTATTTTTTCTATTTATGGAATTCATATCATTCACATATAATAGACTTAATGTGATTCATCACACTCTAACAAATATTATCTATTAAACACTTTAGTTGTTGTACTTTAATCTAATTAATTGTCAAATTCTCGTTGAATAATTATTGTTGCTTATATTTCATTTCTTGTATCCTTCGATCATGATTTAGAGATTGATGCATTTTCTATCATCAAAATAATGTTATGATTTCTTTTTACCCTTGACATCTACTCTTTAGGACTATAATCCAATTACATAATTCCAATGAGTTTTTCACGTCAATTAAGTAACCAATTCTATTCCAATGGAAAACGGTAAATTATTTGTTAAGGTCCCATCCTTAACACTTACACTATAATTACTTCCATAACTCACCTCTTTCCTAACTCTATCCAAAATAAATCAAATTAACACCCCATTCATTATGTTATTTATATTCCATACCGTAAATAAGGTGTTACAATACACATACTTATATTGTTTCAGCTCTACCCTTTTTGATAAAGATATAACTCTTTATAATCGAAATTAACTTTCTATTTTTCCTCGTCCTAAGTTATATCCCTAACTTCATAATTATTACTGCCACACTTTTCAAAATTTATGAATCACCCTTACCTTTATGAAGGCTCTACATTACCTTTCTATGGAGATTTCACTTACTCCATTTGACATATAGTTATATTTTCATACGAAACCATAGTTCAATGTGACATTTTGGTATTTACATGTCCACGTTGTAAGTGGTCCTTCAATGTTTTCAAAATGGACATATAGAATTACATCTAAATCTCATATGCATTGACATACATTAATTAATCTTATGTTTTTTCCATGTCATTCA